>CAHIKZ030002401.1:2252500-2430000 GCA_903632075.3 Acanthosepion pharaonis
ATTAATTCAAATAATTACCATCTAAAAAAATGGCGGCATTACGACTTGTATTTTTCTAACGAATATCAAAAATAGATCTTGATTTCGACTTCTTTTTTATTTTCCCATTAGAATCCAATAAGCGTTTAAAACAATATTATTGACGCAGACACACGTATATCTATGGGTGGTAGCAGAATTTAGAATGGTATCCGAACAGAAGTGTAGATAATGAGGCAAAATGGAAAAGTTTTTGCAGACAACGCCTCCATGTCCTAGATCGGCATCTTCAGGTCGGAATGAAAGAGAAAAATGTGTGTAAGGAGAGTGCATTGTGATTTTTGAGGAATGTGGCAATAAATTACCATATCAGATCCGACGACCCAAAGCTACCACTTTTTTTTTATTTATTTATTTTTTCATATTGAAGCAGTTAGCGTCTGTTGGATTTGAAATTAACCCACTCTTCGTAGATCTCTTCGTGATTTTTTTTCTTTATTTGATCGTATACTGCATTGTATTACTATTGCTATTGCGATGGTTGGCAATATTATGTACGAACCCTGTCTGAGGTTTATCGCCGAGAATTGTGAGATCAGCGCACTTTCAATACATTTTTTTTCTTAGTCAGTTCTTTTATGTTCTGATCAGACTGGCGTTTAGGTTGAAATTGTGGTCAGAAAAAATTACTTTTACACTATCTCCCATTATCCCTATATATATTTGTATATATCTATATAACTATACACACGCACGTGGGAACACACACACACACACACACACACACAAGCACACACAAACACACATATATATACGTGTATATATATATATATATATATATATATATGGTGGACTCTCCTATCCTGAACGATAAATGAGGGTCAGCAATATTTGGTGCCTTTCGTTTTACACTTATGCATGCTACCAAAGGCTATTGTGGAGAAAATCATGTAAGGGAAAGGCATATTTCATTTGTGCTTTCTTAAATGCGATACTAGCCCAGCCTTGCTAAGGGCGACAAAGTCACACTGACAGATGAAATTTGTTAAAGCAAGATTTTGGTGGCGTCTCTGCTTCAGAGCTTGACGAAGCTGATGACGGTGCTTCAGTCTACTGTCTTCAAAACCATTTTACTTAATGAAATATGTCTTACGCCACTCCTTTCGGTATTATGCTTGGACTTCCCAGGTTATATATATATATATATATATATATATATATATATATATATATATATATATATATATATATATATAATTTATTATAAGATAGAGTGTATGTAAAAGAACAAAATCAATAAAAAAGAAGAGGAAAAACTATTCTTAGCCAACAGGCTTCGTCCTCTGAGGGACTTTCTGAAGGTAAAATAAACCCTTACATTTGCCTTGATAATGTCCCTCAGAGGAGGAAACGTGTCGACTAAGAATAGTTTATACTCTTGTCATTTTATTCATATATATATATATATATATATATATATATATATATATATATATCACAAGGACTGACCAAAATT
Source organism: Acanthosepion pharaonis (assembly GCA_903632075.3). Lineage (NCBI taxonomy): Eukaryota > Metazoa > Mollusca > Cephalopoda > Sepiida > Sepiidae > Acanthosepion > Acanthosepion pharaonis. Next base: position 2,253,996 of record CAHIKZ030002401.1, read on the forward strand.
CATGTTAAAAAAATTAAAAAAACAAATGAAAACTACAGACAAAAGTTCATTTTCTCTATCAAGACATTCATTTCTGTAGTTCACTACTACGAGAAAATTATTTTTCTCTTGATGATGGCCATGTTGGTCGAAACTAGTCGAGGAATCTAAATGAAATAATAATAAAAACGAAAGAATGTTAATATACAACTTAGTGTGTCTGAAGATATAAGTTTTTTAATATTTTTTTATTATTCTATATATATATAGATATATATATATATATATAGGGGGATACTCAACTTACGAAAAAGTTCCGTTCCTATGCTGCATTGTAACACCGTGTAAATCGGAACGTATCCGAGATTTTACGTGAATAAACAATTCTGTCGCTAACGTTAATAGTAAAGTAATAATCTAGGACATAACAACACATTTCTAGGGATAAAAACACAGGGATAAAAACGTATGGAAGACATAAATATAATACATATAATGAAATGAAATTGTTTTAAACTCTTTGCATATTTATTGCCATGATGTCATTGGCTCTCGGTAGATGAGATAATGAAATGTAAGATCTCGTTTCTCTTGAAGGGGTCGGAAGCATTAGCAAATCTGGGGAAGAAAGAAAAACAAACTTAAACTTAAACTCAAATTAATCATATTCCCATTGAAAACTTTCTTTAATGTGTGGCCTTTTGGGGAAGTGTTTTTTTCTAGCAAGTTTATGAATATTGAATATTCTTTCTACGTTTTTCTTTAGAGCATTATTAAACGGTGGGTTAAACTATTGATATACCTTTTTCTTTTTGTTGTGGCTTTGTTGGGGCCAGAATAAAGACACAAGAGTAGATTTGGGTTAACAAATATATTAACGAAAATCGGTAATACAATAATATACAAACAAGCAAGAATGTTAAGTCCGAACTGTCAGAGCTGACTGTTAGGAAAAACCCTCCCTGACACAAGAAGTACCTGCTTTTATTTGTAACTTGGAAGAGTCCATCAGTGTATGGGTAATTTACCATAAGACCCCTTCCTAAGTCTTAACTCGGCAGGAGTCTTAATATCTTTTCCACTTAGGATTAACGACGATAAAGTCTGTCCTTTTCTTTTCCCTCATTAAAAGGCATTGCTCCGGGGCCGCTTGATGTATTTGTATGTCAAATTTTGTCATTCCAAAGCTATTAGCATCATTGTTGCCACACCCGTTTGCATATGTTGACTTAGATTGCTATCCAACACTTTTAGCGTCATTTCACATTCTTTCACTGACTTGTCGAAAATGTATTTGATGCTAGAATAGCCCGACAGACTGGGTGGGTGGTTGGAAGGCATGCTTAAGTAGCATGGCACGTTACTATTTGTCCTATATGGTGACACTGTTTTTTTCAGGAGATCTATTGCGATATCAGCGCAATTTACTGCCTTGTAATTGGTAGACCGACCATGGTAAATCCAGTTTCCTTAAAATAAAAAATAGTCCTGGGTATGACGATAAAGTACATCCGGTAGCAAGACCTCTGATAGAGAGATCGGAAGTTTTGAGAAGTGTTGTGGCCAAGTAAATGGTTAAAGAAATAATAAAAGAAGTGTTGCAGATATATCATATATTAAACAGTAGAGTATTACACGACTAGTGAGTGTGTGTCGGTTGACCCAGCGTTCAATCTATTCGACTGTTTCTCGAAGGCCTTCTCTCCTACTAATCTTATACTAGATGGAAGAGTCCAATATAGACTCTTTAGAGGAGGACACCACAACATGAAGCCGCCTCTTAATTGCTGTTCTCAGGTCCATGGTCAGAGAGATGTAACATGAGTCTTCTTGATAGGGATGCAGTAGTATGTCCAATGTTATTATTCATGAATTTGGTTTGATCAGGAACGCAATTCCTTAAGGAATATGTGAATTCACAAATTGTTGTGGAATAAATAAAAGGTGTTTCATTAAGACGGATCAAAGTCAGCAGTAAATAAATCAATGTTGTTAGTGAAAATTTATTTATTTCTCGATTGGTTCATGTTATTTAAGTCATGGCAATTATGCGTGAAAAATAATATCGCCAAAATGTTCACCAAATCTGAAAGAAAAAGAAAAAACATCATTGGACGCTAAAACAAAATTCACATTAAAATCGGTCCAAGTTATTGGAACATCCTTTAGTACAGTCCCGGTAACTATATGAACTAGTACATTACTATAAAGAGCACAAGGTCAGAGGTAAGGCGAAGTGGCCGTTTATAGTCAGTCTTCAGACAAATTATACAGGCGTCAGGGTAAGTAGCAATACGTATAGAGAATCCTTATACGAAGTACATTATTTAAAGTAAGACTGTGTTATAACAATAGACATATAATGGCTGCGTTAAAATATAAATAATATTGGTTCTCTGGAGTTTAGATCTTGTAGGTGAATAAAATAGAACCATATATAAAAATGTACATATTTAGTTAAAAAAATATCCTCTCTAATACAATAGCCTAAAGCGCTCGGATATATAGAATATAGATCTATAAAATATATAGAATATATTAGAATATATATAATATCTATAAAATATATAGAATATATATATCTACAAAATATACAGAATATATATAATAACTATAAAATATATAGAATATATATAATATCTATAAAATATATATATCTACAAAATATACGGAATATATATAATATCTATAAAATATATAGAATATATTAGAATATATATAATATCTATCAAATATATCGAATATATATAATTTCTATAAAATACATAGAATATATACTTTATCTATAAAATATATAGAATATATATAATATCTATAAAATATATAGAATATATATAATATCTATAAAATATATAGAATATATATAATATCTATAAAATATATATAATATCTACAAAATATATAGAATATATATAATATCTATAAAATATATATAATATCTATAAAATATATAGAATATATATAATATCTATAAAATATATATAATACCTATAAAATGTATCGAATATATATATAATATCTATAAAATATATAGAATATATATAATACTTATAAAATATATCGAATATATCTATAAAATATATATAATATCTCAAAAATATATATAATATCTCTAAAATATATAGAATATATATAATATCTCTAAAATATATATAATACCTATAAAATATATCGAATATATATATATCTCTAAAATATAGAGAATATATATAATATCTATAAAATATATCGGATATATATAATATCTATAAAATATATAGAATATATTGGAATATATATAATATCTATAAAATATATAGAATATATATAATATCTATAAAAAATATAGAATATTTGAACAATTTTTACAGAAGTTTTTAAATTTAAAAATTTTGATAAATCAGTAACATTTTTGCTCTTGTATATACATATTTTTTAGAAAATGAACTTCTTTTATTTACCTTGATAAGTTCCTCAAAGGATGAAACGCTAAAATAGGGCTTTCTTTTGTCTTTATTCATAATGTTCTTTTATAGATATACTCTATCTGAATTTTTACACTCACACACACAGGCACATATATACCGGGTGTAACAGCAAAATTGTCCAAATCGTGTAAAAGCAAAATTGTTCATTTATTAGATTAAGCTCTGAACCGTTGTATCTTAGAAATGATTAAAGATATCTTACTGGAATTCTCCGAGGTTTTTATAACTCTGTTGGACTCTATTTTGATCAATAAGAATGTATAATTACTCTCTATCTAAACAGAAGAATCGTGGTGAAATCGATCATAAACAAAAATGACATGTTCATCATTAATTAATCATAGCTAAGGAGTGAAAGGTCGTGAAAGATTGGAATAAAGTTTTATATATATATATATATATATATATATATATATATATATATATATATATATATATTATTCTAACTTTCTGTCCTGGAGTAAGAAGGTGCCTCACACATTTCACGTACGATTTCATTTTCAAGTCTTTTTTTCACTCCTCTTTGGACTGTCATAGGTGAAACTCCTCTCTCACGTGCCAAACGCCTAGTGGGTTGAGTTGGATCTTTTCTAATTGATCTCTTTAGCTCTAAGTTGAAATGATGACCCCTCTTCCTGTTGTGACCTCCGGATTCAGTTTTTCTCTCTACTGTTCCCTCTTTTTTTAAACTTATTCACCGTTCTCTTAATGGTGCTTGAATAGACTTTAAAGATGGAAGCCGGAGTATAAATGTTGGTACCATTACTGTAGGCCTGAACGACCTTTTTCCTGCCACTATTGCTCAATTGGGAAGACAATACGATTTGAACCGGTTCTCTTTCTAACTGAATAACTCAAAGTTTTTTTTAGTAATTCTTACGAGAAATGACGTCAAAAAGGCTAAACGTATTATCTGAAAACCTGGAAAAAAGAAATTCAATTTTGTGGTTTTTTAGGTATTAAAAATTTTGTGTGATGGACAGTTATGTAGTTACACGATTTGGAGAATTTTGCTGTTACACATTATATATAATATATATAAAGGATTGTAGTGATGTTCCTGTCTCGTCGCCTTTTCTTTTCTTTCCCTTTTTTTTTTTTTTTTTGTGTGTGTGTATATATATATATCTAAATATGTCTGGGTGCTTATGTATTATAATCTGATTGTGTTTTTGTTGTTTTGCGTGTGAGTTTAAGACCACATTCACACACTTTAGAATAAAAAATATATATACATGTATTGTCAAATGACCGGATATATTGTAGCGTCTTGTCGAACGTAATTTCAACGAAGAAATAAATTGAATAAAATATATATTTTCTTTTCTCAATAATTTTGTAGTTTTTAAACTTAATAGTGATTAAATTTGATTTTAAAATTGCCAGTTTTTGAAACAAAATGGCTATTTTTGTAGTGATTTTATAACATACTTATGTTATAATTTTTTTAAATAAATAATAATTATATATATATATATATATATATATATATATATATATATATATATATATATAACGAATTCTAACGTAAACATCTTTTAAAATTGTATTCTAACCTAAACACCTGTCTCAAAGTACTACAAGCACTTAAAAGAATCCAATAAAACACCTACAGTAAAATGAAATTAAGATGAAAAGCTAGAAGATGTAGGCCATTAAATGACCCATGTCCTTTGTACTTACATGAGAAACTATATAATACTAAGTTTAAAAAAAATAAAAGTTTACTAAATCGGAGAAGTTAATTAGCTATTTTTGCCGTCATTGTTATAAATTTTACTTAAATAATATTTAGATATTAATTTTTTTTAACTCGTAGTTAAATAAAACGTATTCTAACCTAAACACCCGCCAAAAATCTTTAAGTGTACAAATAGAAAAAAATGCCGTAAGAATTTTTGCAGTTAACAATAAAAAAAATTTAAAAATCCAGACGACATACATTTAACGGATGTCAGAATTCGTTGAAAAATACATCCCTACCCCTACCAAAACGAAAACCCTTCTTCAAACCTAACTAATAACTGATACATCAAAATACAGGGATAATGAAATAATAATATATAGCGATAATGATCACACAACCACCCCTTGTCTGGATGAATGGATTTCTCTGTAACCTTGGAAACGTGAATTATGAATTTTTGCAGTGCCTTTAAAACACAGTAATTTTAAAAAATTAGTTACTCCAAAATTCGCTTGAGGATGAAATGGAACTAATGTCTTTAATTTAAGTATAAAATTAAATTCGAAGCTTTTAGCTTCTAGTTTTGAAACATGGTTAGAACTGTGTAGCGAAAAAAAAACATATTCTAAATCAGTTAATTTATAATATTATATATATATGTGTGTGTGTGTGTGTGTGTGTGTGTGTGTGTGTGTGTGTGTGCGTGCGTGTAAAAAACAATAGGAAAACTGTAATAGTTATTCATGGCAAAAACGAATTTATTAAACAAAGTAACTAATAATAACAAAACAAAATGTCCTTAGCAACTGGAAGAATTTAGAGAATGCTATTTTCATAGTGTCAAGTGAAAATTACGTCAATTGCTGTCACGTGTGGAGATATTGTTTTTATTGCTGTAAAAAATCAAAAGAAAATGGTTGAATCAGTCAACACAGCAATAAAAACAATATCTCCACACGTGACAGTAATTGACGTAATTTTCACTTGACACTGAAAATAGCGTTCTCTAAATTCTTCCAGTTGCTAAGGACATTTTGTTTTGTTATTTTTAGTTACTTTGTTTAATAAATTCGTTTCGTTTTTGACTTGAAAAAGTCCACATCGGACGAAACGCGTCGGCAACTATTACAGTTTTCCTATTGTCTTTTACATTTATAAATATTGTCTTTTTCTAGAGGTTAAGTTTGATAAATTTTTCATATATATATATATATATATATAACTTTCTAGATTTTGGTTGACTCTCTAGTATGAAACTGTACCCGTATATATATATATATATATAATTATTTATTTAAAAATTATAACATAAATATGTTACATAATCACTATAAAAATAGCCATTTTGTTTCAGCACCCCCGGTGTCTTATCAAGTGATGATGTTGAATGTAAAATAAATGGTTTTAAAAGTTTCAAATTAATTAACGATCCTTCGCAAGGGGAAAACGCCGTTACAAAAGCTAGAATGACCAATCAAAACACAAGTATAAGAGAATTCTAAAAACTTGACAACGAAGTATGGTTATAATATTCTATTCTTATACTTACTTGTATATATATATATATATATATATATATATCTGTGTGTATGTGTGTGTGTGCGTGTGTGTGTGTGTAAGAGAAGGTATACATATCTTTCTGTATGTGTACCTATATACATAAATATATAGGGGTGGAGGTGCACTCGCGAATGCATATCTTCACACGCGCGTGTTTTGTGTATATGTTTGTGGGTGGGTGGGTGTTTGTGTGTCCGGGAAGGTATGTTCACGTTGGCTTGTCTTTATCAACCCACCCTACCCTAATCTCCCAATTCGCTTCTGGCTTCTATTTTGAGTGAATGATGTCCTTCTCTCTCTGATTTGCAGAGCGCCCGTTTCCACAGAAACCAACCTTACCCCAACGTTTTACCGACAGTCGCCGTCAGGTACGTACTTGATACCCTAAAAATAAAAGCTAAGAAAGAGGGAAAAGAAAAAGAAAGGGCCTAGAACCTTTACAGGTACAAAAGAATTTCATATATTTCTCCATTTTATGTGTATGTTTGCGCTCAATATAAAAGAAAATTCTATTCCACCCGCATTGTCTCCATAGGTTAACGCATGCGCACATGCATGCTCTAACAGGAAAAGGGGCTTTATTTGATAAGTCGCTAAAGGCGGGAAATATTCCTATGCCGTCGTCACGATAAAAAGTTTTACGTTGCACTCGAAGTCACTGATAACATCTGTGCATTTCGTCTGGTGTTAATGCTATATATATATTGAGATTCTTTAGAATATCCCAAGAAGGGTTTGCAGTTTAATCGGTGCTGACCTGGCATCTCGGCTTGTCCCTCCCCCACCGCTGTGGCGTGGCTTCACTAAGACTTTTCTATAAATATTTTCACAACAAATTGCTCTAATTAACTTTTTTTCTTGAACATCGAGCGCATGAATTTAAGCGCAGTACTAGATTGGCAATTAAGTCTCATCGTTTTAGTGTTTAAATAGCTAGATGAAGCCGTAAGTTCTATTCTAATAGTATCATTTCTTGCACTTCCCATCTGTGAAATTCCCTTCCGGTATCTTGCTTACCTGCCACATTCTTCTTCTTCTTCTTCTTCTTCTTCTTCTTCTTCTTCTTCTTCTTCTTCTTCTTCATGTCGTATCTATTCAAGACCTTGACGATAATGGCTCTCCACAATTTCCTGTCCTTTATAGCTTTTAGTACATTTTGTCTTTTCGCTATCTCTGATAAACTCTGTTCTGCCATCCATTTATACAAGCTAGATAGGTCGGTTATGTACTGTTTTCCTCTGAATTTCTTGGCTTCAGTATATCTAGTGGGTGTCAAATTTTCCAAGCCCTCTTTCCTCGTTATATACCTTAGTAATTCCAACTGTCTCGTTTTATATTAACTATAAGTATCCTTTTTGTTTCCATTTTCTCTGAAACGTCAGCGTTGCTCACATGTTCGGTGTGTGATATTCTCAGCATCCTTCTGTAGAACCACATTCCTGTTGTTTTAAGTCTCTTTTTCATCTGTGTTCGTCCAGCATTCACTGCCGTATATGAGGGCTGTCTTTACATAATTATTCAGTACTCTTTTCTTTGTTTGTCACGGAATTTAGGAACGTAATACTTTGCTTAGCTTTCAGAAGGCATCTTTCGCCATCCAATGTGCCTTCGGATTTCGGTGTCGCACATTCCGTTCACTGTTAAAACACTTGCTATATATTTGAATTGTTTACTTGCTTGATTTTGGTATCTCCAATTTGTACATCCTTATTTAATACCTATTTAAAAATATTCACATGAATTAACACACACGCACATACACATATATATTGCTTATCTAATATGCAAAAAAAAAAAAAAAAAAAAAGACGCATAATAATTTATGCATTCTTTCTGGCGTGGTTTCGCTCCCTTTAACCGTTTCACATTATCTGACTTTGCACTGATTCTAAACTCTCAGTTCACTATAAAAAAAAAAAGGATGTAGCTAACGGAAGCTTGCCTGTTACAATGACAGCACATGGTTCTTGATAATGACCGAGGTGGTTGAAAACTCTTTAATAAAAACAAAAGGACAAACATGAATTTCGGTCAGTTTATTGTTGATATACAATTGTCTTATACAAAAATTTGAAAAATACAATAAAAGTAAAAGAGATGGACATTTTCGGTTGAATTTAGTAAGTTCTCCACTGCCTTAACTAGGTATTGAACTCACAATTCTTTGGGTTTCTTTCACTGGATCTAACCAACACCTTTATCCACTGTGTCATGTGTCCTTTACCCGGTTAAGGCAGTGGAGAACTTGGAGAGGGGAATTAACAGGATATAACTGATAACTGACATCCATTAGACACGGCACGTGGAACTAGAAAAGTCTACCCCATTGAGCGAAATAAAGGGTTCAGTTCGACATTCCGACCACCTGAAGAAGACCTGAGCGTACAACGGCCGAAATGTTGTGATAAATATAGCAACAAAGATGAGGACAATAGTCCGATTAATGTAAATAGTGTACATAATACCTCATCTCAAAAATATAGCCAGATACTGAAAGGTCGAAACGTTGTAATAAATATAGTAACAAAGATGAGGACAATAGTCCGAATAATGTAAATAGTGTACATAATACCTCATCTCAAAAATATAGACAGATACTGAAGGGCAGAAACGTTGTAATAAATATGGCGGCAAAGATGAGGACAATAGTCCAAATAATGTAAATAGTGTACATAACACCTCATCTCAGAAATATAGACAGATACTGAAGGGCCGAAACGTTGTAATAAATATAGTAACAAAGATGAGGACAATAGTCGGAATAATGTAAATAGTGTACATAATACCTCATCTCAAAAATATAGACAGATACTGAAATTTACTAAATTTTGAAAAAATGCATTTTCCCGGTATTTCTTTGATTTACGCCGCCACATAATTTCACTAAAAATGTTAATAGTTATTTATAAAATGCTAAATAATAAGTATAACTTTGTAGTTGGTTTACATATTTTGTTAATTTCGTAATTTTTTATAAATTTTTGGAATGAAAAAATTCTTTTCGAGTTTTTTACTTTATGAAATTTTAAATAATAAATCGTTTTAAAAGATAATTAATGAATGTCACATTGTAATTGGTTCAGTTATGTTTGTAATCTTGTAAAGAAACGTTGTCAAGCAAGTCAGAAGTGTATGCAATAATAGCAGTGTCAAAGGAATAATCATTTTTTTGACACACCGATTTTTGACGGACAAGATGGTTAAATATTTGACCATAATTCTAATGAATAATGATTGAATATATATATATATATATATATATATATATATATATATATATATATATATATGTATGTATATTAAAGTGAACATAGAAGTCAACACTTAGAGGCGACAGTCTGTTTCATGCTATATGCAATCGTCAGTAAATATAAATATAAAAGTGAACATTGAAGTCAACACTCAGATGCGACAGGCTGTTTCATGCTAGGCACAAATGTCAGGCCTGACGATTGCGCCTAACATGAAACAGCCTGTCGCCTCTGAGTGTTCAATGTTCATTTATATATATATATATATATATATATATATATATATATATATATATATATATATATATATATATATAAATGGAGAGAAAGAAGAAACAGATTTAGAATACACAGAATTCAGATTTTTTTTTTTTTTAAATTGGTCAGTACAAACGCAGAGCATAACGTTTTAATGATATTTTTATTAAAAATATTAAGTAAAAGAGTGGTAAATAGTGGAAATAGAACAGTGTGCACATACTGCATGGTGACTGTCTGTTTCACACTTGTATATGACAATGTGATCATCAGACTAAGATTATATATATATATATATATATATATATATATATAACTATGAACCTAAAGAGCCAGGCAAACCTACTTAGGTTTCACCTACGCGGATCGTCAGGGTACGCTGGCCAAAGAGGTAAAATTGAAACAGAATATAAATAGCCTACAACATAAAACAACCATGACCACGTGACTGAAAAAAAAAAACAAATGCATATTTATTCCATTTGCTCTACTTAGTGTATTGAGCACTTTAGTTAGTTACTTTTGTTTTACTCGTTTTGGAGGTTTTTTTCTTTGAACTCTGAACTTGGATTCTAGACGATTGTTTTCGCCTGAATGACATGTTCTTAGTTCTTTCTTTTTTTATCCCTTATTTTTACTTGGGTATTGGTTTGTTCATTTACAAGCCAAAACACTTTTTCCAGACGAGTATAATTACTTATATTTATATTATTTATTATATATATATATATATATATATATATATATATATATATATATATATATATATATATATATATATATATTATTTAGAATTTTCCCAACGTCATAGATTTTTTGCGTTTTGGCAGGAGTGTCGGAGAACAAAAGTTGTCCATATCGTCCATTATCCTTGGAGATCGATGGATGGTACAGACGGTTTTTGTATTTCCTCACGGTGAAATGACAGAACACTGGAAAACTAAATAAGAAATTAATAAAATTTTCCCTTGTTCGTCATATTTAACGAAAGATGTTTGCTACCCAAATATAAATTAACCATATATATATATATATATATATATATATATATATATATATATATATGAGAGAGAGAGAAAAAGAAAGAGAAAGAGAGACGGTGATTGGGAGGGGGAGAGAGTGAAACATATATGCGTGCGTGCGTAGACTGATGATGGAGTGTAACGGAAACACTGCAAGGCTTAAGGAGAGTAAGGCGCGAAGGAAGAGTAAGGCACGAAGGGAGAGTAAGGCGCGAAGGGAGAGTAAGGCGCGAAGGAAGAGTAAGGCACGAAGGGAGAGTAAGGATCGATGGGGGAGTTAGAAGAAGATTAGTGAGGTCGCTTCGTTTATCACATCACATTACTTAGAGGGGTTTGAAGAAGATGAAGAAAAAATGGCAAAAGAAAAAAACAAAAGAAAAACAGAATTTGGAAAGGAACGAATGAGTCACATTTTATGGAGAAGCCAGGAAATAGATCAGTATCGATGAGCCACCCCTTCCACATGCATTCTTCCGTCCTCCAATTTCCTATCTCACGCCAACGAAACCGCAGATTTTTACACACAAGCTAGTTTCTGCACGCATGCATTCAAGAAAAAGCAAGTTCTAATCAGCAAGATTATCAAAGGCTAATCCTGTCATCTCTGTATTTTTATTTTAAATAATCCCTGCTGTGCCGATTATTTTTCATTTTTCTTCTACCTTTTTCTCTTTCTTCTTTCTTTCTAAATCCTTTATATGCTTCTTTGTTTCTTACCCAACCACCCACACCAATTTTGTCCCCCTCCCCAACAGAAGATTCGATTTTCTTCCTTGCTGTGCTGCAAAATTCCAGCATTCCTACAAGTGTCATTGAACCAATCTTGCTATTTCAGAAATCTTTAGCCAAGCTAGATTCCGCACAGGACTGTATTAAATATAGCAACCAATAAAGCATAATCGGCGGAGGCAATTGATAGAGGCTCGGACTGAGGAATCGTAGAGCCGGGTTCGAATTCCAGTCGAATCCATTACATTCACTTACGTGTTAATACCCTTGAGAAAGATATGAATATTGCTGCCACGTATGGTCTGTTGCTCCTGCTATTTATTTAGAGATTCTTGATAAAATCCAAATATCAGCAATATTATTGGTTCTAACCTGGCATCTCTGCTTCAGCCACTTTCTCACCAACTTAAAGTATATTCCCTGTTACTTTTCTATAAATGCTTTCATGGTAATTGTTCAGATGAGCTATACACTATGGTACCTAGGTTTATGAATTTAAGCACAGTGTGGAGTAATGGGTAGCAGCTCAGATTGAGGGATCGGAGAGCCAAGTTCGAATTCCAGTCGAATCCATTATATTCACTTACATGCTAATACCCTTGGGAAAGGTATGAATCCTCTTCTTCTCCGCCCCAGCGGATGGGTAAATAGCAAGACAGACTGGGTTCTATAGCCTTGGGTGGCAACTGGTCTAATAGAAGGTCAACTCTGAATTCAAACCCTGATGAAGTTTGGGGGTTGTGCAGTAGGCTAACAACCTACTCACATAAATACTGCCTTGTTGTGACTTTATGTTTCCCAAGAAATTAAAGGCATAATATGATATATTAAACAAGCGAACTATAAAACGGCCTGCGAGAATTGCGCGTCAAATGTATGCCACAAAATCAGAATATTTTTTTTTAATCTCTATCTGTCTGCCAGATAATCTACCAATATCGATCTTTCTTTTTTTTTTTAAGCATTTCACCCCAAGCAAGGCTGGAAGCCACTAGCACGCAAGGGTTACATAGGTTTTGAAGCGAAAGCAGATAGGAGTGATAGAGGAAAGGATGAAGAAAAAAATAGTGGATAGATCAAGGCAACTGGATATGTCTATTGACATTACATTTGAATAGTTGGAGATTATACCTATCAAAGAAACAGGAAAAGGAAAGGGAGTTCCACAGGCGAGAGGTGCGAGACATTAAGCTATTGGAGTAGAAGAGACGGCTACATTTAACAGTCTCAACAGTGAAAGGGTGAAAGCGGGATGCCAGCCACGTAGGACGCTTGAATTCATGAAGCCTGGGAACCAGTGAAAACAGCTCATCGGATGTCAATGAATTTCTGTGTCATTACCTCGCAGGCTCTATCAATATCTATATGTCTGTAAATCCATTTCAGTCTACCTGTTTTTCGATTTCTGCTTGTCTGGAATTGTCCCGCTACGTCTCAATCTGTCAATAAATGTCAACTTGTTTTTAAGACTAAAAATTTACTTATCTTTTTTGTTTATCTTTTCATCACAAGCAGTGCGATAATGCCACTAAAATGCAAGTGGTTACTGGGAGTGAAAGCGAAGAATATTTTAGAAGTAAGCGGAAACTCAACCCTAAACAGGAAACAAGGCATAAACCTCTACTCCTGCTTAAAAGAATTGCCGAATTCAGTAACTTTGCATCCTGAGGAAATATACATATATATATATATATATATATATATATATATATATATATATTTTCAATCAATTCAACACAAGCAAGGCGATAATGTCATTAAGGCGTAAGGAGTTATTGGAAGTGAAAGTGAATGAGAAGCAACTAGAAACCCAATTCTAAACTGGAAACAAGAGATAAACGACGAGGAGGGGTGTGAACCGGGCGATTGAGATCCAAGGCTATAGAGTCACATTTACCCTACTATTTAACCTATAGCAGGGGAGGAGAAGAAATGAAAGGGAACTAGTGCGAGAGTGAACGTAATAGAATATGCCAGAATTTTAACTCAAATTTCCGATTCCACATTCTGTGAAGATTACCATACAAGGCTAAAAGAGTGTAGGAAGATTGTGTTGCTCCAGTCCCTAGAATTAGAACAACCTACATACCATCAGAATCAGCGTTCGAAAACTTGGCTTCATAGCCTGATCACGGACACCTCCTTCTTTAAGTACTGTGTCCCCCAGAACGTAGGCGATCATGGCTCTCCACAACTTCCTGTCCCTTGTAACTCTTAATAAACATTGTCTTTCTGTCATTTTTCATAATCCCTGTTCTACCATCCATTTAATCAAGCCTACCAAGTATAGCATGCGTTGTTTTCCTTTGTCGCTCTTGCCCTCTATCTGTCTCGTGAGTGTCCGATTTTCCGAGGCCTCCTTCCTCGTTATATGCCCCAGAAACATCAATTGCCTCTTCCTGATGTTAAGTATTAGTTTTCTTTTTTCCCAAAAACTTCGTCGTTGCTACCATGTTCAGTCCATTGTATCCTCAGCATCCTCCTGTAGAACCACATTTCTAATGCTTCAAGAGATCGTCCAGCACTCACTGCCATACAGGAGGACAGATATTACATAGCAGTTTAGTATTCTTTTTCTTGTTTCTAGGGAAATTTTTCTATTTTCTATTACTTTGCTTAGCTTTTGGAATACTTCTTTAGCTATCCCAATAAGCTTTCGGATCTCAGTGCCGCACTTTCCGTCCTCTGTTAAAACACTTCCGAGATATTTAAATTTATTTTTTTTTTTTATCTTTACCAGTGTTTATAAAATTTCTTCTTCAACATGAGCGCGATTAGCTACTGCTTTCTAAATAGGGCTACATTAAACAAAGAAAGCGTTTTTCATTGTTGAACGACCTGTGTAGCGATTATTTGACCATATTATTTTAGCCACGCTCGATCATACAATCGTTGCGTATCTGTTAAGAATCGAACTTGCGAACACTCATATACCTTTAGAAACGAGGGATCTTTCTTATATTACTCTCGGACGACTTTTAAAAATTACAAGAATTAAAAGAAAATGGTTAAATTAAAAGCCTTTTATTATTTGAAATATGTAATAGATAACTTAATTTATCAAACTAGAATTATGTAAATAATAATTACATTATAAAGAAAATTCAACAATAACTTTTAGTCACTATCACTCATTACACATAAATTATATCACTTAGCATCTTCCATAATTTATCTGTACGTTCAGTTCGCCCAAGCTATATTTATGAGCATTCGTGATTTGAAAAATTCTGAAAATCTGACATTATTACAAACATTTCTCCAGAGTTTTCGCTTTGTCGTTATTCATATATATATGAATAAAGACAAATATTCCAGAAATAAATTATTACTTTTCTTGATTTATTACTATATATATTTATATTATATTATATTTTATACATGTGTCTTTGATTTACGCCAGAAATTCGTTCCTATGGTGTTACGTAACCTGGTTTTCGACATAGGTCGGAACACACCTACATAAGCACCCACGAGTCTGCCTTACGTTTGAGATGAAATGCAAATATTCCAAAAAAAATGAAGAAAAAAATTATACATATGAGATATAATGAATGTAGCACAATCCATTATGGCGTATAGCTGGTTGAAGAAACAACGCCGTCTTCCTCATATAGCGTCGCGTGACAGCGTATTAGATTATGGAAGATGGTGCCGTAACCACGAAACGCCGTATGTCGGGTCCGACCTAACCCGAGGACCTTTGTATATATATATATATATATATATATATATATATATATATATATGTGTGTGTGTGTGTGTGTGTGTGTGTGTGTGTGTGTGTGTGTGTGTGTGTTGTGAAACAAGACTGAACGGGGACTTTTGTTATTATATTTTTCTTGTAAGCGAACAAATGTTTTCTTTTCTGGATTTAATGAGTGTAAAATTTGTCCTAAAGATTTTTTCATTCCGAGCGATTTCTGCTAAACTATTGACCATTTTCAAGGATTTTAGTTATACTACTAAAATAAATGGTGTATAAATGCGGTTAAAAACAGTATAAAAGTTCCTGAAAGTAGACTGTCTTAATTTCCGTGTTTATATTTGATGTTATTAAGAGCTGTTTTTTTGTTTTCATTTTGCTTTGGATATCTCAAAGGCGTTTGACAAGGTGTGGCATAGAGGCTTTCTGCATAAACTCTTATGCCATGGAATCTCTAAATAAGTTTACGTAATTGTCAAGTCCTTTCTCTCGTGAAGGTCGTTGTAAATGGACGAATCTTCCGAATCTCAGGAGATCAATCCAGGGGTCCGCCAAATTTCTCTCTCCTTCCGACTCACTTTCTACGTTTTATGAACGATCTCAAATCAAGAGTAAACATTTATGCAGACGGTAGCACAATTTATGGAACCACACCCGAAAATCAAGATGAATCGGACCTGGTAGCTGATCTTTCCTCAGATCTAGCTCTAACCAGGGGTAAACTGGCTTGTTATTTTCAATAAGATAAAAAAATCATGCTTGTATCATTTCATCATCACCGACTTAGGAATTTCTATATGCACATATAGATATTATTAAACAAGACTGAAAAAAATACTCGTATGATCACCAAAGTTAAGCAACGTCGAACCTGGTCAATACTTAGATGGGTGACCGTTTGGTAATTCCATGTGCTGTAAGCTTGGCTGTGCTGGTAGTAAGGCTTACAGATCCATCACGTTGAAACACTGGTTCTCGTACGATCACTAAAGTTAAGCAACGTCTAGCCGGTCAGTACCTAGTTGTGTGACCATTTGGGAAGACCAGGTACTGTAAGCTTGGCTGTGCAGATGGTAAGGTTTACAGACCCATCACGCTGAAATACCGGTTCTCGTACGATCACTAAAATTAAGCAACGTCTAGCCTGGTCAGTACCTAGTTGGGTGGCCACATGCGAAGACCAGGTGCTGTAAGCTTGGATATGCGAGGGTAAAGCTTACGGATCCCTCACGTTGAAACACCGGTTCACGTACGATCACCGAAGTTAAGCAACATCGAACTTGGTCAGTACTTAAATGGGTGACCGTTTGGGAATACTAGTTGCTGTAAGCTTTGATGTACAGGTAACGTAATGGATAATAGTTCGGAATTGGTAATCGAAGAGTCAATCCCCGTTGGGTTCGTTATATTCACTTACGCGCAAATATCTTTGGGAAAGTTATGAATCCTCCTCTTCTTCCCCCTAGCTATGGGTTAATTAGTAAGAGTTATATCACTAAACCATTATTATCTCAAAAAGACTTCTTGCAATCTATTTTCCGGCTTTAAATGACCTGAAAATGGTTGATAAATCATAAAAATGGAGTCAATCAATTTATTATATTTTCTTATATGCGAACAAGTGTTTTCTTTTCTGGATATGACGAGTGTAGAAATTGTTCAAATATTTATTGATTCTGGACGCTTTGCCTATTTTCAAGGATTTTAGTATAACATTCAAAGATTTTAATATAACTAAATCCATGGAAAATGCTTATAGATTAACTAAAAGCGGATTTTAGTTATACTGTACTTAGCACTGACTTGCGGTTAGAAATACCGTTTTATTTCTTATAAGGCATCCCCCTCGCCCCTGGCCACCAGCGACCACCCATTCTTCTACATTCTGCCATTTCTATCAGTCCAGGTAAACAGCGTTAAATTCGTCATAGGCTTTGGATTAAAATTTAAACTAAAACGACAAAGTACTTCCCTCTGCTTCCCGTAATAACAAATTAGAACACAGACCTTCCTTCCACGACGCTCGTACGCACACTTATACACAGTGTTGGCGGTGGTAGTCGTCGTGCGTGGAGTGCTCCGAAAGTAATGCTCTCACGAAATTAGAACAGGTTTTTACTCCTATCTCGATAATAAGTCTGATCAGTTCGATAAGGTGAAAACAGCAGCCGATGTTCAAAAAAAGACCTCCAGTCTGCTGTTAACTGGGGCAACAGATGGCTTGTCAATTTTAACACCTCCAAAACGAAAGTCCTCTCCATTAATCATCTGAGTGACCCCTCTCTACTTTCCATCAGCATGGCTGATGCTAACCTCTAGGAAAGTGCCTCGTTAAGCCATCTCGGGTTAACGTTCTCGGTCGATATGAAGTGAAAAGACTATATTGAATCCATTGCTAGGTAAACTGCTAAGAAAGTTAGTTCACTGTGTTGGGCAAGATAATTTTTCTCTCCAGAATCTATCATACATATCTATATGTCTACCATTCGTCCACGCTTAGAATATTGTTGCCACATATGGTCCAGTGCTTCAACTATTTATCTTGAGCTGAAATCCAAAGAATCCGCAATGTTACTGGTCCTGATCTGGCGGCTCGGTTTCAATCACTTGCCCATCATCGTAAAATTGCCTCTCTGTGTCTTTTTTATAAATACTTTCATGGTAATTGTTCGGGTGAGCTCTTTGCTCGGGTACCTAGACTAGACTTTATAAGCGCAGTACTACACTGGCGACGAGGTACCATCGATATACAGTTGATGTAACCGTAGTTTCTATGCTAACAGTTTTCTTTTTACGCACTTGTCGCTTGTGGAACTCCCCCCCCCTCTGTTTATACTTTCCAGTCAACTTTAATTTTCAAAAATCTAAATTCAATACCAATCACTATATCCTATCCTCCTGATTGCTCTTTTTGTTACCGCTCATTAGTAATGCTTCTGTTTCTAATTGCTCCAAACCCAGTAACCTCATGTGTCTTAGTGGCTTTATTCCCTTGCTCGGGGTGAAATCGATTAAAAAAGTACAGAGAACAAAGTAACATCGAGGGATAAAGGAATTTTTCAGAGGCGGTGATATGTGTGTTTTATATTGTTTTGTTGAAGTTATATTTTGGAATACTGTTTGATTTAAGAAATTGTAGGATATTACTTAGATTAATGCCACGAAAGTGTTCATGGTGATTTTTTGATAGTATTTTAAATGGATTAGTGTGAAGTCGCTAAAATTTGTTAGTATGTGCTTGTTGGTAATTTTACTATAAATATGTATTGTTGGTAATTTTTTATATAAAAATGTATTGCTGGTATTTTTACTATAAAAAGATGTGTTTTTCTACTTTCATACTGTTTTGTTTTTGGGTCAATTTGCTCATAGCTTGAGTCTTAACATATGCTACCATTCCGACTCAGGGTGGGCCTGGCAACAACAATAATTAAAAAGTGGTTTCATGCCTCTAAAAATTTCCAAAGCCCCGATCAGAGGCCTTGCTGTCGGATCTACTTTATTTTCATACCCAAGACTATGTCTACAGCGCGTGGGTCAGATATTGGTTTCACCTACAAGAGATGACACAATTTCGGACCGTGCCGAAGAACTTGTTTTCTATATTAAGTCTCTCGGAGCTGGCCGGTATACTTAAAAGAAAAAAAAATACTGCGTCTACTCAAACTTGCATTCACTAAAATAAACGTTTAGAGTAAGATTTTTTTCAATTTTTTTTAACGGCATATCAACTCCTTATGCGTTTCTGTCTATATTTCTGAGATGAGGTATTATGTACACTATTTACATTATTCGGACTATTGTCCTCATCTTTGTCGCCATATTTATTACAACGTTTCGGCCCTTCAGTATCTGTCTATATTTCTGAGATGAGGTATTATGTAAACTATTTACATTATTCGGACTATTGTTCTCATCTTTGTCGCCATATTTATTACAACGTTTCGGCCTTTCAGTACCTGTCTATATTTCTGAGATGAGGTATTATATACACTATTTACATTACTCGGACTATTGTCCTCATCTTTGTCGCCATATTTATTACAACGTTTCGGCCTTTCAGTATCTGTCTATATTTCTGAGATGAGGTATTATGTACACTATATACATTATTTTGACTATTGTCTATATTTCTGAGATGAGGTATTATGTACACTATTTACATTATTCGGACTATTGTCCTCATCTTTGTCGCCATATTTATTACAACGTTTCGGCCTTTCAGTATCTGTCTATATTTCTGAGATGAGGTATTATGTACACTATTTACATTATTCGGACTATCGTCCTCATCTTTGTCGCCATATTTATCACAACGTTTCAGCCGTTGTACGCCCCGACCTTCTTCAGGTGGTTGGAATGTCGAATTGAATGAACCCTTTATTTCGCTCGCTGGGGTAGACTGTTCTAGTTCCACGTGCCATGTCTAATGAATGTCAGTTATCAGTTCGGCATTCCAACCACCTGAAGAAGGTCGGCTTTCTTTTTTCTTTACACTCGACCTAGGAAAACGTTTCATTTCTTTCTTTTTTTATTTCCACTTATTTTAGGAACATTTCTTCCTTTTTTTTAAATCGATTTCACTTAATTAAAATTAAAACTCATTTATAAATTAATAATTGACAAGTGCAACAAGGTGACATCGAATCGCTTATTCATCACGAATAAGCTAATAGTAATCTATCTGCACACTTAGCATCAAAAGATTTTTTTCCTGCTGGGAAATCCAAACAAGAAAGAATCATTTCTCGAATAGTGTAACTGAACCTTGCTTGATTCGAAAAGTCTTCTGTGGCTGAGTGGTCTAAAGACAAAATGAGTTTAACTTTTTCTTTATCATTTCTCCCCAAAGAGAGGAGATAATGCAAATAAAATGAAATTGGTTACTGGAAGTGAAAACGAAAGAGAACACGTTAGTTTGGAGAAAGGACAATAAAAGAACAGATTTCAAGAAGACAAAAGACTGACATTGCATTTCAGGAACCAAGAAACTAATGGTAATCCCAATAAGAGAAATGAGAGTAAAGAAATTATTAGAATAAAACTTAAAGGTTACATCTAGTTAGTTCAACAATAAAATGGTGAGACCTAACTGCCAATCTAGTAGTTGGTTTAAATTCATGTAGTCGAGGTACCACGGAGGAAAGCTCATCAGAACAATTGCCATGAAAATATGTATAGAAAAGACAGAGGGAAGCCACGTTACGGATTATGAATATAAATCAATGAATTTTTTAGAATTTAGTTAAAAAGAACAAAAAACAATTGTCTTTCTTTTAAGATGTCCTCTGAACTTATGACTTCGCACCATTCTAAGCTAACCGTAATAAAATAAGTCTAGGTGTCGCGGATTAGTGTAATGGTTAACGAGCTGGTCTGGTTGACCATTAATAGTAAGTTCAATCCTCACTGGTTTACCTATATTTTCTTTAGATTATTTATGTTTTTGTTTGCCATCATACATATATCTCGCCGTCGTCCATTCAGCCAATCACGTCACGCCACGTTAAGAGTCCCATAATGCATAGGTCGTAGCGACACCACATGTACTGCAGCAGTGGTGTGTCTAGGGTAAGTGAGCCTGAATGAGGCCACCCCACTTTGAATTCAGAGTTTTCTTTCTAGACTGGTTGCTACCCCAAGTCAAGGGAAGCACAGTCAACCTTGCTCTTCAGTCTATAGTTGGTGGGTGAGCTGGTGGGGGTGGTATGGAGATTGATTCATATCTTTCCCCCAAAGGTAGTTCTTTATTTATTTATTTTCACTCGACTTTAAAATATTTTCCTTTATTTGCTTCTTTTTTCTTTTCACTTAGGAAAGTTTTTTTTTATTTATTTCGTTTTACTTAAGAGGATTTTATTTTCTTCTTTCTTTCTTTCTTTTCGCTTGAGTTAGGAAACCTTTTCCTTTCTTACTTTTTTCTTTTCAGTCAACTTAAAAAAATAATTCATTTCTTTTTTTCTTTTCCATCGACTTATGAAAACTTCTCATTTCTTTCTCTCTTTCTCTTTCTTTCTTTCTTTCTTTTCACTTAAAAAAGCTTTTTATTTATATATTTTTACTCGACTTTAAAAAAAAACTTTTCTTCTTTTCTTTAATTTCACTCAGGAAAGCTTTTTCCATTTCTTTCTTTCTTTCTTTCTTTCTTTCTTTCTTTCTTTCTTTCTACTCCACTTAGAAAAACTTTTCATTTATCTCATTTCGTCTTTCTTTCGTTCTTTCTTTCTTTCTTTCTTTTTTTTTTTTCACTTGACTTCAAAAAAATTAATTTCTTTATTTGTTTTTTTGCACTCGACTTAGAAAAGCTTTTCATTTCTTTCTTTTTCTTTCTTTCTTTTCCCTCGACTTAGGAAAGCTTTTAATTTTTATCTATCTATTTGGGCACCTCAAGTCGATGTAATGGTTAGTAAGCTTGTCTCGCTAGAACAATTACGACTGAGTAGTGAATTCGATCCTCACTAGGTGATCCCTACAATCGGCCTTGTACCACATCTAAGCTACGCTTGGAAAATCATTATCCATCTATCTTTTCCTTCGACATAAGAAAGATTTTCATTTTTTTATTTATTTATTTTTTCAATTTTTATATTTTAATTTCTTTGTTTTCATCTAACTTACGATGATTTTATTTATTCTGTTTTTTATTTTCACTCGACTTAAAAGAAATTCTTTTCCTTTGTTTCTGTTTTTGCTTTCTTTTCACTCGACTTAAGAATGCATAGCATTTCTTTCTTTCTTTTTCTGATTCACTACCCGGTTACACTACCCGCTTACCTTCCACAGCATAGCCGGTACAATATGAAACTTTGATCTTAAAAACCAAAAAAAAAAAAAAAATAGGAAAAAGGAAAGGACAAAGCAAGAAACCAAGAGACTGAAAGAAAGCCCCATAGATCGGTAGACACTACACACTCAATTATATCGCTGTTTACGTCATAAAATGGCGGGATGAATGCTAGTGAGAACATTACAAGACATTTGCTGAAGAACACCCGGGGAAAAGAAAGACATAGGCGCAAACTGAATAGGACTCTTGCGCCTTTATTACTTTGAAGGAAAAAAATATTTTCCCCAAGTCATACTTTATGAATTTTGAAAATTCTCCCCAGCAGGAAAAACTCCTTTGAAGAGGAGATGCCAAGCGTGCATATAGATTATCATTAGCTTATTCTTGATGAATAAGCGATTCGATGTCACCTTATTGCACTTGTCAATTATTAATTTATAAATGAGTTTTAATTTTAATTAAGTGAAATCGATTTAAAAAAAAAAAAGGAAGAAATGTTCCTAAAATAAGTGGAAATAAAAAAAGAAAGAAATGAAACGTTTTCCTATCTCGAATGAAAAGAAAAGAAAGAAGTGGAAAAAAAAAGCTTTTCTATCTAATAAGAAAGAAAGTTTTCCTCGCGCAAATTGTAAGCAAAAAAGAAGAAAGCAAAAAGAAGGGGGAAATTATATTTTCCCAAAAGAAAGAAAGAAAGAAAGAAAGAAAGAAAGAAAGAAAGAAAGAAAAGAAATGCTTTCATAAATGAAACGACAGAAAGCTTTCCCAACTCATGTTTTAAGAGAAAGAAAGAAAAAAGAAAGACAGAAATGAAAGGTTTTCCTAAATGAAAAGAAAGGAACAAACTTTCTTAAGGGAAAAGAAAGAAACAAACAAACAAAGTGAGAAAAAAAAGGAAGAAATTAAAAGCTTTCATAATAAAGAAATAAAGAAAGAAACAGAGAGAGAGAATGGGAGAAAAATAACGATGAAAAGCTTCTACAAGTGAAAATAAAAAAGAAAGGGAACACTTTTTAAGTGATAAGAAAGAAAAAAGAAAGAGAAAGAAATTAAAAGTTTTTCCAGGGGAAAAGAAAGAAAGAAAGAAAGAAAGAAAGACAGAATGAAATGAGAAGCTATTTTAAGAGAAAAGAAAGAAAGAAAGAAAGAAAGAAAGAGAGTGAGAATAAGAGAAAGAAAAAGAAATGAAAAATTTTTCCAAGTGAAAAAAAAGAAAGAAAAGGAACGCTTTTCTAAGTGAAAAGAAACAAAGCACATTTTTTTTTTGTCAAAAAATACAAAAGAAAGAAAGAAATGAAAATATTTTCAAAATCAAATAAAAAAAGAAAGAAAACTGATTAAAAAAAGAAAGAAAAACTGAAAAAAAGAAAGAAATTAACATGAATGTGCCCTTTAGCTTGTGTCGTTGAAAATTTGCTCAAAATTCATTAAGGACATTTCTGTTAATTGGAGAATATCGATTGTTTTTCGATCAGCGAATTCAGGAAAGGAATTCCAAAAATCCTTGCAACATATATACATGTAAACCGAATTTCTGAGGTGCGGTGAGGTTACAATTACACATTGATTCGTTTGAACTAATTTCCCAGTCTTTGTCTTTATTTATTTGGTCGTGTTTCAGCTCATACACTCTTCGGCCTTCCTCAGGTACCCAGCTGTCTGTCTGTTTGGTAACCAAGTGTTCCACATTCCAGGAAAGCTTGTTTGACGAACGCCTCTAAAGATGATCTATATCTCCACTAATATTATATTATTATACAAAATGTGACAAAATACCCCCCCCCCGCGCTAGAAATACACCCCAGAAATAATTCCCAGAAATACCTTCCACAGTAAGACAGTAAGAGTTATTTCTGTAGTGTGGGGTATATGTGGGAGGTATTTCTGCCGTATCCTGTATCTCAAATTTTGCACAGGCGGATAAAAATTATAAGGTTTCGGTAATTTTGAGACATTCTTTTAAGCCTGGTCTCAAAAGAGTTGAAGATGCCCCTAGAATTTCGGAAATGGAAGGAACTGAAACAATATCTCACAGTTTTTTTTTTAATGCATGCTTAGGCGATCATGTATCTTTTGATACATGACTGACGAGACAGATTTTTCCCGCAGCAAGGTTGCCATTACTTTCTGTGGTAGACCAGTTGCCATCCAAGGCTATACAACCGGGTCTGTCCTGCTATTTACCCATAACTGGGACGGAGAAGAAGAGGATTCATACCTTTCCCAAGGGTATTAGCATGTAAGTGAATGTAATGGATTCGACTGGAATTCGAACTTGGCTCTCCGATTCCTCAATCTGAGCTGCTATCCATTACTCCACACTGTGCTTAAATTCATAAAGTTTTCGTACCATAGTAAAGAACTCATCTGAACAATTACCATGAAAGCATTTATAGAAAAGGAACAGGGAAGATACTTTAAGTTGGCGAGAAAGTGACTGAAGCTGAGATGCCAGGTCAGGACCAATAATATTGCTGATACTTCTTGGATTTTATCAAGAATCTCTAAATATATAGCAGGAGCCCCAGATCATACATGGCAGCAATATCCGAAGTATGGACGAATAGTAGACTTAGAGATATGTAAGATAGATTCTTGAGAGAAAAATGGTAAACTAACGTTCTGTCTGGAATTCGAAGTCGGCTCTCCGATTCCTCATTCCGAGCCGCTATCCATTACTCCACCGTACTGCCCCAAATCATTTTAAGCCTTTTGTCTGTGGCAGACAAAAGGTTTCGGTGAAATGTTACTTGGCGTTTTCATCATGATTTGCAGAAATGTGTTAGATCTGGAATCGAAATCACCTTACCAAATTTGTTTGTCAAAACTCTTAACCATAAGACTAGCTACTGTGTATTTTCAGAGAGAGAGAGAGAGAGAGAATGGGGAGATGATCTCGTATGGTATTTACGAAATCGAAGTGTTTCCAGTTGAAACAAATGGTCAGCATTTTCACCTAGGTTAAAGCTAAGTTTTTTAATGCTGATTTGAAAATTAGACCTTTCTTACCACAACACCGCAATTTTCTTCCCTCACACATATATCCCAGTTGATAGACCAACGTAGGTTTAGTAAATATTTAAACAAGAACAAAACAGACGACAGCAGCAGCAGCAGCAGAAGAAGAAGAAGAAGAAGAAGAAGAAGAAGAAGAAGGGTGATATAAATAAAACAATGGAATGAGAAGAAGGTCAGAACATTAGAGAAGGGATGATTAGAGAAAAATAAAAGAGATGAGAAAAAAACAATACAGAAAGAGAGAGAGAGAGAGAGAAGAAAGAAAAAAGACAACGAAAAAAAAAGGAAATTAAAAAAGGAGAAATGAAAGAGACGTAAATGCATACCGAAAAACAGAGTACAGAAAGAAAAAGAAAAAAAAGGAGAAGAGAAAAGGCGACAAAAAATCTGAGAAAAAAGGAAACAAGAGAGAAAAAGTGGGTAGAAAGACAAAAAAAAATGAGAATGAAGATGAGAGACAGGAAAATAGAGACTAGACGGGAGACAGTAAAATAGAGAGTAGAAAGGTGACAGGAAAATAGAGGTGATGAGAGAGATAGCAAAACAGAGAATAACGAAAAGAAACAGGAAAATAGAGACTAGAAGGGAGACAGTAAAATAGAGAATAGAAGGGAGACAGTAAAATAGAGAGTAGAAAGGTGACAGGAAAATAGAGGTGATGAGAGAGATAGCAAAACAGAGAATAACGAAAAGAGACAGCTAAATAGAGATAATAAGAGAGACAACAATATAGAGAATGAAGAAGAGAGACAACAAAAGAAAAATAATAAGAGACTTGTTTCCCTGATAGCTATAATCTCCAACTATTCAAATATAATGTCAATCGACGTCTCCAGATGCCCTGACCTATTCCCTGTCCTTCTCGTCATCCTTTCCTCCATCACGCCTCTTTACTCTCGCTCCCACTCTGTAACCCCATGCGTACTAGTGGCGTCCCGCCTTGCTTGGTGTGAAATGCTTAAAAAAAAGACAGCAAAATAGAGAATGATGAAAAACACATAAATGTGAGAGAATAGACAGAAAAAGAGGGATGAATTCAGAAGAGACAACAAGAGTGTGAGAATGATTGATTGATTCTTTTTTTTTTTGGCGGGGTGGGGGAGAAAATATTTCAAGATTGTATGACTTTTTTAGTATAATGATTTAGTGATACACGTCTTACTAATAAAACAATAACTGGGAGAAGGGTGTTTATGTATAATTGAATATAATGAACTTAACTGAAATTGGATCTCGACTCGCCGATTAACAATTCCGAGCCATTACTCATTTCACCGTCAGCATATCCAAGCTTACATGGCGTTGTATTCACAAACGGCCACCCAGGCTCGACATTGCTTAAGTTCGGTAATCGTACGTGAACAGGTGTTTCTACGCTATATGGCCGTAAGCCGAGTGAGTATAAAGACAGCAAAAGAGAGAGAATGAAGAAAAGAGTAAAACATAGAATGCAAAAAAGAGACAACAAAAGAGATGGGATGAATGAGAGAGATGGAAAAAGAGAGAGAATGAAGAAGAGAGACATCAAAAGTGAGAGAATTTAGAAGATAGCAAAACATAGAATGCAAGAGAGAGACAACAAAAGAGATAAGGTGAATAAGAGAGGCAGCAAAAGAGAGAGAATGTAGAAAAGAGTAAAACATAGAAGTCAAAAGAGAGACAACAAAAGAGATGGGATGAATAAGAGGGGCGGTAAAAGAGAGAGAATGAAGAAGAGAGTTAGCAAAAGGGAAGAATAAAGAAAAGAGACAGCGAAAGAGTGAGAATGTAGAAGATAGACAGCAAAATATATAATGCAAAAGAAAGAAAGAAAACGGAGGAAATGAATAGGAGAGACAGCAAAAGAGAGAGAATCAAGAAGAGAGGCGGCAAAAGGAAGAGAATGAAGAAGAAAGCAAAATGAGAGAATGAGGAAGAGAGACAGCAAAATATTTGATGCAAAAGAGAGAAAACAAAAGAGATAAAATGATTAACAGAGGGAGTAAAAGAAAAGAACAAAAGAGAGAAAACAAAAGAGAGAAAACCATTAAGAGAGACAGTAAAATAGAGAGAATGAAGAAGCGAGCAAAATATATGATGAAAAAGAGAGAAAACAAAAGAGATAAAATGATTAAGAGAGACAGTAAAAGAGAGAGAGAGAATGAAGAGGCGGGAAAATATATGATGTTGAAGAGAGAAAACAAGAGATAAAATGATTAACAGAGGGAGTAAAAGAAGAGAACAAAAGAGAGAAAACAAAAGAGATAACATGATTAAGGGAGACGGTAAAAGAGAGAGAATGAAGAATATAGTCTGAAAAAGAGAGACATCAAAAGTAGAGAAAAACAAAAGAATAGCCGTGGAAGACGTGGGTAACAGTTAAAAGAAAAAAGAATTTAAACAATGGAATTATGGAAAACTATATATAGAACTGTGTAAAAGCTGTCTCTAAGTTGGTAATTCTTCAGGCGACTTAGAACTTGGAAACAGAACAACTTATGAACATACTATGGGATGGAACTCTAGAGAGTAGAGAATGCACTCATTTTACAGAAAGATAAGGAACGGGATTCCATCAGTGGTCAACATTTTTGGACATTTTATATCTGCCAAGGGCAAAGTACATGTTTCCTTGAAGAAGACAAAATATATCAACAATTAGATTAACAAATTTTATTATCTGTAACTATTTGGGGAAATGTTTCTTCTGGGCTTGTTGAAATTGAATTATTTTTATTTTATCTTCGCTTGTCTTGGAAAAGTAGCTTTTTTTTTTCTTTCTCTGAAATGCTTTGCTTCGTTTATGCCAGATATTCTCTGACATTGAATCCAAAATCTTTCCTTCAGATGAATAATTTTTACGCTGCTGAATTTTTGGAGTGAAGACAAAAAAAGATAAAAGAATATTTTTTAGTTATTTAAATTTTGTAGATAAACACGGAAAGTATTAATTATTAATACGCCATTCTTTCATCTTATTTCTTTGCTTATTTACTCGCCTTTCTTTCATCTTATTTACGCCTAATAATATGTAATAGTCTGAAGACGTCTGACTCTTTTAGCTGAAGCATTGTTATCATTATTATTTATTATGTACACGCCTTTCTTTCATCTTATTTCTTTTGCTTATTTACACCTAATAATATGTAATAGTCTGAAGACGTCTGACTCTTTTAGATGAAGCATTGTTATCATTATCATTAATTATTGACACGCTTTTCTTTCATCTTATTTCTTTTCTTGTTAACACCGAGTAATAATAAAACGTAATAGACTGAATTATCGTCGTATTAGTTAGTCTCTTACCGCTTTTTGGCAAATTAATCTAGGTCCTAATCAACACCGAATTCGTTAAGCAACTACACACGGTCACCTTTCGGACAAATAATACGGTTTCCGTTTCGCAGCGTCTAGCGCCGAATTAACGGCTACCACTGAATTTGTCTATAAACCCTTAGATAAGGATGAAAAGCTGGAGACGTGGCTCTAGATATCTCAAAAGCGCTCGCCAGGGTTTGGCATACTGGCCTTCTCCACAAGGTTTAGGGTGTCAGGAGACGAATATTTGACTTAATCTAATCTCTCCTAACAATTCGTGTAATGAAAGTCGTGTTGAATGGACACGCTTCCAGATCATTTCATACAAACGCGGGTGTCTCCTTAGATCCACGCCGTTTCTTATCCTCATTAAAGACCTCTTCGATATCATCAATTCTCAACTAAGTATTTATGCAGATGGCACAGCTATTTACTCATGTCTTCGTAACAAGTCCGACAGACACGACAAAGTAAAAATGGCAACTGCACTCGAAAAAGAACCCAAATCTGGGATTAACTGTAACAAGAAATAGTTTGTAAATTGTAACACCTCCAAAACAAGACTGCTTTCATTTAATCGCCATAGAGAAACTTTTCGGCCTGTCATCACCATGGCTGATGTTAGACTCCAGGAGGGCAACACTCTACGTCTTCTTGGACTTATATTTTCTACTGACATGAAATGGAGTGACTCCATTGAACCAATTGCTACGTCTACTGCAAGGAAGGTTGGTGCTAGACAATTTTTCTCGTCAGAATCCATCTTGGACATTTATAAATCTACTATTCGTCCGTGCATTGAATTTTGCTGCCATATCTGGTCTCATGCCCCTATTATATATCTCGAGATTCTCGATAAAAGCCAAAGAAGGGTCTGTAATGAAGTTCGTGTTGAATGGACATGCTTCCACATCATTTCCTACAACCGCGGGTGTCTCCTTAGATCTACGCTGATTCTTATCTTCATTAATGTTATGGAGTGATTTCACAGTGGAGGCTTGTATTTGTACTAAGTCGGTCCTAAAATAGGTTCGACGTACCAAACGTTAGGAACTTCATATAATAGGTAATGA
The DNA here is from genome assembly GCA_903632075.3 of Acanthosepion pharaonis. NCBI lineage: Eukaryota > Metazoa > Mollusca > Cephalopoda > Sepiida > Sepiidae > Acanthosepion > Acanthosepion pharaonis. Next base: position 2,283,827 of record CAHIKZ030002401.1, read on the forward strand.
CGCAGAGAAATCTAGTTGTGGTCGCTGATACTCTTAGTATCCGACTAACGGTCGTCCGGCATCGACTGTTCTGACAGACCCACTGAGCGACCCCTCGTTACTCTTACAACTCCTACTTATTATAGGTGGGAGAGTCTATTAACTATAGAATAGGTGTGTTCCACTATAACAATTAAAGACCTCTTCGATATCATCAATTCCCAATTAAGTATTTATACAGATGACAACTATTTACTCATGTCTTTGTAACAAGTCCGACAAGTAAAAATGGCAACTGCACTCGAAAAAGACCTCAAATCTGGGATTAGCTGTAACGAGAAATAGCTTGTAAATTTTAATGCCTCCAGAATAAAACTGCCGTCCGAGTGGAACTTCCTCTTTACTAATGGAATATAAAAGGAATGAGGATGATTCACCATTGTGCATGTGATATGATGGGTTCAAGTTGCAAAGGCCAGGGCTGGTGGAATCAATGAACGTAGCTTGTCAGAACACATACCATGGAAATAGCGACAGAATAACGAGAAGCTCGCAACGTTTCGTCTGTGGGAGAGTTGTTAGGTGGAAAATAATTCATCACCCACAATTCCGCTATCTGCTTATGTGTTGAAAGTTAATATATATATATATCTATATATTTCATCTCTCTGATAAATATCGCGATCTGTTAAATGTAACATTTGATAAAGTGCGAGCAAATTTTCATTTCGAAAAAATATTTTTTTTATTTTAATTAATTCAAACAGCGATTGGCTAGAAGTTCTCTTTTTAAACCCAATGATTTGATTTACACCCCCTTGATTTGATTTACACCCCCTTGATTTTGATTTACACCCCGTGATTTGATTTACACCCCGTGATTTGATTTACACCCCGTGATTTGATTTACACCCCCGTCTTTTTTATTATTATTATTATTATTATTATTATTATTTACACCCCGTGATTTGATTTACACCCCAGGATTTGATTTACACCCCATGATTTGATTTACACCCCGCGATTTGATTTACACCCCATGATTTGATTTACACCCCGTGGTTCTACTGCGCTCGACAAGATTTCTAAGCTTATTCTATATTTTTACTTTTGGTAGTTTTCTTTTACGTGACGCTTGCCATATCGGATATATATACGCAGGTCTACTTTTTGTACAGGTTTTGATTCTTTTTCTTCTATGTGCCATGTCACTTCATGACGTTGGCGATCAGAAATACCTTCCACATAATCATAAGCCATTAGTGGCATTTTTTTTTTTTTTTTTTTACAGTGGTGTTCAATCCCCTAGATTCATTTGAGGTAGATACTTACAGAGTAACAGGTACAACTTATGCGGATATGTGTGGAAGATAATGGTTAAATCTAGAATTGAACAAGTCAATATTGTAGTGATCGGAGGGAAAATCTCTTGGGAGTTGGTTCGGGAAGAAGCTGCAATAGAACAGTGAGAAGCTTATGACGTCTCGTCTGTGAGAAAGGGCTCGCAAAGTGGGAAATAATTCGTCGACTACAAGAACCATTTTTCCAGCATTTTTTGACTTGATTCTTTTAATCGATCCTACTGTGAATTTGTAGTGAAAGCGAAACAATAATAACTCCCTTCGCCCACTTCCTTCAAATAGGAGGATTGGGGAAGAAGAAGGAAAGAAATTCGCGATCCTATGTGAAATTGTTTTTGGACCAATGAAAAGCTTACCTTCACAGAAATTAGCCGGTCGGCCAAGAAGAAAGAAAAATATATTCTCAAGTCTACGCAAAATTCCTTTTGATATAAAATGAAGAGAAAAAATTAAATTAATCAGAGAAAAGTGTCTGAAATCATGTGAAAGGTTTCGTTTCAGTTTCTTGCAACCAGCGTTGAAGTTCTCGCCAGTGTAAAATTACTCGCTAATTATATTATCAACATTTAACCAGCACGCAGTACTTCAAAGAAAATTTCGCTCAATACTCCAAGAAGTAAGTATTTCAAACTATCTCTCTTCGTCTACTTATAAATTCGTGAATAAATTCCTTATTTTGTTTTGCTAAAATTACCCGTCTGTTTCTTCATCATTGTCACCCTTCATTAATCTTCTGGGCATCGGTAAATCAACTGTTCATTTTAACCCCAAAGCTCCATACCGCAAGACATTCAACGTCTTATTTTGCGGAAGGAATGGTTAATACACAATACCCTTCCAATCTCACTAGATGAACCAGCATCACCTTCTGAGGCAGACCGGCTTTTCGTTTACACTAAGCTTTATCGTTGCACACTGTTGTAAACAATACATTTTTCATCGCCTTTGATTGTTCTTTTGACCGTTTTGTTGCGTTTGAGCAGAAAATCACAGACAGAAAGGCGGTCCATTAATTTGTTGCCGTTAAATTGTGAGCCATCCAGACATCGTTGTGATTTATGTATCTAAGTGTCTTCAAATACCTTACAACGGTTAAATGGTAATGTTAGCCGTTTACTTACAAGGAAACATTTGGTCTCATTTGGTCTCGAACAGCTAATTCAACTCGAGTTGTGCTTTCCTTCGAGCCGGGACAAAAATGTAGTAACTGTTTTCCACATCTCATTGCAATGGTAATATTACCAGTTACCTTATGTCATCCTAGGTCATCTTGCTTGGCTTAGTGTTATATCTGTTCGTCCTCAACTCTAATGATAATGGTAATATTCGCGTTTTCCTTACAAGGAAAGACCTGGTCTCATTGACCTAATAGCTAATAGCTAATACTACTCAAGTTGTGCTTTTCTTCACTTCCTGGTAATCGAGCTGGGACCAAAGTGTTGTAACTGTACATGGCACCAAACCCGTTCGGAAACATGTTCTCCAAATCTCACTGCAATGGTAATATTAGCAGTTTTTTTTTATGTGAAACGTTCGACATTCATTGACCGTGCAGCTAGTACGACTTGAGTTGTACTTTTCTTCACACCTTTGTAATCGGGCTGCGTTCAGAGTGTAGTATCTGATCTCCTCATCTGTAATGGTAATTGTAATAATAGCTATTTCCTTGTAAGAAAACATTTGGCATTCATTAACTGAGCAGACAGTACATCTATCGGTTGAAATTTATCAAATCTTTCACTTAAAACAATTTTTCCAGGAAAATAGATTTCTCATGTCCAGTAGCTGTTATCGCTCTTTCCAGTATTAATGGTGGTTTCCTTCCTAACCTTTTGTTTGAAGTACTGTTGAATATCAACGTCTTGTTTATGTCATTATTTTCTCTTCGAGTTACATGTGCTATCCATTTTAGTTGTTGCTGCTCTTGGAAGTCTTCAAGTGATGTGGTTTCTGTTCTGTGATACAGTTCTTTGTGATTCTGTAGCGCCAGTCTACAATATTCAAAGAAGTAGGGTCTTCACCAAGATCCACTTCACTCACTCAAAGCCATTTTTAATCATTGATCTTAGGAAGCGGTTGTATACAACTGACAGTTTAGATATTTCCGAACGGGTTTGGTGCCATGTATGACATCCATATGAAAGTCTCAATCTGATGAGACTATTTAAGAACAAGAAGACCTCAGATAAGTAACTATAAGCAGTTTAGGATTTTAATAATAATAATAATAATAATAATAATAATGAGGGTTTCGCCATGATCCTCCGCCTTCATTCACTCAAAGCCATTTTTAATCATTGATCTTAGGAAGCGGTTGTATACAACTGACAGTTTAGATATTTCCGAACGGGTTTGGTGCCATGTATGACATCCATATGAAAGTCTCAATCTGATGAGACTATTTAAGAACAAGAAGACCTCAGATAAGTAACTATAAGCAGTTTAGGATTTTAATAATAATAATAATGAGGGTTTCGCCATGATCCTCCGCCTTCATTCACTCAAAGCCATTTTTAATCATTGATCTAACATAACAATCCGAATAATGCAAATAATGCAAATAAAAAATTGCTATTATTAACATCAGCATCACCAGGACTTTTAATTTTTTTTCCCACGACATCGTTCTGTTCACTTTGGTTCTTCTTCTTTTTACGTGGGCTTCTTCTGTGAGAAGCAGCCCAGCTCATCCAGTGATGACACCCACCAAAATAGCTTTCCCTTCTGGTTTTTCGAAATTTTGTCACTTTTCTTGTCGAAATTTTTACACATTTCTTCTTCAAGTCTTCACACTTTCTGAAATTTTCTGCTCACCTGTCTTATATAAAGCTCAAGACGGATCACAACGTTTTTTTTTTTTTAATTTAGGTGGGCAGAAGTCACCTTCCTGATTGGTCGAAAAATAAAAAGGTATATATCTATTTCAAATTTGAAAAAGAAATCACAAACTAATCCGCCGTGACCGAATTAATTTTGGCGATTCTTTTTGAGCAAATTCTATTTTTACAAAATTTAATTTAACTGAAAAAAAAAAAAAATTAATTAAATTTCATGTCAAATTTAATTTTTATTAACCTATAGCGGTGTGGGGCTTCGGCGTTGAAAGGAACAGTTGATTTACCGACGCCATGAATATTAATGAAGAACGATAGTGACGATGAAATACACAGGTAAATTTAACAAAACAAGACAAGGAATTTATTCGCGAATTTACACGCTTGAAGTAATGTCGATAGCTCGTTTTAGGAAAATAAATAAGACGACTTAAAGTTTGTAGTTTTAAAGTATTGTCAAGAAGAGGAATTGTTCATACAACAGATTAAACAATCTGACACAAAATAATATTCAAGACAAATGAGAGGATAATATGGTTAACATACCTTCAAAATAGACGAAGAGACGATAGTTTGTATCACTTAGCTTTCCTGGATTGTTAACAGAAAATTCTTTGAAGTGCTGCGTGCTGGCCAATAATATTATTGCGGAGTATTTTTACATTGGCGGGAACTTCAATGCTGGTTGCGAGCAACTGAAACGAAACCTTCCACATGACTTCAAACATACTTCTTTGATTAATTTCATTTTTCTCCTTATTTTATATCAAAAGGAATTTCACGTCGACTCGCGAATTTATTTCCTTCTTCTTAGCTGCATTCAGGTCTTCGCCCCAAGAAGAAAAATGACGATATCTCTGGGCATGTTTTTCAGCTGACACGGTCGTTCCGATCAAATCGTGAAATGAAAGTTGTCCTGAACGGACACTCGTCTACATCCTTTCGGACTAACGCTGGTGTCCTCCAGGGCTCCATCCTTGGTCCTACGCTGTTTTTAATAGTCCTTAACAACCTTCCCGATGACATCAGCTCTCAACTTGGCATCTAAGCTGACGACATTGCCATTTACTCCTACCTCAATAGTAGGGAGGATCAGTCAGACAGGGTCAAAATGGCAGCAGATATACAAAACGACCTCAAGGCCGTCGTTAACTGGAGTAAAATATGGCTTGTCGACTTTAACGCCTCCAAAAACTAAACTTCTTTCCATTAATCATCTGAGAGACCCCTTTTTGCCTTCCATCAGTATGGCTGATGCTATTCTCCAAGAAAGTAAAAAAAATTGCGCCTTTTCAGGCTAACTTTCCCAGCTGAAATAAGGTGGAAATACTACATTGAATCTATTGCTAGATCAGTTGCTAAGAAAGTCGGTTCCCTGTGTCGAACAAGACAATTTTTCTCTCTGGAATCTATCTTGCATATCTATAAGTCTACCATTCGTCCATGCTTAGAATATTGCTGCCACATATGGTCCGATGTCCCTGCTATTTTTCTGGGGCTCATTGATAAGATCCAAAGAAGAATCAGCAATATTATTGGTCCTTATCTGGCGGCTCGACTTCAGTCACTTGCCCACAACCGTAAGGTTGCTTCTCTGTGCCCTTTTTATAAATGCTTTCATGGTAACTGTTCGGATAATCTCTTCGCTACGCGGTACCTAGACGTCATGAATTTAAGCGCAATACCAGAAAGCCGGCGGGATCTCATCAATTTACAGTTGAGCTAGCTAGATCTAACCGTAACTTCTATGCTAACAGGTTCTTCTTTCGCACTTCTCGTTTGTCGAACTCCCTCTCGGTTCCATGCTTTCCAACCAACTTTAATCTGCAGAAATTTAAATGCAATGTCAATCGCAATCTACTGTCCTCCTGATGGCTCTTTTCTCTTTCCCCCAATTACTAATGTTTCTGTTCCTAATTCCTCCACGCACTGTAACCCCTTTCGTATTAGTGACTTAAATTACTTTTTTTTTTTTTAAATCCTTTATTTAATTTACATTATTTTATATATAAATGTTTATATTTTGCCTTCAAGAGAAAGAGCAATAAACAAACTTGTGTTTAGCATTCTGTTTCCATTTAATAGTTTCTTTCAACTGCAAATTTTGTGCAGAAAGTAGATCACAGAGCATTGGTATTTCTCTAATTCCTGATTGGTCAATTAATGCCAACATCATGCTTTCGCACGGTTAAAATTAATTTACCGCCCAAACCTGTCTATGATTCTAGAGCCAGCCTTCTCCCACATACAAAATGTAGCTGTGGAGAAATCGCGTTTGTCCCTCAGGGGAAAACGCTATGAAATGTCATCACACACATACAAACACACACACACAAACACACACACACACACTCTCGCGCGCGCACACATCTACGAACATTGCACATCTCTGAACTCATCTTATTCACTCCTTCAACTACATGAACACAGAAACTTATCAACTTCTAACAGTGAGATTTTCTTCAGTAACAAACATGCCGTCCGAGAGAATACAAATTTCGACTCTTAACAATTTTTACCAGTGAGAAATTTTACGTCAAATCTTCTGGAGCGGAACACACTCACTCAATTCATTTCAATCGATGCCATTCCTCTTCGGTGAACGAATTTGAGCGGCAAGATATTTCAATATATTTATGCTGATTTTCAACTTGAAGTTTAAAACTAAAAACTACATTTTTAGTACCAAATACAACTTTTCGATATTCAAATGAAGATTACATTTTCTCTCAATCAACAAATTTCTTTAATTCATCTAACACCGATTTTCAGCCTACAACACCTTCTTATCAAAGGACATTCTCTCCATTGAAACGTACTATTATTTCTTGAACTGAAATCTTTTTTCTGTGAGTCCAGATAAAAATATATATCTTCCTTAAAGCTTTAGTAACCCTCATTTCAATTTTCAAACATTTTCTTGAATTTCATTGGTTGTAAAATAAAAATAAGCTTCGAGAAAATTCCATAACGAAACAGTCAAAAAATTTCATATCGCGCTCTCACTCCAGGGGGTCCGCTACAAGGCTATCTTGTCCCAAAAAAACACCACTTCTGCGGCTGCAGTATACATGGTGACCGTACGGGTCACGACACACACACACACACACACACATATTGTACGATACATTTGTTGCGGAGTGATAAGTTTGTTCGAATATATTTTTGATCAGTAGGATATTTTTAGTTTGGCTGCCTGAACAAAATTAACATCTCCACAAATAGATTATTTGCATGGCATGGCACAAGGCTGTCAAAACCAAAATATATAACAACAATGTTTTCTAGAAATAACTAAACATTTTTATATCAACAATAAAACTGAAGAATTCAGGTAATTTAAACTGAATTGCAAATTGTTTTAAATTGATTAAAACAAGTCGCGTTGATATGGGATTATGGTTAGTGAAGTAGTCTGTTTGCCCATTACAGCTGTGTGGCGCTTTCGATCCTCACTAGGTGCCCTATAGTTGTGAGCCTTCTATCGAAACTAAACTATGCTTTATAAAATCAGCTGAGGCTGTAACAAACAGGGAGAGAAAAGGAGTTAGGAAAGTCGACGGGTTAAACTAGAGTAGTCTCCCTTATTTGTGTGTAACTCTTTGCAAAAGAAATCACTTTCAGTCACTTCATTCGGAGTGTTGTTATTGAGAATAGTTGTTCGTCGTCAGTTGCTTTCGGACTGAGAGGTAAGTCGTCATTTAATGCTTGTTTATATGCTTTGTCGGGATTTGTTTTTAAAGCACGTCCTTTTTTATTTTAAGCGGGAATTATTTTCGTGTCAGAGCTTCCTTAATAATTATGATGAATAAAAATGGTGTTACTTGTGAAATTACCCTTTCTTCGTTATTATTCCGAAAATTTTCTTGTTTATTTTTATTTTAAGTCGAAGAAGGAAAGAATGTTCCTAATACATTTGGTTTTTAAATTATTTTTCTTTTGTTTTCATTTTATATTTTTAAATCTCAAAATAAAAGAAAGCAAAATAAAAAAAAGGGTAAGGTGAAAAAAAATCATCTAAAATAAAAAACACCTGTTTTCTTTTTTTTAAATCTTTGATTTTAAAAAAATACAAAATAAAATTAAACTATATTTTACTTGAAATTTCTATATTTTTTAAATCAATAAAAGCTAATTTATTTTTTATTAACCTTCAAAAACGGCTATTTAAAGGAATAATCTTTATAAAAGAGAAAAATGAATTAAAGATTTGTTTGATTTTTTTTTTTTTTTTTTTTCCCCAGAGTTTTGATAATTTCGAAAGAGACTTAGTCCCGATCCTCACTTGTGTGTGTAAACACAAACAAATAATTGAATGCCAATGAAAATCGTAATACATTTTTACGCGGAAAATAGGTGAGGGTCAGGAGTTGTCAACAAACAATTAACCCAGTTAAGGTTTAATTAAAATATTTTCTTCTTTCGAATCATTTTGTTGTTCTTGTAGTGAATGGAGAGAGTGCATATTATTATTAGTTTGTTTGCTTTTTTAACTGACATCAGTTGTCTCAGTCATTCTGCAAATAACGTTAGTTATTTTTTAGGGTTTAAATCCTGCCAACAAATGTTAATTTGTTTTTTTCTTTATTTACACACTAGTGTAATTATTTTCCTGAATAATTTTTTGAACGTTTCTTTGATATCCAAAGGATTTCCATATAGTTGTATGGATATGAGTTTGTGATCCTGAGTTTCATGCTTTTTTGCGATCATCAGACAAGCTCAGGGTCACAAACTCTTCTATGCAACTGTACTGATATTGAGCGCTTTCCACTAAGTACTGCACATAGAAAATATTAATTTTTTAAAATTAAGTAAATAAAAAAAATCATATTTGACATTTTTTACAGTATGGAAATGGATAATTTATGTAATTGTATAAACGCTATAAAAATAAAGTTATTTTCGTCCTCGAAATCACAAGATTAATTTGGTTTCGCTTAGAAAAAAAAAGCGCACTTTTCAACGTAGATTGTAGTTGCTTCAATCAATCAATCCCAACAAAAAACATCGATACGCAACTTTTTTTTTATTTTATTTTACTTTTTTTCTCTTTAGATAAATGTCGAATATAATTATATTCCAATTTTTACTTTTTTTTTTTTTTTTTTTTTTTTCGATTTAATGCAAAAAATTGTTTCCTCTTGAGATTTTTTTTATTGCAAAAAGTAGCAAGAAGGCCTAATATTGAAATTTTTCTGTTTTTTTTTTTTTTTTTTTTTTTTTTTTTTTATGAAACTTGTTTGTATTTTATAATTTTAAGCACCCCTCTCGGGATGTTTTAAGGGGTGAGGAGAAATGCAACGTTACATCCCCCCCCGTAAATGTTTTGGTGTTTAGGGGAAAAAAAAAAAAAAAAAAGCTGAAACCTTTTTGCAGAAAATACGCCGATATGTTTCAAAGAATTTAAAAGTAAAACATGGAGAATTTCATCATCACTCCCTTCTATCACCCAGTGGTTTTTATTTCAATTTTACTAAAACTAAAAGTTACATTTTTCTTTAAGTAAACTAAAAAGTAACATAGTTAAAAAGGGCAACTTCTACGAAAAGAACGAAATATGGTACCAAATCGTCTCGAATTTTTTAAATTGATTTTTTTTTTATTTTATTAAAATGATATCTGGATTTTCCAGAAATCCTATTTTATTTCGTTATTTTGGGAAATATTGTCATAGAATTCTTGTATAAGGCTAATTTTTTTTTTTTTTTTTTTTTTTTTTTTGAAGTGCACTTTGAAAATAACCATTATTTCTATAAATAGATTCGCTAGAATTTCGGACATTGTGTCTGTGTGTGTAACCATTCTGCTTTATATAGCAAATAATATTCTTTTTCTTTTACTTAAATATTTTAACACGAATGATTCTGTATCATTTTTTCTTTGCGAGAATCCGAATATGAAACGGAAACCTGTTATCTCTGTAGTATAAAATCTGTCTTGACCTTGATTGTAATGCAGTCTTAGAGTGAAGTGAAGGTATCAGATTTTGTTTTCAAGAAATCAGATATTTCGGAAAAGTGAAATAAATTTATCTTTTTTATGATCTTCTGAAGTAATATTTATCTTATCCATTATTTGATTTTCTTTCTACAGTGAGATTCATTTTATTTCATTAAATAACGCAAAAAAAATCACTTTTCTCTTTGCTAAGAAACCAGTTTTCGCTTATTTACGAGCTATTTTTTAATTACGGTTTGTCTATTCGTTTGATCTAGCAACTAAAATTTAATGATTAATTTAAAAAAATGAGACGAATAAAAGAGCACATTTGTACATTTCTAGTCTTTTTTTTTCTTTTTAGTAATTATGTAAACTCAAATATAGTCTTGTCTTGAGCAAGCTTCTTTACTTTAACCATCGTAAATTCATAACAGCCTAAGAAAAAAGTTGCGATCAAAAAAAAAAAAAAAACCTACGGTATCAACAGACGAAACTCTACAAGAATTAATTATAAAAAAAATAAACAAACTTTGTCATAATTCCAATAGACTGAAACGTTAAATACGGGGAAAATAAAGGCAATATTTGGTCAAAAATCCTAATTCACGTGGCGCACAACGTAAATAAATTGACATTTTCTTTCTTTATCCATCTCTAGTGCGAGATCGAATTTTATTTTTAAACGATATTTCTACAATAACCCTTACGCTCAAAGCCTCAATCGTTGACTATTTCCCTTCCTAATTTCACCCCCCACCCCGCAAAAATTCAAAACACACTTGCATGGTCATGCAGCAAAATTGGCTGTTTTAAAGATCGGTAATTTTTTTTTCTATTTATCTTCAATTAATTAATTAATATTATTGACTGTTTCTGTTGACGGAGACGAAAATACACCGACTATATCCCCCGAGGAGGGACCTACTCACCTCAACAAATACGACGACCAATATTTTATATTTCACGTATCAAATAAATGCTTAAACGATTAATTTACTTATCATTGAACGAAGCAATTACTGAAATTAAAAGCAATACTAAATATTTTTTATGCTAGTTATTTACCTATCCGTGAACCAAAAACAATATTTAGAGTTGAATATATACGAAAACGACCAATTTTAAAACTATCTCCCTAGGCCTAAACCAAATAAATTGCTTAATTAAATTAAACGCGTCCAACGAAGTAAATGCTTGTAAATTCGGCTATAGAAAAACTAATTCGTCATCAATTAGTTAGTAGCCCAACAAGGCTTGATGTGTATGGAAATCGATACCTTTAAGAACACCAACCACCACCTCTATCCAATCCATCAAAATTATACCCCACACGAGAATGAAAATATATATGCATCCATAACATATGTAAAATTTTACTAATATTAATTTTTAAAAAAGTAGGACAATTGGTATGTTACCGTCCATAAGTAATATATCCCCATCTGCAACACTCTGTGTTTAAAAGAAACACTTTATGAAAAATGACTTGATTATTTCTGACCTTTTTGGAGTTTCAAAGACGAATAATAAAATAAATATTGGTGGAATAATCGAGAGAAAACATTAATTTAAAAAAAAAAATGTGTGTGGGGTGTTGGGGAAGATACACGCACAGCGCACCTAATCGAAATGATTACCCAATATTCAATTCCTCCGTCGCTTTGATAATCGTTCAAAATAGACTGAAAAGAAACTTTTCCACCTCCCCTTTACACAGTATCATTTTGTGTCTGAATTTGTTTAAGATTTAAAAAAAAAACCTCCCTCCTTTATCCCTCCATTTCGTCTTAATATGGAATTGTAGTAGTTCAGTGCTTCATAAAACTTTTTTGAATTTTACGTTCTCCGATTTAGAGAAATTGATTTTTTTTTTCTCAAATTGAAGTTACACGAACGGGAATATTTTGCAGTTTTTTGGGTTTTTTTTTTTTTTTTTTTTGCTTTGTCTTATTCAATGTTTTCTTTTATCATTTTGTTCCTTAGTTAAGTGTGGATATTTTTGTTTTTGTTAAATAACTCTTTTGAAGCTCATATCGATGTACTTGAAGTAATTGCAATGTCAGTTCGTTACATCATTAAAAATAATATTTTTATGTGAAAATTCGTTTGTATGGTGACATTTTTATCTTTTTTCTTTATTTTTCTTTTCTTTTTTTTTTTATTGTTTTTAAGAAAAACAAAACGTCGAACATTTGTCCGTCCCCTATCAGAAAGAAAAAAAAAAAAAAAAAAAAGAAAAATCTACCTGTTTGTCCCTAGCAAGTTCATATATGTATGTGTGTGTATATATATATATATATATATATATATATATTTCGAAATCAGCTCCTGTGATGGGTGATTTCATCTTCAACGGATGATGAATTTCTTAGTCTTTAAGTAAAGAAAAGGGAAATATTATTAATTTTAAACAAGATTATTAAATGTATTATTATATAATAATTTATGAATGATCTGAACAAATTCTGGTCTGTTCTTGTGTCTACGTTGCAATGAGAATAAATTATTATCATAATAATCAATAAGAAGATAAAAATAGCACAGGAAATGTATTTTTGTCACTTTCAAACCCACATTCATAAACAAGTGCTGTGCGCACTTGTTTTGCAGTTATGGCTTTATGGTTAGTGCTACGGGCTTCTTTTTTTTCTACGTATACAAAATTAAAGCTTCAAGTGCTGTGTTGGTGAGACTCCTTCATGATTTTAATTTTTAAATAACTTTGTTAAAACTAAAAGTGGGCATATAGAAAGAACATTATTCTCCCTCCTGTGTGGCTTAATTCGTTTTAAGTTTAAATTCGTGTCTGGTATGGTTAATAATTTCAGTCTGGAAGAGTGAAATTTTTTTTAAATCGAATAGGTTTTCTTTAAAAATAAATAAAAATAGAATCTTAAATGATAAAGAAAGCAAGCAACGTGTTTTTTTTTTTTTTTTTTTTTTTTTTTTTTTTTTTTTTTTTTTTTTTTTTTTTTTTTTTTTTTTTTTTTTTTGTTTTTTTTTTTTGTTTTGTTTTTTTTTTTTTTTTTTTTTTTTTTTTGTTTTGTTTTTTTTTTTTTTAACCAAGATATCAAACTAGTACTTGTTTAATAATGTTTAATAATAAACTTGGTGTTATTTCGCCCACATCGTTTTTTAATGTCGTGGGGGAAAAGATGAAGTTTTTTTGTTTGTTTGTTTTTTTACCCTTGTTGTTCTCTTGTTAAATACGGAAGCTATTTCAATTTTTGGTTTCTACTCAATTTCCCAAAGTATTGTGTTTTTTTTAGATAACGAAAAATGCTAAATTGCAAATAAAATATCCCTTTCAAATATAAGAATTATTAACTACTACTACAAATAATAACAATCATTACCACCGAACCAATTCTATTTCGCCCACTCTATCCTTCCTCCATCCGTTTTCTCTCCATCCATCCGTTTTCTTGGAGGGGTAAGTCTCCCACACCTCAACTACAAATAAACAATTTTTATTCCATTTTCAAAGTTGAATTATTTGTGTTTTTAATCATGACCTATCACTTTTCTCTCTGTCTTTCTAAAATACACTTAAATAATTACCTTTCGACACCTTTTTTTTTCCTTCATGAGAAAGGCGGAGGGAAAGGCAAAAAACTTTTGGTTGCATTTCTTCTTTCTACTACAAAGGCTGTGAAACTGATGATGGCGGTGGTATAAACAACAAAAAAACCTAAGCAAATCGTTCATCATAGTTTATTTATTTATAGACTGGCTTTATTTTGAGTCTATTTCAAATAATCAGTCTCTGCTTTCCTTCGTGATTATTCACTATTCAAATTTTCTAGTCTGGACTGTAACGCTGTCTGCAATGGTGGAGCTACTTCGTTATTTCTTTCTTTTCTTTTTTCTTTAATTGATCGATCGAAATAGTGAAGAAGAAATTGCCTGCCTCGTGAATGAAAGATAGTTTTTATATGGGACTTTCTCCACCGTTACCCAGAGATCGGTGTTAGAGGACCTAAGAAGCCAGGTGGGGTTTCCTCTTTGTAGGCAGATAAGCCCTTTATGGAAGATCGGCGCAATAATATTTTCTTTTCATTTTGCTTAGGATCCTTCACAATTTCTCTTAAAAAAAATAAAAATAAAAAAGTCCCCAAACTTTTTACTTTATCGTCAAAAGGTTTGTTACTATAAAGAACAAAGTATTTTTTTTTTTTTTTTTTTTTTTTAAGTATTTTTAAAAAAAATTTCCCATCCTTTTTAGAACCTAAAAAACAAAAAAACAAACCTTGTTTCTCTTTGCGTCCAAGGGTAATAGTAAATAACAGCAAATTTTTTAGCGCATTTTTTTTTTAATGACATTATTAAATTTTGAAAATCTCAAGCAAATAAAAATAATTGTTTGATTTTAATGAAGCTTTCAGAAATTGATGAAAATTATAAGTTATTGTTATTATTTAAAACTAAGACATGGTAAAAATCTCTTTTTAATTTATTACCCCCTCCCCCCAACTAATTTTAGGAAAACTCTAGAAATTCAATACTGAATCATTTAGTGATTATATTAGTTAAAATCACAAGGCTTTGGGGAAAGTAAATCTTTTTTTTTTTTTTTAATCTGTCTTCTACCTAAAATCAGCTCTGAATTGTAACATAAAAAAAAAGATATTATTTAATTTCAAATGCTTTTAGTTGTTTTTATGAATATGGATTATCTAAAGACAAAATCTTTTTCTATGATAAATGAATTTTTACAACAGTTATTTCTTAAATTATTTTACTGTTTATACATTAAAATTGTTAAATATTCTCAAATTAGTGAAAAATTTTCACTGAGAATGGTGAGCAGTAAACAATGGTGTTACTGTTATTACATAGATTTTTACCGATTATAAATTGTAAAGCTTCTGCTTATTACAATCTGCCACACAAGTATATAAAAATTACACTGTTTACATTATTCAGACTGTTGCCTTCATCTTTGTCGCCATATCTATTACAATGTTTCGGCCGTTGTATCCTCCAGCCTTCTTCAGGTGGTTGGAATGTCCAACTGAACCCATTATTTCGCTCACTGGGGTAGACTTCTAGTTCCATGTGCCATGTCTAATGGATGTCAGTTATCAGTTATCTCCTGTTAATTCCCCTCTCCAAGTTCTCCACCGCCTTAACTAGTTATTGATTGAACTCACACTTTTGGGTCCAAATAATGTAAATAGTGTACATGATGCATCATCTCAGAAATATAGACAGATATTAAAATTAATTTTCAATTTTATTTTCATTTTTTTTTTTTGTGTCCATAAAAACGGTTTCAATTCAAATGTTCGGAAAACATGTGGAGAAGTTAATTTGATTTTTCGTTTTTTTTAAAAAAAAAAAAAAAATTGAACTATATAGCCTATGAAGAAAATAGAAAAATGTTTTTTTAACTATTAATGATTAAAGAATATTTTAATTAATATATAAAATTTCCAGAACAATGTGTTAATTTTCTTGCTTAGTCTAACTTGAGTTAATTGTTAAGTCAAATCTTTTTCTTTACTTTGGTGTTGATTTGTTTTCTACACTTTTTTTAATTACCTTCCTAATTCATTTTCTTTTTCCCCAATAATTTAAATGTCATTTTACGTTATCAGAAAATAAGAGCGATAACCATAGTAAATTTAAAAAGTCAGAAAGTATCTAAAATTCAATAAAACATTAGATTTACAGAAAATCTTAAATTTTTAAGATTACAGAGTACTTAAAAATTGAGTACTCGGGTTAATTCAATTTTTTTTCTTACCACTAAAGTCCCCATACATTAATGATCAGATAAACATCAATCTGTCATCAAGTTGTCAAACATCTCAACAACTTTAAACAGCTACCGCTGTGTTAACAAAATGCATTTCTGCAATATTTTAAACTTAGTTTGGTTTGGTTCGGTTCATTTTGTTTTAAGGCATATCCACCTCAATGGGTTATTTAATGCCAACAAAATTTTTTATTGTTGGTAATATTTTTTGTCAAAAATCTGTTTCTGGTAATATTTTTACTTCAAAATTGAATCCTTGGTAATAGTTAAATATTTGCCCATTGGTGGGACCCTAACAGGTGCTATGACCCCAGGTCAGGGTAGACCTGGGAACACCAGCAATTAAAAGGTGGTTCCATGCTCCTCAAAACCTCCTGAACAGAGGCCTTGCTGTTGGATGTAGTTTATCATCTTACCCAGGACGAAAACTTAAAGTAAATAATATTTGTTTCAGATCAGATTAATTATACTTTAAATCAGCTAATATTCATCAAATGAAGTTTCAGAAAAGTATATTTTATTTTTTGAATATTTTTTAATGCAGAAAAATTCATTGCAATGACAGATGGCTAAAAAAAAAAGAGCACTAATCAGCGATTTTTTAGCAAAAAAGAAAACCATCATTTCAGTGAATTTAAATTAATTTTTGAAATGCAGCAAAGTATTTTGCTTATTTGAAATATTAACTTTGATCTATTAGCTTGAAATTAAAACTAAAATAAAAGCTTCAAGAGAGATTTTTCATTTTATAAAAATTCATTTTAAACGTTAGGTATCACATTTTCTGTGTCGGTACCTAAAATTATTTATGTAATATTTTCATTGCATAATACACTTGCATACCAAATAACTGCTGACATGATTGAATTATTTCCTTCAATTCATGGATTCAGAACAAAAAGTTATGAGTTTGTTAGACCAATCAACTTTCAAATTAGACATAGCACACTTGGAAAATGTTCCAAAAATGCCAAATGTCTGCTTGTGATCCCATTGTGTCAAGGAGTGGGGTCTGTTGAAGAATTTGTTACTGAGTGAATATCATTTGTGGGGAAACTTGCAGCAGTTGTTAGAGCCTTGAAAAATTATAGCTGCTGTGAGCAAGTTATGGTGTATCATCGAGGAAAACTGGGTTGGTTAGTCTCACATGTCCGAAATTGTTTGCTTCTATTTTTTATATGTTGCTGTGATTATTTTTTTGTTGATAGTGTGGCATCTCTGTCAAAAAATGATCAAATTATTAAGGTGTGCTATATTTATGGCTTCAAAGTGTCAATATCAGGGATAAAGCATATGTAAATATAAAAGTGGACATGGAGGTCAACACCCAGTGGTGACAGTCTCTTTCATGCTTAAGTACAGTTTTTGTCTTTGCCATCCTTTTTCTGCCATATGAGCAATTATAGCTCTCCACAGTTTCCTGTCTTTAGCTGCTTTTGTCATGCTTTTTTTGTCTTTTTGACCCTTGTTCTGCCATTCATTGACTCAAACACATCAAGTAGGTTATTCTTGTTTTTTTCCCCTGTTTCTTTTGCTTTCACTATAGTCTTGCCAGACATTCTTCCCTTATGATGGTGTCATACAAATTTTGGCTGTCTCTTATTGTGAGCAGTTTCCTTTTAGTTTTTGTCCCCTTAAAACATCCTTGTTGTTTACATGCATTGTCAATGGTATTCTCAGCTTTTGTTGGTAGAATGATGCTTCTGTTGCTTCAAGTCTCCTCTTCATTTGTGTAGAAATTCCCTCTTATTCACTGCCATATAGGAGATGAGATATTACATAGCATTTCAACTTACTTTTCTGAGTTTCTAGAGACATTTTCTGACTGTTTATTACTTTGCTATCTCTATAGAGCTAATTAAGTTTTTTTTTTTTTTTTTTGTTTTTTAGTTTTGTCTTTTTTGTTAGTTTTGTTTTTGTTGCTTTTGGGGGGGATGGTGTTTTTTTGTAGTGTTTTTTGTTTTTTTTTTTCTTTTGTTTCTTTTTTGTGTATTTTGTTTTTTTTCTTGTATTTTTTTCTTGCTTTTTTGAGTTTTTTTCTTGTCTGTTTTTTTTTTTCTTGTCTGTTTTTTTTTTTTCTTGTCTGTTTTTTTTTTTTCTTGTGTTTTTTTTTTCCTTGTCTTTTTTTTTTTTTTTTTTTTTTTTTTTTTTTTTTTCTTGTCTCTTTTTTTTTTCTTGTCTTTTGGTTGGGCTGAGGGCTTCTTTTTTGTGTATGTGTTGTTTTTTGTGTTCTTTTTAGAATCAGAGGTAAATCTACTATAAATTAAGGAGTGTTTTTATATTTTGGGATTTAAAAAAAAACCTTAACTAAAAAAAGTGAAAAGAGAAAAGAAACCTTGGTCTAATCAATAATTTAATTACTGTTAATTCTTGTATATTTTTATTTTTTTTAATTTATTTTTTTTTGCATTTCTTCCCCAAATCAGAACAACAATAACCAAAGTAGCTTTTGTATTGTTATTTCCTTTCTTTTAATTTCTTTGTGAAAGTACTGTCTATTTATTTCGTGCTCTTCAGGCAAAGGACAATAGCAAATAATAATAATTAATAAGAATAATAAGAATTTTCCTTAGACTTTATTTTCGTGATTACTGTGAGCTTGGAATGAATGAATAGAATTGAATAGACTTGTTTTTGATGAGTCCTCCTTTAAGAACGTCCTATTTGTATCAGAGCAAGTATCTGTCTCTGTCTCTAAACAATACATAGGTTTGGTAAAATAAATAATAATTATAATTAGTGGGGATGTTTTTGTTCAGATTGGGGAGCGTTTCTAATGAAAACAAGTACTCTTTCTTTTCTTTTTTTTTTTCTTCTTCCTTCCAAGAAAAAATTATTTTTATTTTCTTTTAACTCGGCATTCAGGTTAGATTATAGCTGACATGCTTCCTTTCTTTCAAAGTCCTTAATTCAGATAGTGCAAATTTTTTTTTTTTTTTTTTTTAATTTTTAAAATTTATTTTTTGTGTGTGTCTTACTGTTTTGCAAAAACAGAACTTGTTATTGTCTTGATAGACTTATTTTATTTTGTGAGATACTTGTAGAAAGGGTGAGAGAAAAAAAAATGTATGTCAAATTAAGGATTCATAAGTTTGGGAAAAAATAAAATAACTAATATTTTAATTTAATTTGAACAACATAGATAGAAATAAAAAGAAAAATATAGAAAATATTTTTAATCAAATGTAACACACCAAATATAAAACTCTTCTTATTTATATCAATCCATATTTTAAGCGATCACGGAGGACACATAATGAGGAAGAAAAGCTTGGAGAATATGATACTCATGTGTCAGATAGAGGGAAAGAGAGACGAGGCAAACAATGCATGACATACCTAGCAAGCTTAAGCAAGTCGTGGTCTAAGGGAGGTAGCAGAGGGAAGGAACTTGTGGAGAGCCATGATCGCCTACGTCCTGAAAGGACATGGCACATAAAAAGAAGTCCTTAAGATATTGTTCAAATGAGCTGTTCACTATGGTACCTACACTTTAAGTACAGTACTAGACTGGCATTGAGATCTCATTAATTTATAGTTGAGCTGGCTAGATTTTTTTAAAAAATGCATATCATAGCAACCAAACAAGGTGGGAGTGCTACTAGCATGCAACGAGGTTATATAGTGAGAGCAAGAATAAAAGATGGGTGTTTGAAGAAAGGATAAAGAGAAGGACAGGTATCAGAAGATGTTGATTGACATTACATTTGAATATTTCAAGATTGTAGCTATCAGAAAAGAAAGTAAGAGGAAGGGAATTCCACTGTCAGGAATGCATGATAAGAAGCTGTTGGAGTAGAAGAGACGGCTACATTTAACCGTTACAATAGTGAAAGGGTGTGACCGAGATGCCAACCTAGTAGCACGCTTAAATTCATGCAGTTGGGGTACCAGTGAACGTAGCTCTTCAGAGCAATATGAAAATAGACAGAGGGAAGCCACAGCGCATCTGAGAAAGTGACTGTAGACGAGATGCTAGCTCAGGACCTATCACATTGCATATCCATCTCTGGATTTTGTCGAGGACCTCGAGATGAATAGCGGAGGAAACCAGACCATATATGGCAGCAGTATTCAATGCAAGGACGAATGGTTGATTTAAAGGTTGGATTTGGGTGAGAAAAACCTTCTGGCATGACACAGAGAACCAGCTTTCCTTGCGGTAGATGAAGATACATGATTCAATGTAGTTGTTGCACCTCAGGTCAAAGAAAAACATGAGGCCAAGCAGGTGCAAAGAGGTGCTTTCGTGGAGTTTGGCATCAGTAATTTGGATAGGAAGCAGGGAGGGTTCTCGATTGTGTGTAAATGAGAGCAGTTTTGTTTTGGAGACATTAAAGTTTACAAGCCATTTCCTGCCCCAGTCAACCACAGATCAGGGGTCCTTTTCAAGACCAACGGCCAGGTTAGTTTTGTCAGCAATGCTGAATTTACTATTGAGGCAGGAGTAAATAGTAGTTTCGTCTGCGTAGAGACCTACTTGGGAACTGATGTAATAGTAAATTCTATGCCAACAGTTTCTATTCTCACTTGTGGAACTTCCTTCCAGCTCAGTGCTTTTCAACCAACTTTAATCTACAAAACACCCCCACACACACACTTTCTTCTCCCCCCTTCCACACACTCTTTCTTTTTTGCAAAAAATGATATTTCCTCAGCTTTTGTTCAAAATGTACTTATTATTTACATTCAGACTACTGATGTTTCAAATGTTGTGCCCTCTGGTCTTCTTCCAGTATGTTGTCTTTAATGAAACATATATAAATGAGGGTTTGCTGCCTAAATATATAATGAATAGCCCCCCCCCCCCTACATTGACATGTTTGTCTCTGTTGCCAAAGTTTCATAAAAAGAATTGGTCAGAAACAAATAATTGCCTTACCTAGCATCCTTTGACAATGAATCCATTAGGTTCCAAATTGATATTGTAGATATCATTTGTCTTGACACGTGGGTCAACATAATTATCATCATCTGAATTGGTCAGTTCACCACTATAAATGTCAATATCTAATTCATCTTGCTTTTAAATTTATTTTTTTTCCTCCGATTCTAGAATAATCTGGGCTGTATATCCCTCAAATGAAGGGTCTAAATCACTAAACTCATTTTGTTGTGATGGTTGTTTTCTCATTGTCAAAAAAGATTGTAAAACTTCTTTGCTAATCAAGTAAAGAAGAGATGGTGGAAATAACATGTGGTCAGTCTCACTGTTTCCATGATTTTCTGTATTATTTGTGAAGATGTTGTCAAGTGTGTGTGTGTGTGTGTGTGTGTGTGTGTGTGTGTGTGTGTGTATATATATATATATATATAAACAAACAGTTGAAACCTAACCTGAACAAAATAAACTATGAAATCTCCACACACATTCTTAAATGCCTATAATTGATAACAGAAGTCATTGGTTTATACCAACGGCTTCCCATACTTAATACTTCTCGAATTCACTCTTGCGTGGGTCCTGTGTAACATCATGAGCTGTTGTGCGATTTCTGTTTCCAGCGTCTCATATGCACAAGTTTGTCATTGCTTGGAAATCTTCCATGTAAACAAAAACAGACTATCATTATTGTTTTGCCCGGGTATTGGTTAATATATTGTAATGTAATTGTCATCTTTGATAATGGCTTATGTAAGCCAAAAGCTTAGATTGGATTAAAAAATATGTATCAATACTGTGATTTTCTTTCTTCTTTTAATGATAATGTTAGTAAGCTTATCAGAAATATGAAAAGATATGAAAAGAATTTACATAAAATAGACAAAACTTGTCTATATTATTTAACGAAAGATGCATCTATATATATATATATATATATATATATATATATATATATATATATATATAAATAAAGCTTTTAAGTTCCTTGAGGAACATAGGACAAGATATTGTTGCGGTTTCTATAACAAGCCAGTGGGGTTTTTTTTTTTTTTGTTAGTAGGTTGTTAGCCTGTTGTACGACCCCAACCTGAAGGATCAGGTTTTGAATTCAGAGTTGTCTTTCTCCTAGACCAGTTGCTACCCAAGGCTATAGAACCTGGTCTGTTCTGCTATTTACACATAGCTGGGTGAGAAGAATAGGATTCATACCTTTCTCAAGGGGATTAGCATGTAAGTGAATGTAATGGATTCGTTTGGTTTGGTTTATTTTGTTTTATGGCATATCAACCTCAATGGGTTATTAATGCTGACAAAAATTTTTATTGCTGGTAATATTTTTTGTCAAAAATCTGTTTCTGGTAATATATTTCCTTCAAAATTGTATTGCTGGTAATAATTTTTTTCAAAAAAGTATTGCCGGTAATAGTTAACTATATGCCCATTGGTGGGACCCTAACAGGTGCTACCACCCCGGGACAGGGTGGACCTGGGAACACCAGCAATTAAGAGGTGGTATAATGCTCCTCAAAAACTCCTGATCAGAGTCCTTGCTGCTGGACGTCATTTAACGTCTTACCCAGGACGCGGATGTAGTTTAATGTCTTACCCAGGACAGGTTTCGACTGGAATTCAAACTCGGCTCTCTGATTCCTCAATCTGAGCTGCTATACATTACTCCACTGTGCCTCCTTTTTTGTCATATATTATAGCAGGGTATATATGGGGTAGGTTGAACATTGAGAGTTGATATTTACGAGAGGGGTTTGTGTATGTCGAATGCTAAAGGTTTAAGGTCAAACAATAGAATAATTTAAGGCATAAATATTAATTCCATCGAAATATCTTCTCCGCGTTTAAACTTCTGATGTAAGTTATGTGTGTTATTCCAAGGAATTTCACAGCCAATGATATTTTTGGCATGTTAGAATTACTCTGTAGACTAAATGTTTGCATTAGTGTTGAGCCACTTGAAGAATTATTTTCATGGTGGGTGGATGTTGTGTGGGGTGGAGGCAGGGTAGGAACTGTGTTGAATATGAAATGTGAAAAACAAAAAGTCATATGTCTGACGACAGCACATTCCAGTTTGACGTCAAATGATTCCCCTTGGGGCTATGATGGTTAAATACCGGTATTTATAAAAAAACTAACAAACTCTTTCGGTAATGGGCTTTGGAGGCTTGCTTCAATGTTCATGTAGTTTTATATCTGTTCATTTGGGTGCTGAGTGTTGATTTTTCAAGGCAAACACGAACACTTCACTTGGAATATTGGTGGAAAATGATCTTCCACCCTCATTATCTCCATGTTTAGTATTGCTTGGTGCTACACAATCACAAAGAACTATACCAAAAAACAGAAACCACATCACTTGAGAATTTTCTGTAGCAGCAGTGGCTAAAAAAAAAAAATAATATAAAGTTGTTGATGTTCCACACTACTCCAAAGAAAAGGTTAGGAAGGAAACTCCTTTCAATACTAGAAAGAGCAATAAAAGCTACTGGACTTGAAAAAAAAAAAATGATTTCCCTGAAAAATTGTTTCAAGAGAAAGATTTTTGCTGTAATGGAATGTCCCCCACTCCCTATCGCCTATGTGGACTGACTATATCAGTAGCTATATATGGTGAGCACAGGATAAACCTGGGGGCTTGCTTCGGGAATTAGTTGGAGATTCGTCTCCAGCTGTGCTGGTCGAACTCTCTTCCCTCAGGCAGAGAGGAACCCAGATGAGGCTATACCAAAGGGCAGTGTCTCGTCTGGGGTGGTAGACAGCTGCTCAACTCTGTGTATACGGGGTCTACAGGTAATTTTTGCCTGAACCTACAAGCTCAATTTTGCCCTGCATTAAAAAACAGCTTTGTGCCACATCCTGCCTCGCGGGGAGCTAAGGTTAATAACCTTGCTTCGGGAATTACTAGCCTGCCACCCGATTCCCTGTCTTTCAGTAGTATATTCTCTTTTACAATAAACCTCTCTTCTTTCATCTATGCACATGTTGCTGTTCCTTCACTCGAGTACCACCTTTGTCTGTTTGTAACCTCTTTAAGGATACAACAATTTTATAAATTTTAACCGAAAGCAGTGCTGTCTGCTTCATCAATGAATGCCAAATGCTTCCTAATATGACTAATATTACCGGTACCATTATCATATATTGGCCACACAACCTGGTCACATTTTTTTAGTAATGATATATTCCATTTTTACTCAATGCCAATTATTTAATCAAATTCACATGAAGGCCATCCTGGGTGTACGATAAACTACATCCGTATCCAGGGTAAGACGATAAACTATGTCCAACAGCAAGGCCTCTGATCAGGAGGCTTTGAGGAGCGTGGAACCACCTCTTAATTGCTGGTGTTCCCAGGTCCACCCTGACCTGGGGTGGTAGCACCTGTTAGGGTTCCAGCTATGGGCAAATGGTTAACCCTGAAACTGAGGTAAAAATCATTTTGAAAGTGTAAAAATAGGTTTTAATACCAGAAATACTTTGTAAAAAAATTATTACCAGATATAAATTTTTGAAGAAAATAATATTACCAGCTATACAATTTTGAGGAAAAAAATATTTCCAGAAAAAACAAAAATATTACCAGGAAAAAAAAAAGTTGTCGGCATTAAATGACTCGTTGAGGTTGATATGCTGTAAAACAAAACAAACCAAACAAACCAAACCATCACATGAAGGAAGGCTGTAAAGCCACTAAGACACAAGGGGTTACTTGGTGTGAAAGAATTAGAAAAAGGAAACTATATTAAGGAGTGATAACAATAGAAGACAGTAGATAATGATTGACATTGGATTTCAATTTTTCAAGATCAAAGTTGCCAAGAAAGAGAGTTCCACAAATGAAACCTGCAAGAAAAGAACTTAGGTTACATCTCACCAGTTCAACTGTAAATTGATGAGACCTTCTTGCCAATCAAGTTGATTATATGCTATGCGTGATACATGCTTAGGCGATCACGTATTTTCGATACATCACTGACAAGGCAGATATTTTTTCCCCACAGAAGGTTGCCATTTCTTTCTGCGGTAGACCAGTTGCCATCCAGGGCTATAGAACCTGGTTTGTCTTGCTATTTACCTATAGCTGGGGGGAGAAGAGGAGGATTCATACCTTTCCCAAGGATATTAGCTTGTAAGTGAATGTAATGGATTTGACTGGAATACAAACACAGCTCTCCGATTCCTCAATCTGAGCTGCTACCCATTACTCCACACTGTGCTTAAATTCATAAAGTCTAGGTACCATAGTGTATAGCTCATCTGAACAATTACCATGAAAGCATTTATAGAAATGGAACAGGGAAGATACTTTAAGTTGGTGAGAAAGTGACTGAAGCAGAGATGCCAGGTCAGGACCAATAATATTGCTGATACTTCTTGGATTTTATCCAGAATCTCTAAATATATAGCAGGAGCACCAGACCATATGTGGCTGCAATATTCAAAGTATGGACAAATAGTGGACTTAGAGATAGATTCCTGAGAGAAAAATTGTCTAGCATGACCCTGTAAACCAACTTTCTTAGCATCAGATCTAGCAATGGATTTAATATAGTCTTTCTACTTTATGTCAGTCCAAGAAGGTGTAATGAATCACTCTCCTGGAGGTTAGCATCAGCCATACTGATGGAAGGCAGAAAGGGGTTTCCCAGATGATTAATATAGAGCAGTTTTGTTTTGGAGGTATTAAAATTAACAAGCCATTCTTTGCTCCAGTTAACAACAGACTGTAGGTCATTTTTGAGATCCGTTGCCAATTTGACTTTATCAAACTGATCTGTCTTCCTGACGTTAGTTACATGGCTTTTTTTTTTTTTTTTTTTTTATCCTAACTTTTGGGGGGATATTTTTACTTTTAATGATTTTAAAAGCAGCTTCTTTTATGCCATGTTGAGTAAGTTCACTGCCATCAATTCACAGGTCAATGGTTGATAGGGTCTTTGAGTGAATGAAGCCTGTAGGTCTTAGTGAGGACCATCCTTCTTTGAACTTTGTGGAGTGGAGCTGCATAATCACAAGAAACTATACCAAATAACAGAAACCACATTACTTGAATACTTCCAACAATAACAACTACTAAAATGAAAAGCATTTGTAACTCAAAGAAAAAAAATGACAAGATATTGACCTTCCACACTACTTTGAACAAAAGGTTAGGAAAGAAGTCTCCCCCCCCCATCACTACTTGAAAGAGCAATAACAGTTACTTTACTTCAGAAATCTATTTTCTTGAAAAATTGTTATAAGAGAAAGATTTTATAAATTTCAACTGAGAATAGTACAAGCTGCTTGGTCAATCAATGCCGAATGTGTTCTTATGAGGAAATAGCTAATATTACCATTACCGGTAAAGAGAATCTATACTACATTTTTATTCCCAGTTTGATGGAGTAAAGAAAAAAAAAATCAGCTTGAATAAAATTGCTACTGGGGCAATAAATGCCAAATGTTTCTATATAAGGAAATATCTAATCTTACCATTAGAGATAAGGAGAACAGATACTACACTTTGATCCCAGCCTAATGGTCAAGGAGTGAAAAAAAAAACTTTAATAAAGCAAATCTTCCTCTCTGACGCCAACATATTTATTTATATATGAATGTAAAAAATGTTTAAAATTTAAGACTACAGTTAACTTGTGTGAGTGTGGTGAGAAGTTCATAGGCTGACTATGAAGGAATAATGCTAGAGCTGTGAAATCTTGCATGCATTAATTTCAACACTCTTCTTAATAGCGGCATTGTTTCTTTTCAAGTAAACTAATATCTGACTTTTCAAAGAAAATCTGTTTATACTTGATAACATCGCAATTCCAAATTTTGTCCATCTTCAAGAGAAGTCACAAGTTACTTTTTGTAGTTTTCTTTGAGCAGTCAAATGCCAGTTTACTTGGAAAAAAGCAATGTAGTTATTAATAAGTTGAAATTAATGCAAGCAAGATGTCACAGATATCACTCCTTCATAGTCAGCCTAAGAAACTTTCAGGCCACCCTCTTATGAAACTTTTAAGAATAAATTTGTAAATAAGACAAAATGCATAAAAAAAAAGTCAATAGTTGTCAAAAACGTCAAACTGTCATTTAATAGGCCAATAAAGTATACTACTTTTTAGTATGAAATTTCTACACTAGCCTTGATAAAGTTCCCCAAGGAACAAAACACAGAAAAGGTTTATCTTGTCTTTTCTTTTGTCATTTTATTTACATGTATAGTACCAGCATACTCAAAATCAAAGCATTGCTCCCAAAATTCATCTTGTCTGGTGATATATTAAGGTTAGAAGGCCCTACTGATTTTTTTTCTCCATATAGCTCTTGTATAATGTGATGAGCTTCCAAGCAATACTAGCATGCCTACCATAGTCAAATATTGCAGTACTGGGCATCATCTTGTCAAAATATTTTAAGAATATGAAGGGAGAATTATAAGATAATACCAGTAAATGTAAAGAATGTAATAAATATAAATAAACGGAGGAAGACAGAATAAGGAACACAACTGGAAACATACAAGGTATAGATATATATATATATAGATATGTATAAGACAAGGGGGGGGGCTGTTAGAAAAGCAATACATCAGTGATGTAAACACATGTAAACGAAGATGAATTCAAATTGGAGAAAGAAAAAAAATATCATTGTTAATTTTTCATTTATAAAAGTATTTGTAGATTTTAAGCCAAACTCATAATGAATGACATTCATAACGTACACCTACCAGGTAGAATGCTGTGACCAAAAATGCATGAAATTTAACCCCTCCAGAAAAAAATTACCTATGTATAGTGCAAACCAGTCACCAATAATGCATTATAAAAACTAAAAAGAAACATTAGTAATGTGACGATCCATGATTTCCCAAGTTCTAAAGGATTGTGACAGTAATTTTTTTTTTTTTTATCTACAGTTTCTTGTGAACAAAATTAAACTGTTAGAAATTTAACTGTATAGATTTCCTTTAACAATTTTATTTTCTTTAGTTCAATATACTGTGTATAAGCCTGTTTCTGAATTATTTTGCGAAAAACCTGATTTTTTTTTTTCATATTGTTAGTGTATAATGTGTCCCAGAATAAGTAACACAACTGAAACATACATGGTATATATATATATATATATATATATATATATATATATACGTATCAGACGAAAGGGGTGCTGTTAGAAAAGCAACAAATCAGCAATGTAAACACATGTTAATGAAGATGAACACAAATTGGAGAAAGGAAAAAAAAAACATTGCTAATTCTCCATTTATAAAAGGTATTTGTAGATTTTAAGTGGCACACATAGTGAATGGCATTCTGCTGTTCATGTTGCAACAGAAAGAAAGCATTTAGGTTAAGGTTAGTAAAAGAATGTAGACCTACCACTGAAAATGCATGAATTTTAACCCCTCCAGAAAGGAAAAAATATTACGTTTACTTAAAAGAAATTACCTGTGTATAATGGGACCTCCCTTTTTCTTTTTTTTTTTTTTTTTTTTTTAAATTATAGTCAAGCTTGCACTATATTAGAGTACATACAGTAATCTCCAGCTGTAATTACTGCCATTAAAGAGTATCAGAAGCTATTTTTCAGTCTGCTGAATCAAAGTACAATCTCAGTGTGGGGATCATCCTGGGTAAGACGATAAACTACATCTGCATCCAGGGTAAGATAATAAACTACATCCAACAGCAAGGCCTCTGATCAGGAGGCTTTGAGGAGTGTGGAACCTCTTCTTAATTGCTGGTGTTCCCAGGTCCACCCTGACCTAGCTAAAAATATTACCAGCTATACATTTTTGAAAAAATAAAATATTACCAGCTATACATTTTGAAAAAAAAAAAAAAATATTACCAGCTATACATTTTTGAAAAAAAAAAAAATATTACCAGCTATACGTCTTTGAAAAAAAAAATATTACCAGCTATATGTTTTTGAAAAAAAAAAATATTACCAGTTATACGTCTTTGAAAAAAAAATATAATCCAGCTATACGTTTTTGGGGGAAAAAAATATTAACAGAAATAGATTTTCGACAAAACAAAAAATATTACCAAAAAAAAAAAAGTTGTTGGCATTAAATGACCCATCGAGGTTGATATGCTGTAAAACAAAACAAAGCAAACCAGTGTGAGGAATAGGAGAAAACTGTGTCAATTTAGTTCTCTTTTCAGCCAATCAGTCTTACAGCCATATAACATCCTGTACAAACAATGGTTAAGCAATATTGAGCCTGATCAGTATTTAGATGCATGACCGTTTGGGAATATCACGTGTTGTAAGTTTTGATGTGCAGGTGATAAGGCTTATGGACCCATCACATTGACACGCTAGTTCTCGTACAATCACCGAAGTTAAGCAACATCAAGCCTGGTCAGTACCTAGATGGGTGGGCATTTAGGAATATCAGGTACAGTAAGTTTGGATGTGGGGTGGTATAATGGCTCTGAATTGTTAATTGAAGAGCTGAGTTCTAATTCTACTTGGGTTTGTGATATTCACATATGCGCAAATAAACACATTTACAAAAGGGTTCATGTATAACCCAAGCTTCTGAGCAACAATAGTCTGCCTACCATAGTTAAATATTGCAGTACTGGGCATCATACTGAACATATTTTGTAGCCAATAAATGGTCTTCATTCTTTTTTTTTTTTTTTTTTTTTTTTAATACAAAGCTATGATGAAAGGAATGTATCCACCACTTTCCCCCGCTATGGGTTAATTAGTAAGACTTGTATCACTAAATCATTATCTCAAAAAAAAAATAAAACAGATTCTTACAATCCAAAATTATTTCCTGGCTTTAAATAACCTGCAAAGGGTTGATAAGCCATAGAAAACAAATCAGATTAGCTACACAGGCATGTCTTTTAGATTTAATTTTATTCAATAGAATATAAATATATAGAAACTGTCGTGGCCACAAAGTGAGGTATCAGTTTATATATTGATTAATATAGAATTAATCCCTCATTTTATATCTACATTATAATTTTGTTTATCAAATTCTGAATAGGTATTAATTCACTTCTTCTCCCCACAGCTATGGGTTAATTAGTAAGACTTGTATCACTAAATCATTATCTCAAAAAAAAACAATTCTTACAATCTAAAATTATTTTCTGGCTTTAAATAACCTGCAAAGGGTTGAGAAGCCATAAAAAACAAATCAATCAAGTCATCACTCCCACCATGGCAATGTCTTTCATGGGTCTTGCTTCCAACAGATGTGGAACCCTTGAATCCTTGTTGACAGTAAAATCATTAAGTGATCTGTATGTATGTTCGTACACACACTTGTCTTATGACTGACCATTTATGAAAGGGGTAGCAGTCAAATCCCCCCCCAACACCTTTCTTATATGTTTGCCTGTTCACAGGATGCACCAGCTAAAAATCTGCAAGTCTCCCACATCATGCTCCTGCCATTAACCTGCACCCGTGGCTCTTATTGTCTGCTCATTCTTCTCCTTCCTAGCTGAAGATCAGCTTGCAAGCCAGACACAGTCTTTCTTCCGTCCTCGTTGCAACTGCATGTTTCTGTCTCTGTACTCAACCAGGAAGCTCAGGAGTTGTGAAGGTGTGAGACAGGTTGGCAGGTGCTCTACATGATTCACGTGTGTATCTCTCTCTCTCTCTCTCTCTCTCTAGCTGCTAGCTCCCCTGTTTTTCTCAGTGCAATGAGTGCAACACTATCGAATGGACATCTACATAGTTTCTTTTGTTACATTCTTTTGACTCAGATCGGGCATTATATGGGAAGGCAAAAGAGGCTTTGTTCTTTGCAAGAGGGAGGAACCCACTCACTCACTTACTCACACACACACACACACACACACACACACACACACTTACCTGTGTGTTTTTATTTTTTATTTTTTAATCTTTCTCAACATCTTTCTCAACATCTTTCCAGAGAGGAATTTATTATTGGCAGGTGATTAAGACAGACTTGGATGTAAGTACATATTTTAAATCAATTTGTAAACATTGACTTATTGAGCACAATTAAGAAAATGACTGACATTATGTGAATTTAACAAATACAGGGGACTTGTTTATTGTGTTCATTTCAGGGAAGTTTCTAGATAACGATATCTGGCCAATAACGTTTAAGCATGGCAGATAAAAAAAAAAATTAAAAAAATTAGACAATATTTATCAATCTACATTGATAATTTTGAATAAAGCTTTTTTTTTTTTTTTTTTTTTCATGGACTGATTTTAGTACCAATCATCATTTAAAGACATTATCCATGATTAAGATTTTTTTCTTTTTTCCTTTTTTCCTTTTCTTTTTTCCTTTTCCTCTCTTCTCCCTACTCTCTCTCTTCTCCCTCTCTCCATACAAGGGAGAAAAGCCACTAAGAGAAGAGACAAGAAGTTACTGAATGTGGAAGAATTAGGAACAGAAACATTAATAATGAGTGGAAAGAAAAGAGTAATCAAGAGGAGAGTAGACAGTGATTGACATTGCATTTAAATTTACGCAGATGAAAGTTGGCTGGAAAGCATGGAAGCCAGGAGGGAGTTCCACATGCAAGGAAAGAAACTGTCAGCATAGAATTTACAGTTACATGTGACCAGCTCGGCCGTAATTTGATATCTCGATATCATTCTAGTACTGCACTTAAAGTCAGACAGCCCTCAAGTGAAGAAACTTATTCGAAAAAATTACCATGAAAATATTTATAAAAAAGGCACAAAAAGGCAACCTTATGATGGTGGGAAAGTGACTGAAGCTGAGACATCAGATCAGGACCAATAATATTGCTGATTCTTGTTTGGATTTTATCAAGGACCTCAAGGTAAATAGCAAGAGCGCTGGACCATATGTGGCAGCAATATTCAAAGTATGGATGAATGGTAGACTTATATATGTAAGATTCTCAGGAGAAAAATTGTCTTGTATGACAAAGTCAGTTTTCTCTCTATAAATGTCAGAGCATTGATTGAGGAAAGATGCACACTGATTTATTTATTTTATTATTGTTCACCTTTAATAAAAATAAATAAGAGAACAAATTTTTCTTTCTTTATTTTATTGTTTTTTTTTTTTTGCCTTTCCAGACATCCATAGACAATACCTTCTTTTTTTTAATTTTTTTCTGCATATTTAATGATTTTAATTTTTTTTTTTTTCGCTATTCTTTGATGGAAGGCCTAAAGTAGACTAGTTAAAAAAATTGTGGAAAAAAAAAAAAAGAAAAAAAGCTGAAGCCTAATACTTGTTCATTTCCGTTTGGCACAAGGTAAGATAGGAAGAGGAAAATTGCTGTGGTAAACTTCTATGTGGGGAGGGCCTGCCTATATTCAAATAACGTTTTTTTATTAATTTACATAGAACAGACCAATAGAAACATTACAGAAGAAATAAGGAAAAAAAATTACTTGCCTAATTAAAGGAAGTAGAATCTACCGCAAGGAAAAAATTTGCCTCATCAATCATGTATCAAAAGATACATGATCACTTAAGCGTGTATCACGCATGGCACGTAACATAACTGATATTCACTTACATGCGAATACCCTTGGGGAAAGGTATGAATCCTCTTCTCCCCTCGGCTATGTGTAAATAGCAGGACAGACCAGGTTCTATAGCTTTGGATGACAACTGGTCTACCGCAGAAAGAAATGGCAACCTACTGCAGGGGAAAATATCTGCCTCATCAGTGATGTATCGAAGGATACATGATCGCCTGAGCATGTATCACGCATGCCACATAACTGGGGAGGATCGGCATATTTTGAAATCTTGCAAAGCCTTTAAAATCAGCATTTTAAACTTTGGCTTTTTATCAGGATACACAAACTGTCCTCTGGCACATGTAGGAAATGTATGACTTTTTTTTCTTTTTTTTTTTTTTTTTTTTTTAAATCCAGTGGGGAAATGACACTAACATCCCTTCAACTCCCCTCTGTAGGGGTTCAGGACTATTGCAATCCTCTTGGGTGGGGGAGTTGTTTTCATTCTGTTTTTTCTTGTCCAGACAACAAGCACACACACATACACTCACAGACATGTGTGTTTGTGTGTTTTTTTTTTTTTTTTGTTTTTGGCATATGAGTGTCTTTCAGTTCAGTTTTTATGTCGATGTTTTGTACGAGCCAACAATTCTACACGGGATTTGCAAACAAGTCGACATGAATGGCTGTTGCTCAGCTGGAATAGCAGAGATGGAATATAGAATTGAACAAGGAAAATATCATCTAGCAGAGCATAGTTTCGATCTACGGACCTCTGGGTTATGAGCCCAGGACACTTTTACTCACTTACTTACTCACACACACACACACACACACACACCTGTGTGGCTTTTTTTTTTTTTTTTTTTTTTATCTTTCTCAACATCTTTCCAGAGAGGAATTTATTATTGGCAGGTGATTAAGACAGACTTGGATGTAAGTACATATTTTAAATCAATTTGTAGACATTGACTTATTGAGCACAATTAAGAAAATGACTGGCATTATGTGAACTTAACAAATACAGGGACTATCCACACAGAAGGTTTGTTTAGAGTAGTGAAGGCTTTTGTAGAACCAGCCATACTTATTGGAAATGCTGATAGCAAGAAGTTGTTGCAAATTATTTGCCACAAACACGATGAGCAACACCCCTCAGGTTTTATAATCACAAAGTTATACCCCTCCTGTGTGTGTGTGCATGCATGCAAGGTGTTAGTGTCACTAGCACGCAAGGAGTTACAGAGAGTAAAGAGGGGTGTTTGAGCAAAAGGATATAAAAAAGGATGGGGATCAGGATCAAGGCATTAGAAAATGTTGTTTACATTTGAATATTTGAAGATTATAGCCATCAGTGAAGCAAGTAAGAGGAAGGGAGTTACACTGTCGGGAAGTATGAGAGAAGATTTCAGAGTATAAGAGGTGATTACATTTAACTGTTTTGACAATGAAAGAGTGTGACTGAGCTACGAACCTAGTAGCACTCTTAAATTCATGCAGTTGGGGTACCAGTGAAAGTAGTTCATCAGAGTAGTTGCCATAAAAATATTTGTAGGAAAGACAGAAGCCACATCATATATATATATGAGAAAGTGACTGTAGACGAGATACCAGATCAGGACCTATCACATTGCAAAGGGTTGAGAAGCCATAAAAAACAAATCAATCAAGCCATCACTCTCACCATGGCAATGTCTTTCATGGGTCTTGCTTCCAACAGATCTGGATTTTGTCGAGGACATCGGGATGAACAGCAGGGGCTACCAGACTATATATGTCAGCAGTATTCAATGCAAGAATGAATGGTTGATTTGTAGATTTGAAAGATGGACTCGGGCGGGGGGAAACCTTCTGGCGCGACACAGAGAACAAAATTTCCTTATGGTAGATGAAGCTATTGATTCAATATAGTAGTTCTATCTCAGGTCAATAGAAAATATGAGACCAAGAAGGTACAGAGGGATGCTCTCATAGAGATGGGCATCAGGATATCGATAACTATCAACATAAGAGAAATATTACTTGTCATTTTCCACTAAAACAATGAGCATTCAGTTGTTAGCAAATATTTTTTAGAGCAAGTGATGCCATACAAGATGAGAGATTGTATAAAATATTTCATTCACTGATGCTGGGATATGGTAGCAAGATTCCTTGAAGCCCTGTTCTTAGAAATTCTGGACATTACCACCATCATCAACAAGAGGAAAATCCAAAGATATGAGTCACAAATTGAAAATGTCCACATCAAGCAAGTACAGAAGTTGAAGGAAGTGTTTTAACAGAAGCCGGAAAATGTGGCATTGAAATCTAAGTTGCCTTCAAAAAAAGCCAAGCAAAGTGTTGAAAAAAAAAAAAAAAAAGTGGGGAAAAGAGTGCTGGATGGTGTGTGTATATATATATATATATATATATATATATATATATAAATGGACAAGGTCCGACAATTTATTTATTAAAGACATTTTTTATGTTTAACGTTGTTATTTTATAGATACAAGTATTTAAGCAAATGCTCTGTTTATGATAAACAGTATTAAATAACATTTACCGGCCTGAATGTCCAAGAAATTTTCATAGAAAATATTCGTTCTTTGACAGGATTCGAACCTGCATCCTATAATGGAACCGGCTATATACGCTGACGTGCCTTACCTCTAGGCTACAAAGAAGCATTCGGTAGACAAGGTCGAATTTACTGCTTATAAACTCCAATCTTCCATGAATCTCGTACATTCATAACTGTTCTGGCGTATCGAATGTAAACAAATGACGTCATATATTAAGAAATGGACAAGGTCCGACAATTTATTTATTAAAGACATTTTTCTATAAAATAACAACGTTAAACATAAAATCCTGTCAAAGAACGAATATTTTCTATGAAAATTTCTCGGACATTCAGGCCGGTAAATGTTATTTAATACTGTTTATCATAAACAGAGCATTTGCTTAAATACTTGTATCTATAAAATAACAACGTTAAACATAAAAATGTCTTTAA
Source organism: Acanthosepion pharaonis (assembly GCA_903632075.3). Classification (NCBI taxonomy): domain Eukaryota; kingdom Metazoa; phylum Mollusca; class Cephalopoda; order Sepiida; family Sepiidae; genus Acanthosepion; species Acanthosepion pharaonis. The sequence continues at coordinate 2,319,069 of CAHIKZ030002401.1, forward strand.
TAAATATATATATATATATATATATATATATATATATATATATATATATATATAAAGTGAACATAGAAGTCAACACTTAGAGGCGACAGTCTGTTTCATGCTATATGCAATCGTCAGGCCACATATGCTGTTATTTTTCTCGGCTATTTATATATATATATACGGGTTAGTGGTGCATTGTGGGTATTCTATTATGGCGGTTATTTTTACCGGAAGTCGCTTTGTTTATTTATTTCGGTCAAATTATATTTAAATCCCAAAATTAAAAACTGTTCCCGCCAAAAAAATAATAGTTAGAATGAACTACAACAACCAACCCCAAAATTGAACAGATAACTTTAATCAAATTCTCAAACCAAAACAAAACTGTTAAATACGTGATATAGACAAATTTTTACTACGTTAATAAATAAATAAATAAAATAAGAAACAAAAAAATAAAAACGAGCAATATAATTTGACCCAAATAAATAAACAAAAGCGACTTCGGTAAAAATAACCGCCATAATAGAATACCCACAATGCACCACTAACTGTGTATATATATAAATAGCGAGAAAAATAACAGCATATACGATTGACGATTGCATATAGTATGAAACAGACTGTCGCCTCTAAGTGTTGACTTCTATGTTCACTTTTATATTTACACACGCTCTATCTCTGATATTGAGCACTTTATCCCATAAATATAGCACACCTTAAGACTATATTTCTTTTTTTATATATATATATATATATATATATATATATATATATCTTCTATAGCAGTGAAGGCTGGACCATCTCCCCACAGATGGGGAGAAAACTGGCAGCAACAGAAATGTGATTCTATAGCTGGGGAGACATCACTGACATGGAATTGGTGTGGGATAGATAGTAAAAAAGAGAAATACTGGCAATAAATAGAAAGGATAGGAAGTTGTAGAGAGCTATGATTGCTTGAAGGTGCATGGCACATAGATGTAAGTTTAACCAAACTTATCAGATCAGACCAAATTTAAAAAAAAACAAAAAACAGAAAGCAAAGGTACTATAAATTACTTTTGGCATTTCTTTTATATTGACGAAGGCATAAAGTGTAGTCATCATCAAGAGAAAAAGCTAAAGATGTTTTAACAGACGAAGAAAAATGGAACAGACATTTGAACAGGAGAAAGAAGCATTCCAAAAGTGAAGCAAGGTGCTGAGAAACAACAAAAAATTGTTAGCAATTGAGCACTCTTTTCTTTGTTTCTATGTGATATCCATCCTCTTATATGGCAGTGAATGCTGGACAATTTCTCTGAAAAGAAGAAAACTAAAGGCAGCATAAATGTGTTTCTACAGAAGGATACCTAGAATTCCATGGACAGAATAAGTAAGCAACAAGAAAGTCTTTAAGAAAATGGTAACAGAAAGAACACTTGACCCTCACTGGGCATATTGAGTACAAGAGAGATGGAAAGTAACAAGCCACTTGGCTGGTAAGTTTCTGTAACTGAGACAGAAAGCAAGGGCCTTAGCAAAAGGGTAAAAACTACTATGAGTCTCACAAGGTAGAAAGTTGTGGAGAGCCATTATCGCCTATGTCCTGAAGGGACACAGCACATAAGAGAAAACTAGAGGTAGCAGAAATGTGATTCTACAGAAGGATACTGAGAATTCATTAGACATGTAATGAGGAAGGCAGGATTGTCAAACTTAATGATCAGAGGGCAGCAGACATAGAAGGCAGAAAGCTTACTTATCTGATATGCTTGTTTCAGTAGATGGTGGAATGAGGTGATGGTGGTGGTGGGGGGTGTTCTTTAACAAAAGTAGGAAAACCGCTAAAGGTTACAAGAGAAATGGAAGTTTTGGAGAGCCATGATCAATGATATACCAAAGAGATGTAGCACATAGAACAACAACATTTGGGTTTAATTTTTCTTTTCTTTTTTTTTCTTTTTCTTTTCTCTCTCTTTCTTTTCTCTCTTTTTCTTTTCTCTCTTTTTCTTTTCTCGCTTTTTCTTTTCTCGCTTTTTCTTTTTTTCTTTCTTTTCTCGCTTTTTCTTTTTTTCTTTCTTTTTTCTCTTTTTCTTTCTTTTCTCTCACTTTTTCTCTCTCACTTTTTCTCTCTCTTTTTTTCTCTCTTTTTTTCTCTTTTCTTTTCTCTCTCTCTTTTCTCTCTTTTTCTCTCTTTTTTTTCTCTTTCTTTTTTCTCTTTTTTTTTTCTCTTTCTTTTTTCTCTTTCTTTTTTCTCTTTTTTTTTTTCTTTCTTTTTTCTCTTTCTTTTTTCTTTCTTTTTTCTCTTTCTTTTTTCTCTTTCTTTTTTCTCTCTTTCTTTTTTTCTCTTTTTCTTTTTCTTTTTTCTCTTTTTTTTTTCTCTCTTTCTTTTTCTCTCTTTCTTTTTCTCTCTTTCTTTTCTCTTTCTTTTTTTTCTCTTTCTTTTTCTCTTTCTTTTTTTTCTTTCTCTTCTTTTTTCTCTTTCTTTCTTTTTTTCTCTTTCTTTTTTCTCTCTTTCTTTTTCTCTCTTTCTTTTTTCTCTTTTCTTTTTTTTTCTTTTTTCTTCTTTTTTTTTTTCTTTTTTTTCTCTCTCTCTTTTTTCTCTCTCTCTTTTTTTCTCTCTCTCTTTTTTTCTCTCTCTCTTTTTTTTGTGTGTTTGTTAACAAGTGTCATTTAGTGCACATGCATCTTCATTTGTTTTATTCTGTTTGCATGAGTTTTATTTATTGTGTACGTGTCTTCCTGCATGTCTTTGTCTTTTGCGCATTTTCTTATTTTTTTTTTCTTCTGTGTGTTTTTCTTTACTAGTCTGTTCCTCTATTTTTATCGTATTTTCTAAGCCCAGCACTATATCTACAAAACTCCCCAGTGCAGTGACATTCCTAGGGGTAATGGGGAGAAGAGGAAAGCTCTTATCTTGCAAGAGAAACTCTAGATAGTAACGTTATTTTTGACTTCTGACATTTCTACTTTACAATGGGGGCCTGTCGGAATGTAACCGCATCATAAATACAGGAGGTGTGTGGGTGGGTGTCCTACCTTGCTGGGATATGACATGCTTAACACTTTTCATCTTAAAACTTCTTACATGAGCCTGAAGGCTTTTCACTGTGCCTTGCTGTAACTAACTTGAAGGTATCTGTAAAAACTCTAAAAATCCATCCAAAATATTTGCTCATGAAGTCAAGCTATTGTATGTAATTAATTACTCAAAGATCCTAAATCTGTTTAATTAGTATTTTTTTATTCAGTACTTAATTATCTCGTGCTTACCTTACATTTCAATTTGTTTTTGTAATTTTTAAAAATAAAAATATCAAAATATGTAAAATAAAAATGTTACTTTTTTATTGTTTTGTTTTATATTATATTTTTTTACATTTTTTGTATATATAATTATTTTTTTGTATATATAATTGTTTTTTGTTTTTTTTTTGTATATATATATTGTGTTTTTGTATATAATAGTTTGTTTTACATTTTATTATGTGTTATTTTTCTTTTGAATTTTTAAAATGGCTACTTTTCATGAAATAATTGGTGGTGGGTACAAAATTTTACTAGGGATTTAAAAAAGTATGTTTTAAAAGTATGTACGATGTGTGAGGTTTATTTTAAATACATTTACTGCAATCAAAAAGTACCACTGTATGTACAGTTTGATCAACGATGTAACCAGGGCCAACAGTACATATGCTAATTTTATATCTTGTGTATGATACAACCCCCTTAAAATTAGCTTCTAAATTAGGTCTTTAAAAATCACATGATATGCAAGTATATACAATATAGATAAATGCACAACAATATTAAAACTGAAGAGAAGAACAAAGACAACCAAAAGAATTATTACTCACTGTAAAGTGATGTAATGAATATGCATACACCTGGGTTCCCCCTCACAGTAATATGATTGGCTGGTATCAGCCATAAATACAGACTGATGTGGAGGTACAGGCAGATGCCTGTTGGCTATGCCTATTGCCTTTGCCTATTGCTTACCACTAAGATGAGGACCAGTTCATTACTGTTACCTGCTAGATTGTCCTACTCAGTTACAGTAGTCCAAAACCACTTTGCTACTTTGAACAAATGTATCCCTTTCCAGGACATATCATAAAGTGAGAAAAATACAGCAACAAAAAATAAATAGCAAATTATCACTCCTCAGGACTAATTAAGGACAAAAATATCTGCACAACAACTAAAAAAAAAAGTGGGGAAAGAAAAAAGTTACTACCAGAGAATCAACAGTATAAATTTAGACTTGCCAACCATTCTTTCTGCTTATAGAGGGAAGGCTGCTTAGACTTAATATAAATGGTCTTCTGCACTCTTAAATGATGATTCAAGTGTTTTCTGCTGATTATTGTGAAAACATCTTTGCTAAAAGATTAGGAACAAATGACAAGTTGGATTATTTATTAAGTGTTCTGCAATTGTAGAACTGGAATTCTTGACAAGTATTAAATCATTATATGCTGATTTTTATTTGGTCATTATCATCACAGCATTTTAGCCATTGTAACCTTCAGCTTTCTTAAAGTCTGTCATAATTGGTAAACTTTTGAGAATTTTCAAACCAAGCACTTTATTCAATTTGCAGAGGCAGATTGTTCTCCTTCTGTCTACATTGGCTAATTTAATTTTAAAAATGTAAAGAATATGTTTCACTGGAAATTGTTTGTTATTCATGTATTTGTATCCTTAGCTATTTTGTTTCATTCCTACAACTATAACATAAATATTCTTCCTTCTAAGCTCCCTATGGGCACTGAATCTGCTTTTGAACACTGAACCATATTTTATAATGTCAAATCCTCACTTTCCAACCTTGACAGAGTTCAGAATCATTTACATAGCCTTGTGGATGGTGAATTCTCTATTTTTTCCCTACAACTCCTCCCTCCTACACACACACATTGTTAGCCTTTCGCTACTCTTGATATTTTCATGGCAAATGGTCAGATGAGCTACATTCCTTAGTCCCACTTCACAGCTAGAGCCCACCATGCCACATACACAGGGTTGACTCGTCCATATTCCCCATGTATTCCAATGGTAAGAAGGACGTTCTACTCTGACATCTTCCCAAGAACTGTTACTTTGTAGAACAAACTCTGAAGAGAATGCTTCCCTGGTCAACTGTCATCTATCCAACATATTCCTGATGAGCTTATGTGAATATATTACAGAATGATGAATGGAGGATTGGTAAATCTATCTTCTATATATAAAATTCTATGACTTCTGTCTGTCTGTCACATCCTCTGAAATAGCCATACTTTGACCGATCAAAACAAAATTTTGGAGAGAAGTGCAAACAGGTAAGGGGATACAAAGTACAGTTGGTTTTACTAGAGTGCATAGCTTAGTACAATAAATTTCATTAATTATTTTGGAAAAAATTATGTCTTATTATTTAACATACAAAATACTCCCACCATTTTAAAAATAATTTAATGATTGAAATAACAATAATAAAAATGCAATATTGTTTTTTGCATATCTTGAGTTTTTATATCTACAAGAATCCAGTTCACTCTGTGTTTGCAAAAACTATAAACAAATCATAAGGCCAACACTTCAAAAAACTATAAACAAATCATAAGGCCAACACTTCAAAAAAACTATAAACAAATCATAAGGCCAACACTTTCAAAAAAAAACTATAAACAAATCATAAGGCCAACACTTCAAAAAAAACTATAAACAAATCATAAGGCCAACACTTCAAAAAACTATAAACAAATCATAAGGCCAACACTTCAAAAAACTATAAACAAATCATAAGGCCAACACTTCAAAAAACTATAAACAAATCATAAGGCCAACACTTCAAAAAACTATAAACAAATCATAAGGCCAACACTTCAAAAAACTATAAACAAATCATAAGGCCAACACTTCAAAAAACTATAAACAAATCATAAGGCCAACACTTCAAAAAACTATAAACAAATCATAAGGCCAACACTTCAAAAAACTATAAACAAATCATAAGGCCAACACTTCAAAAAACTATAAACAAATCATAATGCCAACACTTCAAAAAACTATAAACAAATCATAAGGCCAAGGCCAAAAAACTATAAACAAAAAACACTTCAAAAAACTATAAACAAATCATAAGGCCAACACTTCAAAAAACTATAAACAAATCATAAGGCCAACACTTCAAAAAGTTGGAATTTGGCTCCAGAAAGAAATATTTATGCATGGCCAGTTGTATGCTGCATGCTCAAGAGTAAGAAAACTTAAGAATTTATTCTTCACTGTTAAAAAGGAAAAAGAATTTTCTTAAAAAAAATATTGTTTAACATGAAGTCCTATAAAATTAAATTAAAGAAATTAAGCTGCAAAGTAAGTTTTTTGACAAATTACTTTTCTAAACAAATCAGCTTATTCAAATTTCATCAATTGGTTTGTGAAATTGAATAAAAATCTTGACGAAAAATATCAGTGATAACTTCAACAATACTAAATACTGTGAGGATTTTAACATGTCAGTGTGTTGCCAAAAAAATTCTAGTTGACAAAAATTATGAAGTTATATAAGTGTTTCTTTTTGTTTTTAGTTGAAACAGGACCATGATTAATCTCACACAAAGCAAGGTGGGTTGTGCCTGACAAATGATTTGTCAAGGATTTAAGGCAAGGTTTTACAAAGCCAGATGCTCTTCCTGACAGCCAACTCAGACACTCACAATAGTCCAAGTATATTAGGCGATTTTATCAAAACACCATCTCTTGGAAGATGTGTCTTGGTTGTTGGCTTTTTATAAGAAGTCCATCCACCCTTTAATAGGCTGTCCTGGGTAAGATGATAAACTACATCCAAAAGCAAGGCCTTTGATCAGGAAGTTTTGAGGAGCATGGAACCACCTCTTAATTGCTGGTGTTCCCAGCTCCACTCTGACCTGGGGTGGTAGCATATGTCAGTGTCCCAGCTATGGGTTAATAGTTAACTCCCCAAAAGGGGTCAAAACATAATGAAAGTATAAAAATAGGTTTTTAATACCAGAAATCACTTGCTATTTCAAGATCAGCAGTGGTAGTTGTTTATGTTTGTTGTCATATGCTTGGTGGAAATTTGCTTCAAGGTCACCTGCTGGAATAGGTATTGTTTCGGTAGGATATTTGGGCGAACAAGTATGATGTTGAAACCCAAAACTTGTAATAATATCCCTGATGAGGTGATCCTGCACACCTGTTGGAGTTTATTCAGAACAAATTTTGAAAAAAATATTACCAACAATACATTTTTGGAAAAAAAAATATTACCAGCAATAAAAAGCTTGTCGGCATTAAATAACCCATTGAGGTTGATATGCCATAAACCAAACCTTTTAACTGTTTTTCATCCTGAGGGGTGATATACCACCCTCCTCACCAGCAGAAAAGCTAATTAGGAACTGGTTTAGATGCCAACCACTCATCTATGTGTCGGGTTGTACAGGGTTACATGTTACCAGTAGTAGACCAAACCCTGATATGACACAAAGGATAAGATGTGGAGAGCTATGATTGCATAGATCCTGAAAAGATATGGCAACTAAAAGAGGAAAGATATTGCTCTGCACATGAAAAGAATAAATAGTTTGTATTTCACTCTCAAATGCTTATGTTTAATTAAAACTTTTCATTTAATCCATGTGTTTGTCATGCTTGGTAACTTTTGGGAATTTTGATCCGAACACTTTATTCAGTGTGTGGAGGCAGATTGTTTTAATTCTGATGTCTTTGCTGGAGGATATCTAATATTTTAAAATATTTTAATTTAAAAAAAAAAAAAAAAAAAAACTGTTTCTTTGGCAATTGTTCTTTTGTGTTTTTGAAGCTTTAGCTGTCTTATTTTAGTCTTTTAGCATAAATATTTTCCCTTCTAGGCTCTTTGTGGGTAACTGAAACTGCTTTTGAACAATGAACCATAGTTTATAATATCATTATATTGCTAGGGATCATTTTGGTGTTATTGACAGCAGCGGGGATCTTTTTTTTCTCCTTCCTTCCTTTCTTTTTCTTCTTCCACATCTTGTAGATCATCATCATCATCATTATCCTCCTCTAATTTTTTTCTACTTCATGTCCTTCCACTATTTCTTTGTCTTCTACATCTTCATCTTTTCATACTTCTTCATATGCTACATAATCTTTTTCTATTTCTTTTTCATCTTTTTCTACTTTTCCTCTTCATCTTTTTTCTACTTTTCCTCTTCATCTTTTTTCTACTTTTCCTCTTCATCTTTTTTCTACTTTTCCTCTTCATCTTTTTTCTACTTTTCCTCTTCATCTTCTTCTACATCTTCTTCATTTTCATCATCTCTTCATCTTCATCATCTGCATCTTCATCTTATCTTCTTTTTTCTTCATCTTTTTCTACTTCATGTTGGAAGTCATACTGATTAATCATTATTTGTAATCTTTATATGAAGAATTTACATTTTTTTTTATATCTGCTTTCAACTCATTTGCTTCCAGCATTTCTAGAATCTCTGTGCTTTCCCAAATTGAATGTTCCTCTGAGAATGAATCACCACTTACTTCACCCTCACTATCATTCTCCCAGACCTCATTATTATCATCTCCATCCTTTCTCCTGTTGGTTCAATGAAGATCATAGGATGTCTTTGCTGATAACCAATGCCTTTTTCAGATTCACTTGTTCAGATTTCTTTTTTTTAGGAAGAACCTTTATTCTCGTCTAATCTGTTGGTATGAATATAAATTGAATAGAAAGCAAATGTATTAGACATTACTGAAGAGAGCTATATTGTAGCTGATGTTAGTAAATTTTTATTACCTAAATGTTATTTTTAGAGGATACCCATATTTGAGTAGATGCTCTGTTTATTTAAATCTTATTAAAGAAAAATTTACACTCTTCAACAGGATCAAACTGGTGTCCCCCAGATCAGGAGAAACCATAATTTAAATCTGACGTGCTTTAGATTAACTTGGCCACAAAGTGTGTCGACAAAGTTGAATAGTGCTTTATAACAATGAATTATTCTCAGACATTCAAAATAGACATATCTGCTAAGTTTCGTATCCTAACGTAAACAAAGCAATTTCTAAAGAATGGGATAGATTTTTTTTTTTTTTTTCTGGTTACCATGAAAATAAGACACTTTTGAAAACCTGGTGTGGGCCTAGTATAGAGCATTGGGAAGTAATTATTCAGTTATATTTCCTGCTTTTTATATATATACAGAGGGTGATAAATAAATTATCAGGTAAATTGCACAAAAATGATAACTCTGGCACCTCATTTTAACAGATATATTTACTAAAATTTACACAAAAATATCTTGAAATACTAAAAAGTAAGTTTATTCAACAAAAATCACCATTGGCTTCAGCCACAGCCTCCAGACAACTTCGGAATCTCCTGCAACTCTTCTGGATGGTTTCCTTGTTCAAGTTGGTGAATGCTGCCATAATCCTTGCCTTCAGTTCATCTTTGGTATTACAAGGAGTTTTGTTGGTCCCTAGCTCAACTGCAACCCACACATAATAATGAAGAGGGTTGCAGTCTAGGTAGTTAGGTGGCCAGATGTAAGGGATAATGTGGTCACAGAAATTGTCTGACAGCTATGACTGGGTTCACCTGATTGTGTGCCATGGTGCAGAATCCTATTGTCAGACATATGGTCTTCCAGCAGCCACCCTGTTGACCCAGGGCAGCACTCTCCTCAAGTCACGATGCAGGACTCCGTGTTGAGTTTGAAGTCCTGTGGAGGAAATGAATGGAGGTATAACATTGCTATCACTAGTGGTCACTCAAAACACCATAATGCTGACTGGATATATCCAACACTTATTGAATCCTCTGCACTGTCCTCAGATTGACAGCCAGTCACTCCAAATTGTTCATATTGGAGCTTTCTAGCAGTGGATTGTGTCATGGTGCCCAACTGACCCTACTATACTGACTAGGCGAAAAAGATCAAAGATGAAATGCACATGTGCAAAATTAAAATTATGAAATGGCAACGATTTACCCATCACCCTTTCTCTCTCTCTCTCTCTCTCTCTATATATATATATATATATATATATATATATATATATATACATATATATATATATATATATGAGAGAGAGAGAGAGAAAATGTATGTATGTTATATTCCAGCCCTGATCCGAGAGTTTCTTAGACAAAAATTTTTGTAATTGTTCAGTCCACTCATCAGGAGGTATCAGCAATTGTCTGCTGATTTTTCTCATTTTTATTATTTTTATATTAAGTTAAAAAAAATAGTTTGTGTTCGTATGTGTAGAATGTTGCAGTTATTTCTCTGTTACATAATTTTCTTGTCTCTTTACACTCTCTCCCTATTTCTTTTCCTTTTTTTCTCTTTCAGCTCCATTTATTTTATTTATTAAAGAATTATTGCCAATAATGATGCTTTTTATTTAATAACAAAGCTAATTAAAAATATTGTTGTTTATTTTGTCATTTTTCTCGAGTTAGGTAGATAAATGTGTGCTGTGTGTGTGCTATTTATTCCTTGGACTACAAGTTTTGAATTTCAGAGAAGAAATAAAGTCAGGGTGACCTTACCTCTTCATGACACATGCAATCATCCACTTGGATCCAACATGTGCTCTGTTCTTATTCAGTGTCCTCAATAAACCCACAGAATGCTGCACAATCAGGATGGATGCTAATAACTGTATCGAATGTTTGTTGCCCGTCTCTGAGTGTACAACACAGATTAGTTGTTTGGAAAATATTTTCTGGAGTCTCATTTGATGTTGGAAACTATTGGTTGATATGAAAATATCCTCAATTGCTTCTGTTTCTCCTCCTGACAAATTTAAATGGCTTCAGACTTAATATGCTACCACAATGACACACACACACACACACACACACAATATCACCACAATGAGACACACAGACAATATCACCACAATGAGACACACACACACACACACACAATATCACCACAATGAGACACACACACACACACACACAATATCACCACAATGAGACACACACACACACACACACACAATATCACCACAATGAGACACACACACACACACACACACAATATCACCACAATGACACACATACACACGCCACAATATCACCACAATGAGACACACACACACACACACAATATCACCACAATGACACACACATACACACGCCACAATATCACCACAATGACACACATGCACACTACGATGACCACACAGACAAAAGTTTTTCAGCCCATATGAGAGCTCAGTGTATGATATAGAGCAAATCATAAAAATAATTAGAAAAACACCTTTCTAAATTATATATATATATATATATATATATATATATATATATATAATTTCATAAATGTAGTCGATCTAATGAGATGAGTATGCTTATATTCGTCAAAATAAATTTATTACTGACAATGGATTTTTAAGGTTGTTTTTTTCCTAATTAGGTCTCGTATTCATACATGTAAATTTATGTGCCAAATCAGTGGTTGGGGTGACAGTAGTAACATCAGTAATACATTTGAGTAGTGACATGACTCATTAAAAAACAAGTGAATTTAAGAAGGTATTGTATTTAAACACCTTTTGGCTAATGGCTAGCAAGACAACCCTATATATAATTAGCATCTTTTCATTTAGAGACACAAATATATAATAATTATATAAAAGTGATAATTCTCATATATAAAACACAATGTCATATAAATACGGAGTGCAGACAATGGCACACATATTTAACAGATGCTGGATGGCGAGCCTTATTGTGAGTTAAATTTAACTTTGTGTGTGTCTTCATGTATTTTCAGTGAGATTTTTTTTTTTATTAAGTAGAACCAACCATGGGGCATAAGTGGAAGCATCGGAATAAGTTAGAAGCTAATCCTGGAGAACAATGTTCACTCGCTCAACGGATAAAACATTTAGTCAAGAGAGACAGGAAGTTGAGGCTAATCATTGCATCATGTTTGATTATCAATCAGCTGTGTTTTTTCACTTGTTCTTCTTGATGAGTTGCCAATCAAGGCTAGAAAACCTGGTCTGCCCTGCTGATAGCTCCTAGTTGTAATACGGTTCTTGTAAACTGAAAGAAAAATATTTATTACCTTCACTCTCTTTGGCTTCAAATATCTATGGTGGTTGAGTATCATATTGAAAATATTGTCGTTCTCCTTGATGAGTTGCCAACCAAGGCTAGAAAACCTGGTCTGCCCTGCTGATAGTTCCTAGTTGTGGGGAGAATAGTTTGAGCAAAACCTTAACAATGGTATTAGTGCAAAGGTTGATGTGATGTAATATCATTTAGATAAACTACATCCAAAAGCAAGGCCTTTGATCAGGAAGTTTTGAGGAGCATGGCACCACCTCTTAATTGTTCGCAGGTTCACTCTGACCCAGGGTGATAGCATGTGCCAAGGTCCCAGCTATGGGTAAATAGTTAACTCCCCAAAAGGGGTCAAAGCAATGAAAGTATAAAAGGTCTTTAATACTAGAAATCACTTGCTATTTCAAGATCAGCAGTGGCAGTTATTCATATGTTTGTTATTGGTGAAAATTTGCTTCAGGTTCATCTGCTGGAATAGGTATTGTTTTGGTAGGGTATTTGGGCAAATAAGTATGATGTTGAAAAAAAAAAAGATTTCTGAGCTTTTGGGTACAGTAGGTACTTTTTTATTTTTTTTGCTCACACATAACTATTACTGGCAGCCACAATCTTAACATTAACTTAAGGACGCATGGCACAATGGATAAAGGTGTTGGTTAGATCCAGTGACGACACTACTACTACTACTCCTCCTCCTCCTCTTTGGCGACACCAGATGCTGCATCAGTCATTTTTGCTGTCCTGGATGATAACAGCAAGGCCTCTGATCAGATGGTTTTCAGGAGCATGGAACCACCTCTTAATTGCTGGTGTTCTCAGGTTCATCCTGACCTAGGGTGGTAGCACCTGTTAGGGTCTCAGCTATGGGAAAATAGTTAACCCCCAAACTCGGGTCAAAACACAATGAAAGTGTAAAAATAGTTTTTAATACCAGAAATATTTTGTAAAAAAAAGAAAAAAAAAAATTATTACCAGCAATAAATTTTACGATACATGACTGACAAGGCAGATTTTTCCTGCAGTAGGTTGCCATTTCTTTCTGTGTTAGACTAGTTGCAATCCAAAGCTATAGAACCAGGTCTGTCCTACTATTTACCCATAGCTGGGGGAAGAAGAGGATTCATACCTTTTCCAAGTGTATTAGCACGTAAGTGAATGTAATGGATTCGACTAACCAGTTATACACCTTTTTGAAAAAATGTTACCAGCAATAGATTTTTGAATGAAAAAAATTACCAGCAACACATTTTTGGAAGAAAAAAAAATAAATAAATATTACCAGCAATAAAAATCTTGTTGGCATTAAATAACCAATTGAGGTTTTGATATGCCATAAAACAAACAAAACCGATCAGTCGTTTTTGACCACTTTCCCATGTCAAAGCATTTCTAATTGTTTTTTGTTTCTTTAGATTATAACCCGTTTATGTTTAGCTCCAGTCATGATTGTAATGAATGCAAGAAATGCTTTTTGTGGTACAAAGTGCAAACACTATGCATTGTCCATAAAAGTAAGGTAGATATTTCTGCATTACCAGGTAACCTTTATTTACCTGTTTCATTAAAATTTCACTTAGTTTAAACTTAATATTTTTTTTATACCTTTATTAACTGTGTGCTTATTTACAGGTTATTTTCAAGGTAGGATGAAGTGGTTAGCTGTTGGATTCTATGTAGCCCCAAGTAATCTGGCAAAATAACTTATCTGCCACCCAACACATCCCAGCGTTGCCTGATTGGTGATAACCAACCTGTGTAACCATTGACTAATCGAACATGTTTATGATCCAATTTAAGCATTATTGATCTAGGTAACCTCCAGGAATTTTTGAACAGAACCCTTTATTTATTATTTCAATCTGTTAACTATGCTGAGAAAAGCAATAAAGTGACCAAGAAAGAATTACTGAGTGTTAAAGAACAAGAAAAAAAACTTTATGAAGAAGTGAGAACAATAAAAGAACAGGAATTAAGAAGACTGAAGATAGCGAATGACACTGCATTTAAACTTTTGAAAATAAAACTTGACTGTAAAGCAAAAAGCTAGAGTTCCACAAGTGAAAAGTGCAAGCGAAGAAACTATTAGCATAGAACTTATGGTTACATCTAGACATTTCAACTGTAAAATGAGACCTTACCACCAATCTAGTACTGCACTTAAATCCCTAAAGTGAGGAGTCATATTTATTTTGAATAATATAAAAATGTGGCACAAGGCCAAAAGGCGGGATAAGAGAAAGCTGGTCTTCAATGTGTCTTATCTCAAAATTTAGCTAATCATGATTACTAACCCAAACATACCACAGTATTCCTAACACCAAAACAACACATTCTTTCTTACCATTCTTACCGCAGTCACCATAATACCTCAGTCTCTATGTAGTCCTAACTAGCTCCCATACGTACAATTTGTCATTCTAAAAATAACATTTAAAAATGAAACACTAATGAAGATTTACCATAGAGGAAAAGTATTTATAGAAAAGACCCAGGGAAACTACGTTACAGTGATGGGGGAAAATGACTGAAGCTGAGATGCCATGCCAGGACCAATAGCATTGCAGATTCTTCTTTGTATTTAATCAAGAATCTCTAAATGCATAGCAGAAGCACTAAACCAGATGTGGCAACAATATTCAATTCATGAACAAATCATAGACTTATAAATGTGTGAAATAGATTCTGATGAGAAAAATTGTCTAGCACAACAGAGTGAATAGACTTTCCTAGCAGCAGCCCTAGTAATTGATTCAATATAATCTTTCCACTTGATTGACTTTTCAAGGTTAAACTGTAACTTTTTATTCGATTCGTTGTACTTGAAATTTTCCTACTGTGTATATATTGTCTTTAATTACTTTTTGTCTGTTGAACAGTATGAAACCTATTAGCCAATGTTCTTTCCGGTTTTGTTTTTATGCTCCTAACCCACATTGTCTTCTGTGAAACTCTTTCATCTTAAAAAGAACAATGGATATTTTAATGCATTTTTTTTTGCTTTCCTTCCAGGCAAAGTTAACTTTAAGCTTTCTTCATCTAAAAGATGCTAATGACCCCCCCCTCTTTTTTTTTCTCTTTCTTTTTGTCTCTTACTTTTATATATTGACTTTCTCAGCTGCATGGGGTGAATTCCCATCTACTGTGTTATTGTTGTTTGTTTTTGTTTTTTTTTTGTTTTGTTTTGTTTTTTTGTTTTTTTTATAAAGAGAAAAATAAAAATAGAAGCCAGCAAAAAGACAAAAAATTAATGATAGGTGGAACAGCAGTTACTCTATGAATATGGTTCTTTTTACATCATACTCACAGGTATATTGCAGCTCAGACCAGACACGAGGTTCGTTCACAGCATGCAGTTTCTTCTGATCAAATGCTTGTGACTTAATTCAAATAATTCTTTGGCTGGATCATTACCCAAGAAAAAAATCCTGAGACAAAATTGTAGTTGGCAAATTTAATTCAATTGCCACCTTCTTATAAAGGCCGGCAGTAGGCGAGCGAGTAAAAGTCTAACCAGTATGTGCCTTCCTTTTTGCATGGCAGATGAGCGGTCCTTTTCCTTAGCCTGCTAGGAATCACTGTCTTAAAAATTTTGTTCTGTCAGCTTTCATCTAAAAAAAAAAATCATTAAGAATCCAGGGTCTGGTTCCACTGATCTTTTTCAGGGTCCATTGATCTGGTTCTTGGGAGGTCCATTGCACATTCCAGTAAACAAATGCCTCAACTGGTGAGAAGCAAACAATCCATATTGGAGATCAAGACATTTTTTATTTTTTTATTTTTTTATTTTACTATTATCTCAGAAACCTCCAGCCAATCTTTTCCTCAAAAAGATTTTAAACCATCCCAAAACCAAAAAGGGCTTCTTTTTTTCTTTTCTTTTTTTTAACTTTATCATTTGTAGTTGTTACTAGTATAATAAAAACACCATTAAAATGTTTAGGAATTTAAAAAAAAAAAAAAAAAGGTAAAATATTAAAGTTTTTAAAAACGAAACAAAATTTTTTTTTTTTTTTTTTTTTAATCATTTCATCCCATGCAAGGGGTTATAGAATGTTAGAAAATATGAGAAAAACTACTATTAAGGAGAGAGGACAATAAATAAGACAGAAGATAATGATTGACATTGCATTTAATTTTTTTAAGATCAATGTTGACTGGCAAGCGGGAAGTGTGAGAGAAGAAACTGTTAGCATAGAACTTACAGTTCCATCTAGCCATTTCAACTATAAAATGATTTTTTACTGTAAAGTTCCTTGTTTGTTTTACAGAAATAAGTAGTTTTCTTGTGTATAATACAACCAGGTGTTTCTGGAGCTAAAAACTGGGAATAAATTACATTCTTTAGTGTAATATGATCACATAGTACAACCATATCACTGTGTAATATTGTTTTGTTTTTTAAGTTATACCATATTATCCATCAAAATCTCAATGCCATAAAAAAACATATCTGGTGGCATTGATATGCCATAAAAAAACATATCTGGTGGCATTGATATGCCATAAAAAACATATCTGGTGGCATTGAGTAGTATTATCCGTCCATTATGACTACTATATCGTGATTATCTATAGAGTGGGGATTTATGTTGGAATTTTTTTTTTTAACAATAGAACAATGAGAGGTTGTGAACACTTGATGTATCCACAGCATGGCACAGAATGTGGGCCCTCTCTCTCTCTCGCTTTCTGTCTCTCTCTCTCTCGCTTTCTGTCTCTCTCGCCCTCCCTCTATCTCTCGCTGTCTATCTCTCTCTCTCGCCCTCCCTCTATCTCTCGCTGTCTATCTCTCTCTCTCTCGCCCTCCCTCTATCTCTCGCTGTCTATCTCTCTCTCTCGCCCTCCCTCTATCTCTCTCTCTCGCCCTCCCTCTATCTCTCTCTCTCTCCTCTCCCTCTATCTCTCTCTCTCGCCTCCCTCTCTCTCTCGCCCTCCCTCTATCTCTCGCCCTCCCTCTATCTCTCTCTCTTTCGCCTCCCTCTCTCTCCCCCCCTATCTCTCCTGTCTATCTCTCTCTCGCCCTCCCTCTCTCTCTCGCTGTCTATCTCTCTCTCTCGCCCTCTATCTCTCGCTGTCTATCTCTCTCTCTCGCCCTCCCTCTATCTCTCACCCTCCCTCTATCTCTCGCTGTCCATCTCTCTCGCCGTCCCTCTATCTCTCGCCGTCTATCTCTCTCGCCCTCCCTCTATCTCTCGCTGTCTATCTCTTCCTTTTTTTTTTCTTTATCTCCATTTATGACCGTGCTATGTTGTTGTCAACAAATAACACAGTATGATATCTGAAAATTCAATTATTTAACACTGGCATCACCAGGTTTCTAGTGTACTTTCTGAAACTGAAAAAGGCATTTGAAAGGTTAAACACTTTTTTTATCCGATGCTAAAGTCAAGAATTGTTGGATGCCATTAAGTCAAAAGTAAACCAGATTTAAAAATTACGTCTAACTTTTGCAGAAACGTGTCACACTAACTACTATTTTGAGAAATACATTTGTCATTTTGTAGAGAAATAAATTTACTTGATTTTGACAGCA
The DNA here is from genome assembly GCA_903632075.3 of Acanthosepion pharaonis. Lineage (NCBI taxonomy): Eukaryota > Metazoa > Mollusca > Cephalopoda > Sepiida > Sepiidae > Acanthosepion > Acanthosepion pharaonis. The sequence goes on from CAHIKZ030002401.1 coordinate 2,336,663, forward strand.
GTTTCATTATCTGATAAAAAACTTGTTCTATCAGATAAGACATTACTTATCAATCACACCTTTTAAGTTTAAAGAGAAATAAATTGTCTTCATTTTGATACCCGTTTCATTATTCTATCTGTCTAAAACTTGATTCATAGGATTGGAGACCTTACTTATCAAACAACCTTTGTAATTTTGAAGGGAAATAAATTTTTCATTTTTATACTAGTTTCATTATTCTATCTAGTCTAAAACTTGTTTTATAGAATTGAAGACCTTACTTATCAATCAAGCCTTTTAAGTTTAAAGAGAAATAAATTGACTTCATTTTGATACCCGTTTCATTATTCTATCTGGTCTAAAACTTGATTCATAGGATTGGAGACCTTATCAATCAAGCCCTGTAAATTTGGAGGGAAATAAATTTCTTTCATTTTGATACCTATTTCATTATTCTATCTGGTCTAAAACTTGATTCATAGAATTGAAGACCTTAGTTATCAAACAACCTTTGTAATTTTGAAGGGAAATAAATTTCTTTTATTTTGATACCAGTTTCATTATTTTATCTGGTCTAAAACTTATTTTATAGGATTGGAGTTTTTACTTATTGATCAACCCTCATATATATAATGGATTCTTCAGCTATTTTCGATGTATGAGTGTCAAACAACTGAGTTACTAGGAATTGATAGCCAGCCCCCACCATACATGACTTGATTACAGTGGTGAAGGCTTTGTGCAGAATTCATCACACTTTTTGAAGAGCAAATACAGAGACCTGGCACACCGTGTGCCACAAGGTCCCCAAACGACCCTTCACAGGTTTTGAATTCCTTCTCCTAGAACAGTTGCCATCCAAGGCTATAGAACCCAGTGTGTCCTGCTATTTACCCATAGCTGTGGGGAGAAGAGGATTAATACCTTTCCAAGGGTATTAGCACATAAATGAGTGTAATGGATTTGACTGGAATTCGAACTCTGCTCTCTGATTCCTCAATCTGAACCACTATCCATTACTCCACTGCACCTCATATATATATATATATATATATATATATATATATATATATATAACAATATGAACTGTGCCTTTTAGCCATGAGTTTATGTCTGAGTAAAGTACACATACACACATCTGTAGGATGTATAAGAGTATCTAAAACAAAAGTGAAAAGAGACAATGTGGAAAAGCTTATAAATTTCCATGTTGGATCTGATAAGGTAATTTATTACCTCTCTTATCCTCAAAAATCTCAATGAACCTATAAAAATGATGTGCTTGCACTGTAAAATCACTTACATTGGGGAGACATCTCAATATATATTTGTACATAGATCACAACCCATGACTTATGTTCATTTCTTTGTGTTATTTTGCTAAACCACACTGTAGAATTGCCACAGGTATATCTCTAAGAATTTTATGAAGCAAAACAAATTGCTATGTCTTTGATTCAGAGATAAACAACTGCAAGATCTTCAAGGTAATGTCTCATTTTACTTCCCTAACTTTTGGGAAAAAAAAAAGGTTTAATTGGAATCCGGTTTACCATATTCACAAATGAACAGGGATAAAAAAAAAAAAAAAAAAGGAATTATTAATTTCAAGGGCAGAAGACAAAAGCGGCAAATGCTTTTGCTGTGCCTTTGCCATTTAATGCAGTTTGTGTTTCTGTTGGATTTCTCATTTTTTTCTTTTTTTTCCCCAGTAGTACTTTTTTAGTCCTTGGGTTTTGTTGTATTTTTTTTTTTAATATAATGCATCTTTTCTTTTTCTTTCTTTGTCCTTTTTTTTTTTTTTTTTTTTTTTTTTTTTTTTAGTTAAATGATTTTTAAGCTTTTTAATTCTTTTAAAAAAAATTCTTTAATTCCAAATTTTCTCTTTTTGCTTAAGTTGTTTATTTCTCTCTCTTGTGCCCTCTTTCTCTCCTTCCCTCCTTTTCTCTCTCCATCCTTCCTCTCCTTTTCTCTCTCCATCCTTCCTCTCCTTTTTCTCTCCATCCTTCCTCTCCTTTTTCTCTCCATCCTTCCTCTCCTTTTCTCTCTCCATCCTTCCTCTCCTTTTCTCTCTCCATCCTTCCTCTCCTTTTCTCTCTCCATCCTTCCTCTCCTTTTCTCTCTCCATCCTTCCTCTCCTTTTCTCCCTCCATCCTTCCTCTCCTTTTCTCCCTCCTTCCCTCTGCACAAAACCTTTTAAAATGTTTCTAACAATCTATAATTATTGATTTTTTTTTTTTTCTTTTCTTTTCCTCAAAGTAAAACTAATAGAATGATATTTACAAGAGAAAAGATAATAACTGAAAAATACACTGGAAAATAGGTGACTTTTTTCATTCTTAGCTTTTTGTTTGATCTAAATGCTTGCTGCTTTTCACTTTTTGTTCACTTTGAAAAGAGAGGGGGGGTCTCTGACTTCCTCTTTTATCCATCAGTCAATAACAATCTTTCATGATTTTTTTTTGTGTGTGACATCTTTAAAAAAAACAAAAAACTTAATTTTCCATTTTATAGAAGGGAATTTTTTTCCTTACTCAGTGAAATACTTTTTTCTTTTATTATTTTTAAGTTCAATTCTTGACTTTGTTTATATTCCATTGGTTGATTTCCCTTTCTGTAAATGAGTGACTCAAAAATATGTATTGTTGTTGGAATATAATGTACCGTGCACCAACATCTCCAAAAGTCATTATTAGCTGAAATCATTATGCAAAAAAAAACAGGCAAACTGGTAAGAACATGGTTGGCTATTCTCGTCTCTATTGTGATGTAGGGATGGGTAGAGAGCAGGTAAGAGAATTGGAGTGCTTGATGGTCAAAAGAAAGATCTGGTCCATTACTATTGGGACTGTCTATATTTCTGAGATGAGGTATTATGTACACTATTTACATTATTCGGACTATTGTCCTCATCTTTGTCGCCATATTTATTATAACGTTTCGGCCTTTCAGTATCTGTCTATATTTCTGAGATGAAGTATTATGTACACTATTTACATTATTTTGACTATTGTCTATATTTCTGAGATGAGGTATTATGTACACTATTTACATTATTCGGACTATTGTCCTCATCTTTGTCGCCATATTTATTACAATGTTTTGGCCATTTTACACTCCAGCCTTCTTCAGGTGGTTGGAATGTCGAACTGAACCCTTTATTTCACTCACTGGGGTAGACTGTTCTAGTTCCATGTGCCATGTTTAATGGATGTCAGTTATCAGTTATCTCCTGTTAATTCCCCTCTCCAAGTTCTCCACTGCCTTAACTGGGTATTGAACTCACACTCTTTGGGTCCTGTTACTGGATCTAACCAATGTATTAGCACGTAAGTGAATGTAATGGATTCGACTGGAATTCAAACTTGGCTTTCCAATTCCTCAGTCCGAGCTGCTATCCACTACTCTGCTCTGTGTGTGTGTGTATATATATATATATATATATATATATATATATATATATATAAATCTAGCTTAAAAGTCACTCTATCAGGTTGCATTCCTCATTTGCACAGGACTTTCTTGTCCTTGCTGTAGCCTTTTAATTGCAATCTGCTTCTCTGTTGGCAGTGACTTATTTTTGCAAAGCATACTGCTGCTGTATGTGATAGGCAACAATAAACTACAGAAGAACTCAAAATTAATTGCTGCATTTAAGTACTGCATTAGTATTTAAGCTTACCTTTTAAAAGTTTGATGCTAATTCTTCTGCCGCCACTAAATTAAAGACAATTTGATGTACATAGGTCCTTACTTTCTGTACAAACAACTATTTTTATTTCAAGGTTGACTTTTGTTGGATTTTGCAATTAATTTCAGTTATTCACAGATTTATTTCCAAGTTATTAAAATTATCATACAAAAAATTTTTTTACAAAAACTCGCAAAAAAAAAAAATCACTGAACACAATTGCATTAATGAAAACCTGGGAATCCAAAATTTCAGGATTGTGGGTCTGTTTCTGACATGGAATGTTTTCATAGAAAATATTTGTCCTTCGACAGGAACCAAACCTGTATCCTATACAAAACCGTCATATAGCCTGATGTGCCTTTAACCGATTTGGCCACAGAGGTTTATTATAAACAGAGCATTTACTTAAATATTTGTATTTATAAAAAAAATGTATAAACATAAAAATGTCTTAAAATAATTGTCGGACTATGTTCATTTCATAATGTGTGATGTCATTTGTTTACATTTGGATATGCTTTAAGCAGATATGAATGTACATGAGAGATTCATGGAAGATTGAAATTTAAAGGCAGTAAAATCAACTTTGCTAACCGAATGCTCCATATAGGATACAGGTTCAATTCCTGTCGGAGACTGAATATTTTCTATGAAAATTTCTCAGACATTCAGGCCGGTAAATTTTGTTTATTATAAACAGACCATTTACTTAAATATTTGTATCAATAAAAAAGAATGTATAAACATAAAAATGTCTTAAAATAATTGTCAGACTTTGTCCATTTCATTATATATATATATATATATATATATATTTATTTGGGAAATGAGCATAAAATTATCCTGAATCAAAGTAATATTTTTCTGGAGGCAGTAATAAACATTCCAGTTTTAGGAATTATATTTGATGTTGATTCTATTTGGAGACAAAATTTAATTTTAAATCGGTTTTGAAATTATGCAAAATTGGGTGTTGGAAATTTTATAATTGCTTAATGATAACTACATTAATTTAAAATCAATTGTGAGCTAAATTTCAGCTTCTGTTTTGGTAAACGCAATCAGGCTCTGTGCCCTCATTGTTTAGAATCTTTTACCCTCTCTCTTCCTCCACCTCTTGCCCTTTCTATTTCTTACCCTTCCCCATTCAGACTTCAACATTGTCCTTGCCCTTTCCTCTCTCTATTTCCACCTCCCTTTCCTCTCTCTATTTCCACCTCCCTTTCCTCTCTCTATTTCCACCTCCCTTTCCTCTCTCTATTTCCACCTCCCTTTCCTCTCTCTATTTCCATCTCCCTTTCCTCTCTCTATTTTCACCTCCCTTTCCCCTCTCTATTTCCACCTCCCTTTCCCCTCTCTATTTCCACCTCCCTTTCCTCTCTCTATTTCCACCTCCCTTTCCTCCACTTGAATAAACAGGTCTATTAGTAAGCTTGTGTTGGGAGAAGATCGTCAGAAACTCTCAGAGTTTTAAATAGGAAAGAATTAGCTGGTTGTCGATGTAGATGCATAAGATGAGAACTGGTTGGTCTCATGAACATGTGCCTAGATGCACTCGCATGCACTGAGTAAGGGGGCCTGTTCTGGTGTGAGTGGAGGTGAGGCAAAGAGCAGAACTGCTTTTCAATATCTGGAAGCTAGATGCAGTCAGTGTCCCTGGGCTCTGAAGTTTGTAGCTTCTTGTCAAACAACAAACAAATTACATCTGTAATTTGGTTAATATTTTCATCTGTAGCTTTTCATTTCACTCTGTTTTATATTTGATAATTGTAAAAGAAAAATCATAGGGTATGCTTTGTTAGGATATGAAAAAATCATAGAGAAAAATGAGTAACATACATTTAATATTGATTTTTTTTTTTTTTTTTTTTTTTTTGAAGCCTTATCAACCTTTGTAGTTTATTTAAACCCAAAATATATTTGGGAATGTAGACGGTTGCTGACAGTACCCTATGTCTTCTTATTTAATAATACATCTTAAAATAAGTTATAGTTTTCTACCACCAATATTAAATTTTTAATTTCATTAACCTTTAGTGGGGCATACTTTAAGATTGCTTTTTTTTTATACCAGACGAGCATTAATTCTGATTGCTTACGGTCAAATCACGCTGAAAACAGCGGTTCTCGTTCGATCACCGAAGTTAAGCATCGTAGAGCCAGGTCAGTACTTAGATGGGGGACCGCTTGGGAACACCTGGTACTGTAAGCCCCCAAAGTCCAACCCTTACCTCACAGTCGGTGGTGGGGTGTAAACGGTAGTGTCAGAGCTATGCCGTCCGGAACTTCATTCCTGGTAGGGCCACCCAAGGCGGACAGGTCTGACACACACGACGGCTAACAAGGGCTCTGGTGAAAATCCAAGGAGCGTCTGCATTGGCAACCGGCGGCTTCTGGTCGTTCCTGTCTCTGCGTCTCTGGGAACCCCCGCGGCAAGCAAGAACGTTAACTGAGTCGGCCTGGGTACCCTACTTCTGTAATTTATCCCAAGAATCTTCTTCTCACAACAGGAAGAAGCCGGCTCAATCCGCCCAAGGTGAATGCCGCATCACACTCACACATTAATTCTGATTATTTAATTTATATCAATAGTGTACAAAGAACAGACTAAAATACAATATGTGCTTACACATTTATGTTGTTGATACAAGACAAGCATTAATTTTGATTATTTTATTGGTATTGATAATAATAAAAAAAGACTAAAGTATATTTGTATTGTATATATATATATATATATATATATATATATATATATGTAATAAGTTCTATGGTAACAGTTTCTTCTTCCTCACTTGTGGAACTCTCTTTCAGCTCAATGCTTTCCAGCCAACTCTGATCCTTAAATCTTTAAATGTCATGTCAACTTTTATCTACTGTCTTCCTGATTGCTCTTCTATTGTTCTTGCTCCTTAATAATGTTTCTGTTTTCTAATTGTTTCACACCTAGTAACAGTTTGTGTCTTAATGGCTTTACTGCCTTTCTTGTGGATATAATCAATTTAAAAAAAAACAAAGTACCTACGTGTTGTGTTAAAATACGTCTTCAGATATTATCCGTTTATAATGATTTTCTTCAAATTGCACTCATTTTCAGATGCTAAAAGGCCAAGTTAAATGTGATTTTTAGTTTAAGATCTACAGCCACTCCTTACTTAATGGCCAGGCTCAATTTCAGTGTCCTGACCTGGTTGCTGTTTCAGTCATATCACGTGTCTAATGGGTTTTTGTTAATTAGCTTCAGATGGCTTTAATGTTGCACTTGCACTGTTTGCAACGTTTTAATTTATTTCAAAATTTTATACAGTACAGTCGTGTACTGAACATTAAATGGAATGAACAAAATAAAAAATCAGTTGTATAATCTGTACATTACTTAAATTTTGAAACTGTAATACAATACAAAAAAAATTTCTAAAGACAAGGGTGTGTCTTCTCACCAGATTTATTCAACCTATACTGTGAGGTGATTCTGAGAGATCTAGAAGTCCTACCAGTATTCATTATTGGTGGCCACAAGCTTAACAACAAAAGATATGCAGATGATAAGAAGAAAACTACAAGAACTACTACATAGGTAGTGAAGGAAAACGAGAAGAAAGGACTAAGCATCAACAACATGAAAATGGATGATTGTTAATAAAAGGAGGAGCTGAAAATGCAAATTACAAATCAGGGCTACTGAAATCAAACAAACAAACAAAAGACAAAAAATGTATATATATTAATGCATGTTTCATTATATATATATATATATATATATATATATATATATATATATATATATATATATATATATTAGCAGTAGAGTCCAGCGTTGCCCGGGATATAACAGTAAGAGATAGATCAAGTATCCACCATCATAAAGACTGAAAAATAAAATTGACAAAGATGACGGACACGCATGTCTTAATTAGTTTTTTTTTTTTTTTTTTTTTTGAATTACTCAAATAAAAAACATTGTTTTCAATCGTTATGAGTCTCCCAATTGAATAGAATTTTATTATAAATAATTGTCTTGTAAATGGAATTTTTAAAGCATTCTGAATGTTAAAATAAAAAAAAAAGTGTGCAAGAGAATAAGAAACACTACCCCCCCCAAAAGTCAAGTTTTGTTTTATCGGCTGAAAAATATAGGAAATCCGATGTGAGGTGTCCCCCTTCCATTTTCACGATGTCTCTTAATCGTGTTTTCAAATTGATTTTGTGCAAAAACAATTATATTTTTCCCATTTTTGGCGCTGTTAGAACCACCACAAGGTAATTTTATGTAGTCCTGTGAAGTTTTGTTGAAATCGGTTGAAAAATGTAGGAAATCCGATCCAATATATAAACGTTACAGACACACACACACAATCTGCATTTTATAATAAGTAAGATATATTAATGCATGTTTCATTAAATAATATAGACAAGTTTTGTCTATTTTAAGTAAGTTTTTTTCATATTGTCTAATAAGCTTAATAACATTATCATTGAAAGACGAAAGGAAATCACCATATTGATACATGTTTAAATCCAATCTAAGCTTTCAGCTAACATAAGCCATTATCAAAGATAATTACTTTTCACTATATCAACCAATACACAGACGAAACAATAATGATAGTCTGTTTTTGTGGCATGAAAAATTTCAAAGCAACGACTAACACAACTATACCTAAACATGAAAACAATAAAGAAAAACTAAAAATTCTTGAAGCTATATACATAAAACAGTTGAAACCTCACCTAAACAAAATAAACTATGAAATCTCCACAAATATTCTTAAATGCCTAAAATTGATAACAGAAGCCATTGGTTTATACCAACGGCTTCCCATACTTAATACTTCTCGTTTTCACTCTCGCATGGTTATGTGTGATGTCAGGAGCTGCAACGCTATTTTCACTTCCACGTCTCCTATATACGAGTTAGTCATTGCTTTGAAATTGCTGCCTAAATATACACACTATATATATATATATATATATATATATATAAAATCTGGGGAGTGTTTTAACAGGACAGAAAGTGTAATATGAAATCTGAAGGCAAATTGTGGTAGCCAAAGACGCATTCCAAAAACTAAGAGTATGAAGAAACAGGAAAACTTCATTAGAAACAAAGAAAAGAGTTCTGAACTGTTATGTGATATGTCTATATGACAGTGAAAGCTTGATAATCTCCACAAATCGAAGAGACTTGAAGCATCAGAAGTCTGCTTCTACAGAACAATGCTGGGGATATGATGGACAGAATATGTAAGCAACGACAGTTTTAGAGAAAAAGGAAACTTATGCTTAACATCGAAAAGAGACAGCTGAAATTTCTAGGGCACATAATGAAGAAAGAGGGCTTGGAAAATTTGATGCACACAGGACAGGTTGAAGAAAAGAGGATAAAAGAAAACATCACCTAACATACTTAGTCTCTCATGGCCCTCCATAATTTCATCTTTGTAACTCTTGATAACTTTAAATATTTTTTTGCCATCTCTCCCAAACCCTGCTCTGCCATCCATTTGCTGAAACTCACCTGGTAGATTAGCCTTGCTTTCCTCTGGCCCGCTTACATTCAATCTGTCTTGAGGATCAAATTTTCCAAACCCTCTTTCATTTCAACTGCTTCTTTCTGATGTTAAGTATAATTGTCCTTTTTGTTTCCATTTTCTCTAAAACTTTGTCGTTGCTCACATGTTCAGTCCATGGTATTCTCAGCATCCTTCTGTAGAACCACATTTCAAGTTTCTTCATCAGTGAAGAGACTGTCCATCATTCAGTGCTATGGAAGAGAACCAATACTACGTAACAGTTCAGTACTCTTTTCTTTGTTTCTAACGATAATCTTTAAAAGTATTATCATATGCTGGCATACAAAGTGACCTTTTAACCTTAAAAAATCCCTCCCAAAAATAGGGAGCCCATATACTCCAGGTATAAAATGTGAACCTTAAATCCTGTGGTTTATCATAAATTGTTAAAATGGGAGTTTTTTGATGTCCCCCCCACTTTTTTTTTTTTTTTTTTTTTTTAATGATGTTGAACAAAAACACAACTGGATGTGTCTCTCAACATTAATTTAAAGATCGCATTTAGGAACAGATGGAACAAACAGATGGTTAGTGGGAGAAAGTCATTCAGGCTACCATATTAGTCTACTGAAAACACAGCACCTACTCATGAGGTATTGTAGATTGTGGTCGTTTATTGACAGTTTCTTCCCACAAGTTTTACATTAGAATTTGGGTGAAAAGAAAGTATATGCTTACTGAATTTATTTAATTCAATACATTTTAAAAATATGATTTGGGTGAGGTCATCGTGTATGGTGAATATCACCCAAAACCTACATTTTAGTTTTAAAATTTGGGGGTCGTCTTATATACCCAGTCAACTTGTATCCCAGCATATGTAGTACCTATATTAAGTGAAAATATTACAATAGTTGGTCACAAAAACTGTCCGTTTCAAGTTAATGTATAAACAATGCCATTGTTTATCATGTTGAAATAGGATACTAGTGATGTGGATAAAGGCATTGGTTAGATCCAATAACAGGACCCAAAGAGTTGTGAGTTCAATACCTGGTTAAGGCAGTGGAGAACTTTCAGAGGGAAATTAACAGGAGATAACTGTTAAGTGACATCCATTAAACATGGCACGTGAAACTAGAACAGTCTACCCCAGCAAAATAATGGGTCCAGTTCAACATTCCAACCACCTGAAGATGGCCGGAGTGTACAACAGCCGAAATGTAATAAATATGGCGACAAAGATGAGGACAATAGTCCAAATAATGTAAATAGTGTACGGAAAGAAGAGTACAAGAACTTCTACAGAAAGTTGTGAAGGTAAGCAAGAAGAAAGAACTAAGCATCAATTGCAAGGCGATAAAATGCATTATTGTTAGCAATAGGAACAGCTCAACATGTAAATTACAAGTCCAACAGTTTAGATATCTGAGAGGCGTATTAACAGAGGATGGAAAGGGCAACATCGAAATCCAAAAGTGCATTGGGATAGTGAAAGATGCCTTCTAAAAGCTAAGCAAGGTATTAATAAATATGGCGACAAAGATGAGGACAATAGTCTGAATAATGTAAATAGTGTACATAATGCCACATCTCAGAAATATAGATAGATACTGAAAGGCCGAAACGTTGTAATAAATATGGCGACAAAGATGAGGACAATAGTCCGAATAATGTAAATAGTGTACATAATACCTCATCTCAGAAATATAGACAGATACTGAAAGGCCGAAACGTTGTAATAAATATGGCGACAACGATGAGGACAATAGTCTGAATAATGTAAATAGTGTACATAATACCTCATCTCAGAAATATAGACAGATACTAAAATTAATTCTTAACAAGGAAAAAGCACTTATGTGCAGAAGTTGCAAAAACTTTTGGTAAAGCATATACTCAATTAAAAGTATCAAATGTATTAAAGAGTAAAATTATTTGGAAAAAAATGCTGGAATCCTCCATGAATCTTCTTTATCACTGTGGATGTTGAACTATTTTCTCACTTCCAAAGAAGAGACTTGAGGCATCAGATATTCTTCCGTAAGAAGTTATTTAGCATACCATTGATTTTAAGAAAGGTGATAACAAAAATTCCTCTATACAATCCATCGCTAAAGATGCAGGTAAAATGATCGGCTTCCTCTACCACTCAAGTAAGTACCTGATTTCTTATAAGAGCCAGATCAGGCCGAAACTGCTGTCATATTTGGGTGGGAGCTGCCCAGATCTCACTTTCCAGTCTTGATAGCAATCAAAAGCATCTCAATCCTTGTGGGAGAAGAATTATTTCCCACCCTCCAACCTCTCTTTCACAGGTGGGATGTGGTGAGTCTTTCACTGCTGTATTGCTACTACCATGGAAAGTGCTTGAATGAACCGCATCTCCTAATTCTACTAGATCTGACCTTCACGGCTAGGACCTGTCATGCTACTTACATAGTAGCAAACCACTTTCATTCCCTCTGTATTCCATTAACAAGAAGTAAGTTCCACTCAAACAGCTTCCTGAACGACCACCTTATGAAATAGAGGATGTTTCCCCCAATCACTCCAATCTTAACCTGTTCAAGTCTAGAGTCAACTGTTATCTTCCCCTCCTATCTATATAAACTACTCTTTAACATAACCCTCTGCTTCAAGTAGCCTCAGGCCTTCCACATGGTGAACCTTACTGTAAAAAAAAAAAAAATGAAATAAATAAAATAAATTTAGAATCAGAAAGTAGCCATTGAAATTTTTGGAACCTGAAATAAAGAAAGAGGGCTTGGAAAGTATAACACAAGTTATATTGAAGGCAAGAGGAAAGCAGCAAGTAACCTATGTAACAAGCTTGTGTAAATGGATGGCAGAACAAGGAGTCGGTTGAATAGTAAAAACTGAAACCTTATTAAGAGCTCCAAAAGATAGGTAATTGTGGTGTGCCATGATTGCCCACATCAGGAAGGCATGCACTAGTAAGTGAACATTGCCACTGTTCATTATAAGAATTATAAAATCTTTCTATTAAAACAGTTTTTCAGGAAAGTTGGTTTCTCAAGGCCACTGTTGTCACTCTTTCAAGTATTGATAGGAGTTTCCTTCCTAACCTTTTGTGCAAAGCAGTGTGGAACATTGACATCTTGATTATGTCATCATTTTCTCTAAAAGTTACATGTACTGTTCATTTTAGTTATTGATGCTGTTTAAAGTGCTCAAGTTTGTTAGTTGGTACAATTCTTTGTGATTCTATAGTGCTAGTTCACACGGTTAAAAGGCATTAATTTAAAGTGATTTCCTGCGCAATATGTCTAGTATATACAAAGATTTCACCCAGTGCAGGGAAACTGGGGATAATAAGATTTAACTGTCTCTATATAAATTGTGAGTCTTTGCTAGATACTATTCTTTATTTATGTAGTCTTCTTAAATTTTTCCATCCTGGGTATGACAATAAACTACATCCGCATCCTGGGTAAGATGATAAACTACGTCCAGCAGCAAGGCCTCTGATCAAGAGGTTTTGAGGAGCATGAAACCACCTCTTAATTGCTGGTGTTCCCAGGTCCACCCTGACCTGGGGTGGTAGCACCTGTTAGGGTCCCAGCTATGGGCAAATAGTTAACCCCAAAACTGGGGTAAACATGGGTTTTAATACCAGGAATACTTTGTGTAAAAAAAAAAAAATATTATCAGCAGTAAATTTTTGAAGAAAAAAACTATTACCAGCAATACGTTTTTGAAAAGAAATATTACCAACAATACTTTTTTGAAGGAAGAATTATTACCAGAAATAGATTTTTGGCAAAATAAAATATTACCAGCAATAAAAACTTTGTCGGCATTAAATAACACATTGAGGTTGATATGCTGTAAAACACAACAAACCAAACCAAACCTAAATTTTTTATCTTCTGACCATATCAAATTAAAATACTTGCTCTTGTATGATCAGTGATTTGACAGCAAACATAGTCAATACCTAGATAAGTGATTGCTTGGGAATAGCAGGTGCTGTAAGCTTGGATGTATGGATGATATAACAGATAATGGATAAGAATGTAAAATCGGAGGGCTGTGTTCAAATTCTAGTCGAATTCACTATATTCACTTATGTACAGATATCCTTGGGTAAAGGTATGAATCCCCCCAGCTATGGATTAATTAGTTGGACTTGTATCTATAAATAATACTTTTTAAAAAAAATTTGCAGTCTAAAAATATTTTCAGTCTTTGAAAAACCTGCAGAAAGTTAAGCCACAAAAAACGAATCAATGAAAAAATCCTAAATTTTTTATGCATTGATAAAACCTTGACATTATTTTGACCTTTTAAGTTCAAGATAAGATTTGACTCATCATTTGCAGTTGAATTTGAACTTTGGACTTAAATGTAAGAGGTATGTTTTAAAACCTGACTTCCACTTATCTGGCACAGAAGATAACCATTGCCAGTGAGGGTTGCTGAGGCGTGGTTATTACCCCCTGTGCTATATGTCGAGCTATGTTTCTCTTCATTTTAGATGAATGTTGCTCAGCCCAAGGAATTCCAACTCTGCAACAGCACCTTCCTCATTGCCCAAAGGAGGTTGAGTCTGTGTAATATGATGCCAGCATGACGATAGTTGCAGAGGCTGGGCAAAAATCAATTTTTATCTTTGGCCCATATGCATAAGTATGCATATGGCACTCCCTACATTAAAACTACCTTGTGTTACATCCTGATTTAGTAAGGAGGCTGGGTAAATATACCTGACTTAGAACTTAATACCATAGTCAATCAGGATTTTTCAAAGTGTGGTTTTTGTTCATGTGCTGTAAGTGAAGCTACATTTTTCCTTATTTTTATATATATATATATAATATATATATATATATATATATATATATATATATAAGAAAGAGGTTGTAGTGGTTCCAACGAGAGAAAAGTATGTATATTAAAAAGAAGAGAAGAGAGGTGCCGCAAAACGTTTTTTGATTGTAATGTGGATTTATTTAGAAAAAATATTATGCTTTGTTTTACATAATTTTATAACACGTGTTTCTGGTCTCACTGACCGTCTTCAGGTAAAAGCGGAGATTTCCACATATTAAAAAAATAATTAATTTTTTCCTTATGTTCAATGTTAAATATTCTCGATATGAGACATTCTCTGTTTTTGTGTTAGTAATCCGAATGTCTTTTTTGAATTTTGAATATATATACACACACACACACACACACACACACACAGGGTGTCCCAAAAATTTGACATTTTGCAGGCCAATAATTTTGGCAATTCTTGTTGAAATAACCTCAAATCTTCTCAGAATCAAGATTTTATATTTAATGGAAGACAACAGTACATGAGAATCTGCCCGAGAGATTGATCAGGTGTGGTGGAAATGAAGACAGTTTTCTGATGAAATGGCTGTCACGGTCACCAGACATGTCCCTATGTGATTTCTTTTTTATGGAGATATGTGAAGGGACTGGTCTATATCCCCCCACCTCTTCCTGCATTGACGAACTCGAGCAGAGATTCAATTCTACACTGCATAATGTTACCATAGACATGCTACAGCGTGTTTGGCAAGAGCTTAACTACCGACCTGACGTGTGCCATGTCACAGGCGACGCACATATGGAACACTTATAAAATCAGTCCCATAATAAACTTATGATGTTCAACACCTAAACTGTTTAATTTCATTGAGCTGGACTTAAGAGTTTTCAAGATAATTGCTTTTGAAATGATGTTAAATTTTTTGGGACACCCTGGAAATAGGAACAGTATGAGAAACATTAACTAGTCTGAATGTCCAAGAAATATCATTGGAAATGTGTCCTGTGCCAGGAATCGAACCTATATTGTATAGGTGACTGGCATATAACCTGATATACTATACCATTTAGCTACAGAGAAAGTGTCTGGTTAATTCAACCTTGTTAACTAGATGCTTCCTCTGTAGCTAAATAGTATAGCATGTCAGACTATATGGTAGTTCTGTGTAGGATACACATTTGATTCCTGTTGGAGGACACATATTTTTTATGAAATTTCTCAAACATTCAGGCTGGTAAATGTTATAAATACTGTTTATTATAAACTACGTTTACTTAAATATTTGTATCAATAAATATAAAGTATTAATAAATATATTAAAATAATTGTTGGGCTTTGTCCATATATATATATATATATGATTTCTATCACACACACTGAATGATTTTTATGTAACAATGGACATAAGTATGTTGGAAACTGCTTAGCTTAGTCTGACACAAGGACACAAAAATGGAACACCAAGAAAATCACTTAAGTGTAAAATGCCACGAAGTATAAACTTATTCACCCTTTCATCATTGCTACCACAGTATCAGTTGCAATATAGACATTCGTGTGCGTGCATGTGCCACACACACACACACACACACATATATGCAGACACTAATAATAAATATCCATTTTTTTTTCTTTTATCCTCACCAGTAGCACGATACAATAGTCAGGTACTGATTGAAAATTGACTGACTGAATAAAAAAATATATATATTCATTCTTTTGTCTCTGTTGCATTGCACATCCATGAATACACAGAAAAGTAAATAACATATACTTTAGGTCGGAAATTTAACAAATCGAAGGTGGGTGCAAGAGAACAAAGGAATATTCATTCCTGGTTCCTTTTTTTTTTTTTTTTTCTCTTCTGCATTTGCAAGTGTAAAACAGTTATCGTCTGTTGGCTTTTCACTCCAATATTGATCTGTGAACCAAAGTCTTTTTTTGTTTTATTCACTCACTCTTTACTTTGCCATTTTTTTGTGCTTATTTGCACTATATATTTTTTTAAACAGTTATTTTTCTATGAATGTCGACAATTTATGAAAATGAGTTGTTGTTTTTGCTCAATGATCAAATGTAGTCTTCTTTTTGTGGGTAGAACAGTTAGAATGACAATTAGACTTCAGTAATTTTATGTATTTTCTGTAAATTCTTGCCAATAAGTATGCACTATAATGCATATCAAAACCCATCTTGCCAGTCTTTCTTGATGGAAGTGGGCTTATTGTTCCAAAATGTAAAACTTTATTTGTACTACAACTCCCTCCCTCCCTCCCTCCCTCCCTCTTTGTCTCTGTCCTCCCCCTCCCTCTTTGTCTCTGTCCCCCCCCTCTCTCTTTGTCTCTGTCCCTCCCCCCTCTCTCTTTGTCTCTGTCCCTCCCCTCTCTCTCTTTGTCTCTGTCCTCCCCCTCTCTCTTTGTCTCTGTCCCTCCCCCCTCTCTCTTTGTCTCTGTCCCTCCCCCTCTCTCTCTTTGTCTCTGTCCCTCCCTCTCTCTCTTTGTCTCTGTCCCTCCCCTCTCTCTCTTTGTCTCTGTCCCTCCCCCTCTCTCTTTGTCTCTGTCCCCCCCCCTCTCTCTCTTTGTCTCTGTCCCTCCCCCTCTCTCTCTTTTGTCTCTGTCCCTCCCCTCTCTCTCTTTGTCTCTGTCCCTGTCCCCCTCTCTCTCTTTGTCTCTGTCCCTCCCCCCCCCTCTCTCTTCTCTGTCCCTCCCCCTCTCTCTTCTCTGTCCCTCCCCCTCTCTTTTCTCTGTCCCTCCCCCCCTCTCTCTTCATCTATCAGCATGTCTGTCCATTCACAATTCAGAAAAATTATCATTGAAAATACATCTTCACTTTTTCATGAAAGTAATAAACATTAACTAAAATTTCAGAAAGAGTTAGAGGAGTCTAATGGTAATCATGAAGGTGTTTGAAATGATCACTAGTGATGGCAATGTTATGCCTCCATTCATCATCCCAGAGGGACTCACTTAACATGGATGGCCTAAGTCAAGTGCCTTGAGGAGATAATGCTGCCCCCCTGGCACAAGAGTGTGGCTGCTGGAAGACTCTGTCTGCCAATAGGACTCTGCACCATGCCACACAAGCAGGAGAACTCTGTCATTGCTATCAGACAATTTCTGAAATCACCACTTAGATCTGGCCACATAACTCCCCAGGCTGCAACCCCCTTGATTATTATGTATGGGGCACAGTTGAGCGAGAGACCAACAAAACTCCTTGTAGCCCCAAAGATGAATTGAAGACAATGGTGATTTTTTTTTTTTTTTTTAAACTTACTTTTTAGCATTTCAAGATATTTTTTATAAATTTTATTAAATATATTTGCTAAAATGAGATGTCAGTATTATTTTTGTGTAATTTAGAAAATTTATCCATTGCTGTGTGTGTGTATATATATATATATATATATATATATAACAAACGTTATGCCTGCTTATTTTTAGGATAATCCATTCATATTCACCATAAAATTAAAAAATACGCAAGACATTTACATCAACATTCCTGTCCACATTCACAATATAGAAAAATACTGATTGATAACACAACTATCCTACACCAAGAAATTAACAAATTAAAACTACAGATCCACGAAGCAATCTACATTAAAAAAAAAAACAAAAAAAACTGAAGCCGGCAATGAATAGAATCAGCTACAACTACTATAATAATGTTCTAAAATGCCTATAAAAAAAAAAAAGTTTTCATGCTTTAATAAATGCTTGACCATGACATTCCAATATAAAGAAAAAAATTTCCATGGTGGATAATTTTTTCACGTTCTAATGAACACTGGAGCATACCTGTCAACTAGTGCATTTAAACATAAAAAGAAAAAATTCAGTAATGGATGGCTACACATAGTTTTTTTCCTTATTAGTTGCACCCCCTGAAGATGATCTCAGAAAGAGATGGAAAGTACTTGGAAAATAAGTGATTTTCACTGTTACAATGCATTTCTTGCATCATTTATTTGTAATACACGTAAAAATATCTGTGAATATGAATGGATTATGCTAAAAATTAGCAGACATAATTTTTGCAACTTATTCAATCAGACATGCCTAAAAGAGAATTTGCTGCCTAAATACACAAATATATACATTTGTGTATTTAGGCAGCAAATTCTCTTTTAAGCATGTCTGATTGAATAAATTAGACATTATGTCTGCTAATTTTTGACAAAATCTGTTCATACTGATGAATGACCTTCAGTGTATTGATGTTAAAGTATGAGAGAAATATGCTATAGCTGTTTAAATTTCTTTTATTTTCATTTCCCAAGTACTTTTGATCTTCTTCCAAGATAATCTTCAGGGGTGCAAGTAGTACAAAACTATATTTTGTTGGAAGAATATCAAAAATAATTGGAAAATGAAAATAAAAGAAATTTAAACAGCTATAGCACATTTCTCTCATCCTTTAACATCAATACATGTAAGGTAATTTATTCAGCAAGAAAAATTATATATATATATAATATACAAGGCTGATTGTATGTTAGTAAAGCATTACCAATTGCCAGTAGGTTGTAAAAAGAAAAGATTCATCTATGAAGACTGTTGTCAAATAATCCATCAGCTCTAACATAATTGAAATCATTTATCATATCTTACCAGAGATCCGAGCCTGGAAAATTTCCAGCCTTACCCAATACAGCAGCTTAAAAATTAAGTCATATATATATTTTTTTTAATTCCAGTACAAGATAAAAACTACTTATTTCTCATTGATGAAATCTTGCAATGCTTACAACTAACCTGATTTTTATCTCAAGAAAGGAAATTGAATTGTAATCATTTCGTTTAAAGAAATACTGACTTCCCACATATTTTAGGACTGATCTAATTTGGTCTTAAATTTGTTGGTTTCTAACTGACTTACTATACTGGATCCTGTAAATCTGTGTCATGTCCCTTCACAATGTAAGTGATCATGGCTCTCTACTTCACCCTATCCCTTGTAGTTCTCAATCTGTTTTACTTTTGTCCTTTTTCTACTGCTCCCAGACCCTGTTTTGCCATCCACTTAAGCCCACTAAGTATGTCACACATTGCTTTCCCTTGTCTCTCTCTTTCCTCTATCTGCCCTGTGAGTATCAGATTCTCCAAGCCTTCTTTTCTCATTACATGTCCCAAAAAATTTCAGCTGCCTCTTTCTGATGTTGAATATAAGCTTCCTCCTTGTTTTCATCCTCTCCAAAACCTCATCATTGCTCACATGTTCAGTACATGGTATCCTTAGCATCCTTCTGTAGAACCATACCTCCATTGCCTCGAGTCTCTTCGTCTTTGAGGAAACCATCCAACATTCGCTGCTGTAAAGGAGGACAGATATTACGTCACAGTTCTGTACTCTTTTCTTTGTTACCAATGAAATCCTCCTTTTTTTGTAATACTCTGCCTAGTTTTTGGAATCATGTTCAGATCTCATTATAAAGAGGCACTTAAAGGTGGCATAATGGTTGGCAAGCTTGTCTTACTAGGTCATTTACAATTGTGTAGCGAGTTTGATTCTCACTGGGTGCAACATATTTTCAAACTTGTGCCACATCTAAGCTACACTTACTAAATTGTTGGGCATTTTGATATGATGTAATAGTAAGCTTGTCACACTAGATGAATTACGACTGAATTACCATAATAATGTAATCACAATTCAAACAAGATTCTCTTTAAAAAAGAAAAAAAAAATTTTTTTAGGATGCTAACTGACCTGATTTAATGCTTTTTTTAATGACACGTTTTAATGCTTTTTTTAAATGAGACATTTTAATGCTTTTTTTAAATGAGACATTTTAATGCTTTTTTTAAATGAGACATTTTATTGCTTTTTTTAAATGAGACATTTTAATGCTTTTTTTAATGACACATTTTAATGCTTTTTTTTTAATGACACATTTTAATGCTTTCTTTTAATGACACATTTTAATGCTTTCTTTTAATGACACATTTTAATGCTTTCTTTTAATGACACATTTTAATGCTTTCTTTTAATGACACATTTTAATGCTTTTTGAGGATGCTAAGTAATGTTTCAGTTAACCTAATGAATATTTTTGAGTGTCTTTTAATTTAATAATTTTGAGTAACTAAAATTTTGCTTTTGTTTATAGATCTTTCTTCTTTTATGTGCTGTGTCCCTTCAGGATGTAGGCGATCATGGCTCTCCATTTCTCCCTATCTATTATAGCTCTGAATACATTTTGTCCCTTTGCTACTTCTCTCAGATCCTGTTCTGCCATCCATTTGATTAAGCCTGCTGAGTATGTCATGCTTGCTTTCCCTTGTCTCTCTTTCCTTCTTGCTCTGTGAGTATCAGATTCTCCAAGCCCTTCTTTCTCATTGCGTGTACCAGAAATTTCAGCTGCCTCTTCCTGATGTTAAGTATAAGCGTCCTCCTTCTTTGCATCCTCTCCAAGACCTCATCTTTGGTCACATGCTCGGTCCATGATAACCATAGCATCCTTCTGTAGAATCATACTTCCATTGACTCAAGTCTCTTCTTCAACTGTCATAAAAGGAGGACAGAGATCATGTAGCAGTTCAGCACTTGTTGCAAAATAATATCATTAGATTTGCCTTGATAAAGACCGGCATATAACAAAACACATCAGCTTAATATAGTTTTTTTTTTTCACTTGTGTCTTTCTTATTCAGTTAATTATGTAGCCACCGTTCCTTAATAAATTGTAACGACACCTATAGATTTTCACATAATTTAAGTTGTTTTGTTAAGGACAAAAAACTAAACTATCATTCAGGCAATTTATTTTTAAACACTAGGAAGATGAAAACGTTTATATAGTCATCCACAGACAGACTTTCATTGTAGCTCTTCAGTATGTCTAAATGTCTGATTGCTTCAAGCCAAGATATATATTACTGTATTTTTCAGTATAATATATACAGTAGCGTCCAAAACTAAGGGACAAAATTTTAAAACCTAATATTTGTTAGAAATAACAACTGTGAAAAGCTGAAATTTTGACAACTGGTAGTCGTTATCATCCATAATAACATACTAAAATTTGAATCATTTACAAAGGATAGAAAAAGAATTATAACAATTATTTTTTTATTTTCAAAATAGGATCGTCCAAAAGTAAGGGACAAAATTGAGAAAAACAATGTAAACAGTATGCTATATTCAAATTTTTTGATTTCCTCTAAAGAATAAGTCTTACTTAGTCATTTGTAAACGTTGCATCAGCCGGCACCATGGCAAAATGCCAAAAACTTGATTACTCTGTGAGACAAGCTATTGTGAAGCTACACAAGGAAAAGCACACCATTAGAGAGATTTCAGAGAAAGTGAAACGTTCCAAGAGTGTTGTAGGCAGGGTTGTTAAATCCTACAATGATACTGGCAAAATAGTTAGTGCTTTTAAAACCGGCAGACCCCGCAAAACTTCTCGCAAGAGAAGATCGAATAATGCAGCGTATGTCATTAAAGGGCCGTTTTAAGTCTTGCACAGAAATTAAAAGGGTTATGAATAGTACCTCATGTGTTAATGTGTCAAGACAGACTGTTTGTAGACGACTGCAAGAAATAGGGCTGTTTAATCGAACCCCAGGAAGAAACCACTTGTTAGTTCAAGAATAAGAAGAAGAGATTAGAGTTTGCAAACAGGTATGTAATTTGACATATGAAAATTGGGAAAAGTATTTTTCAGTGATGAAAGCAAGTTTAATTTATTTGGAAATGATGAAAAAAACAATGTAAAGAGACGTGTTGGTGAAAGATTAAGTGCAAAGTGTACTAAGAAAACTGTCAAGTTTGGGGGCGGAAGCGTCATGGTATTTGGAATGTTTTCTAGCCAAGGTACAACGCCTCTTGTCCGGTTACAAACTCGTATAAAAACATTGTTCAAGATCCTGTTGTGCCAATCATACAGAATTCAGGTTTCGATAGGGCTACCTTTATGCAAGATAATGCCCCATGTCACAAGGCAAAGGTGGTAATGAGTTACCTTAGCGAAAGCAAGATTTGAAATTATGGATTGGCTACCGAAAGTCCTGACTTAAATCCAATAGAAAATCTTTGGAAGACCTTAGGAGTGAAAGTTATGGAAAGAAATCCCACTAACACAGAGGATTTGTGGGTGAAGCTTCAAGAAGAATGGTCTAAAATTAGTATCGAGGATTGTCAAGAACTGATTATTCTTGTAGTCGAAGATGTGCAGCTGTCATTGAGAGCAAGGGCTCATTTACTAAATATTGATTGTACATGTATTTTTATTGTTTTTTTGCCGTTTACATTGTTTTTCTCAATTTTGTCCCTTACTTTTGGACGTTCCAAATTTGAAAATAAAAAAATAATTGTTATAATTCTTTTTCTATCCTTTGCAAATGATTCAAATTTTAGTATGTTATTATGGATGATAACGACTACCAGTTGTCAAAATTTCAGCTTTTCACAGTTGTTATTTCTAACAAATATTAGGTTTTAAAATTTTGTCCCTTAGTTTTGGACGCTACTGTATATATATATATATATATATAATATATATATATATACACACACACACACACATATATACACACACACACAACTAGGGCTTACAGCCATATAGTGTTTTTCAACACTGGTCTCTGTACAATCACTGAAGTTAAGCAATGTTGAACCTGGTCAGTACCTAGATGGGTGACCACTTGGAAATACCTTGGACTGTAAAATTGGATGTGCAGATGGTGTAATGGATAATAGCTCTGAATTGTTAATCCGTGAGTTGAGTTCTAATTTTAGTTGGGTTCATTATATTCACTTAAGTACAAATGCACTTGGGAAAGGTATGAATCCATCTCTTCTTCCTCCAGCTATGGGTTAATTAGTAAGACTAAATTTCTTACAATCTACAAATATCTTCTAGCTTTAAATAACCTGTTGCAAAAGGTTGATAAGCCATAGAAAACAAATCAATCCATCAATCAAATACACAACCACATAAAAATTATAATGAATAATGAAGCAAAAGTGAGCAGTGAAAAAATGTGGAGAGAATTCTTCTATTTGGACAAAGGCTCCACTTTTGTTTGGTAATGTTTTGGAATTCTATGTCTTTTCTGAAGTTTAACCCTGAAATTATCTTCTATTAAATGAATAATAATTATTATTCTTTTTCTTTTTGTTGTTTTTATTATTATTATTACTACTACTACTACTACTACAAAAGCAAAAAAAAAATTAAAACAAAAAAGCAAGAGATCAGCAAAAAAATATGGAAAGAATTATTCTATTTAGACAATGGCTCCATTTTCTTTTCTTTTTTTATTTGTTTTTTTTTGTTTGTTTTTTTTTATTTGTTTTTTTTTTTATTTGTTTTTTTTTTTTTTTTTTTTTTTTGCTTTGGAATTCAATGTCTTTTCTGAATCTTATCCTGAAATTTTCTTACTGTATCTCATCCATTAAACAAATTTAAAAATGGCTGCAAATGTTGGCATCAAGAAAGGAACCTTGGTTTCTTTATTTTTTTTTTTTTAATTTATTTTTATTCACTAGTGTGTAATTCTTTATAGATAATGTTGTATATTTGTGGATTCTGAATTCCCATTCACTTCGTACATGTGACTAACATCTTCACTTATCCTCTAATCTACCATTATCAAATAGTCATATTATTAGTAACAAGTGCTTACTAAACTCATGAGGAAAAGGAAGTACAGACTGACTGACAGTGAGCGAACATGTCTGGGTCAGTTTGTCTGTGCCTGAAATAGCCTCTTCTTGGCTGTCAGCCTCTTCCTTTTTCACATCCTGATCTTGTATCATTCTCTTTTCTATTTTTATTTATTTATTTTTTTGTCTGTCATATTGTCATTAGTCTGGCCTGCTAGAATCTTTTTTTCTGAATTACTGCTATCCACATTCTTTTAAAACTGACTATCTGACCCTACCAGGATTCATTATTGGCAGCCACAATCTTAACAACATAAGATATGCAGATGACACAATGCTGATAGCAGACACAGAAAGGAAACAACACCTCCTAGAGAAGGTAGTGAGGAAAGTGAGAAGAAAGAACTAAGTATAAACTACAAGACAATGCATGGTTATTAGCATGAGAGTGTGACCAAGATGCAAATTACAGCTAAGTGATACTAAAACCAAGCAGGTACAGAAAGCCCTAGTTGTGTGTGTATATATATATATATATATATATATATATATATATATATATATATATATATATATATATATATAAAAACTTGAAATAACTGGGAAGTGTTCTAGCAGAAGAGGAAAAGTGCGACACTGATATCTAAAGAACTAAATGGGATGACCACACACACAAAATATATATATATATATATATATAAGCAAGTGTAAATGGATATCTGTTCTGAATAAGACTTGTGTTTTTATGTCCATCGTATTTGTCATATTGAACTGAATTGTATTTTGATGAATATTGTCTTGAAAAAGGTTTAATAAACCCAGACGTCGACATTTCTTTCATTTAACTACATTTAAGGATTTTTGTTTGTTTTTTCAAAATTTCTTCATATATATATATATATATATATATATATATATATATATATATATATATATGTATTTGGGCAGCAATCCTCTTTTATACAAGTTTCATTAAATGTGCCTCATAAAGTACTGCAATTAAGCTTATAATTCAATTTTTCTTGCATTTGTATAATTCTTTTCTTTGACATAAAGTGTCCAAAAGTTGTCCCAATGTTCTATATATCTGAGGACTTTTGGCTATTCTATTAACCATTATCTTTCATGAGAGCTTTAAAATGGATTGTTGCCATATAGTTTTGGTTTGGTTTGTTTTACGGCATATCAACCCCAATGGGTTATTTAATGCTGAAAAATTTTTGTTGCTAATATTTTTTTTCAAACGTGTATAGCTAGTAATATTTTTCCTTCAAAAAATCTATGTCTGGTAATATTTTTTTTGCCTAAAATGTATTGCTGGTAATAATGTAT
The DNA here is from genome assembly GCA_903632075.3 of Acanthosepion pharaonis. Classification (NCBI taxonomy): domain Eukaryota; kingdom Metazoa; phylum Mollusca; class Cephalopoda; order Sepiida; family Sepiidae; genus Acanthosepion; species Acanthosepion pharaonis. Next base: position 2,361,609 of record CAHIKZ030002401.1, read on the forward strand.
TTTCAAAAAAATTATTGTTGATATTTTCAAAAATTTATTGCTATTCAAAGTATTTCTGGTATTAAAATCTATTTTTAACTTTCATAGTTTTTTGACTCTATTTTGGGGGTTATATATTTTCAATAGCTGGGACCTTAGCAGGTGCTACCAAAGGTGGACCTGGGAAGACCAGATTTGATTCCACGCTTCTTTTTGGACATAGTTTATCGTTTTACCCAGGACAGGTTCCCCATGTAGTTTGAACTCAGCATACTTTATATATATATATATATATATATTCATTCAAACATGTTTATTGAATAATATAGACATATTGGGTCTTTCATTTTATACTGATTCTTTCCAGTTGTTAATCTGTTTTTGATGTTCAGTGCAGTAGTTTTTTCTAAACTTAAAACCTTTTTCTAAGATTTTCAGGAGTAAATTACAAAACACCATATTGTAACTGTGATAAAATCTGCATTCCATTGTGATAGTGATTTTAAAGATGCAGATGCATGAGCAAGAGATATTGTCTGTGATGTCATGATTTGAAATCACTCAAAAAGTTTTTTGAGAAACCAACGGCAGAATATTTGAGAAATGGACAGAATTTGAATTAATCTAATAGAAATTTTTTTTTTTCAAATTCTTTTGAACTTTAACATTGTGTATGTGCATACAAAAAATGTATGTGTTGTTGTATATATATATATTATATATATATAATTGTGACAACACAACAGTTATTCATGGTAATTTTTAAAAAAAAGTACTTGTTTTGTGCATTAAATAATAAAAATTATTATACATGGTTAAAAATTGAGACATGATTTTTTTTTTTTTGAAAAAAGCATTTAATTTAAATTTTCTCTCTCGTCAAAATAAGTGATTACTGCAGCACAAATTTTTAAAAGTTTCTCAAAGTATATAAGTCTGATAATTGATTTCATTCTTTTTTTTTTTTATTTTTTTTTTACTCTTCTGTCAAGTTCATACTATGCTAATTTTGGGTTATTTAATGCTGAAAAAATTTTTGTTGCTAATATTTTTTTCAAACGTGTATAGCTAGTAATATTTATGGTAATATTTTTTTTTGTTAAAATGTATTGCTGAAATAATGTATTTTCAAAAATTATTGTTGATATTTTCAAAAAATTTATTGCTAGTAATAACTTTTTTTTTTTTTTTTTACAAAGTATTTCTGGTATTAAAATCTATTTTTATACTTTCATAGTTTTTTGACTCTATTTTGGGGGTTATATATTTATCAATAGCTGGGACCCTAGCAGGTGCTACCACCCCGGGTCAGGGTGGACCTGGGAAGACCAGCAATTAAGAGGTGATTCCACGCTTCTCAAAATCTCCTGATCAGAGTTTGGACATAGTTTATCGTCTTACCCAGGACAGGTTCCCATGTAGTGTTGAACTCAGCATATATATATATATATATATATATATATATATATATATTCATTCAAACATGTTTATTGAATAATATAGACATATTGGGTCTACTCATTTTTATACTGATTCTTTCCAGTTGTCTAATCTGTTTCTTGATGTTCAGTGCAGTAGTTTTTTCTAAACTAAGTACTTTCAACCTTTTTCTAAGATCATCTTCAGGAGTAAATTACAAAACACCATATTGTAACTGTGATAAAATCTGCATTCCATTGTGATAGTGATTTTTAAAGATGCAGATGCATGAGCAAGAGATATATAGATGTCTGTGATGTCATGATTTGAAATCACTCAAAAGTTTACTTCATGAACCCTGAGAAAACCATCACGGCAGAACAGGATTGCTGAGAAATGGACAGAATGCACAGTAAACTGCAATCCTTGCATCGATTAATTGAAAAGGACCAATTCTTCTTCATGATAATGCCTGACCTCATCTCAATGATGACTCTGCAGAAATTGAACTAACTCTGCTATGAAACTCTACCTCACCCAGCTTACTCATTCTGACTGATTACCGCATTTTCAAGCATCTAGACAATTTCCGGTACAGGATGGTTTATAGCAAACATGCAGCAGCTTAAAATGCCTTCGAAGAATTCATTAACTCCAGAATTCTAATGCAAACAAAATAGACTTGTTTATTTTTGACAATGATGCATAGATTTTTGTCTCTTATTTCGATTTAATAAATTTTATTCTAAACTGAGATACTGCATTAGTTAAAAGCTGGAATTATTTTTGTCTGGGCTCATATCAATAAATTTACCCCCCCCCCCCACACACACACACACACACACTTGTTTGGAGTTTTAAGTTCTACTTTAAAAGACAAATTTTCATTAAAAAAAAAAAAAAAATAAAATATTAAGTTCACACTCACACTCAACAGGAGAGAGAATTAAGCAAATCTCTCACAGAATTTAAAAATAGAATATGAGACCAACTTTTTTAATTTTTTATCTTTATTTATTTATCTTTATTTATTTATCTTTTTGTCAAATGGTGAAATTGGCAGATATCAAAAAAAATCCCAATATTTTCTACCTAAAAATCAGCTGAACTAAGAAAGAAAGAAAAGAAAATATACCTACTTTCTCTGACTGCGAATATTAAAAGGTCCAACTACAAGAAAATGGCTGGACTTGAATTAAGTCCAACTGAAGATAAAGAAGACAAACAAGACCAATATATATGTATTAAACAAAACAATTTTACAATGGACATAGACAAAAATATTTGTGTGTGTGTGTGAACGTTTCTGAATGTTCATATGTACATGTATGTGTGTATAATGTTCATGGTGTTTTCCCACAAATGGGAAGACGCAGATCTTCTGAGAGAGCTTACATTGTAGTCACTGAAATGAAAAAGAGAACAAGGCTAGAAGTCGCCCAGTATTTATAGTATAGGGGGAATGACTCCCTAGTGACAATTTGGGAATTAAGGAGGAGCTAACTCCGACAGGGTCACTGCACAGCTTAACACTTGATCAGCTCCCTTCATGTGTCTCAGGAAAATGGACCTGGTGGAGCCCATTCCTCTCTACTTCAGACCTTTGGAAAGTGCCTGAAAACCATACCATGGGTTGACCCAAGCCTTGTGAGTGAAATTGGGTTGGCAGAAACCTTAGGGGCCATCGATAACTGTGTTAGCATGAAGTCACAAGTCATCGTGGCTGAGGGATAAAGCATGATGGCCTTATTCAAATTGTTGATCATGCTAGATAACACGCTCTTTCCCAGAAACTGTAACTAAGGTCTTCTCAGCATAGTTGCAGTATAAATCACATCTGGGCCCTGTGGGTGTTGAATAAACACAAATGCACCTAAGCAAGTGTCTACAATAAGGATTGGTTAGCCACCCTAGTAAGATGGGTATCCTCAAATATGAGTGGCAAGCTATATATATATATATATATATATATATATATGCACCTTTTTTTTTATTATTATTATTATTTCACTAATTGGTATGACCTACAAGCAAGAGGTTACTTATGGGATGACCTGATAAATTGGAAATTTGTAAAGTCCATAGTTTTAATGAATTGCCACTAGTACCATAGCCAAAATTTGACACTAGGTTTGATATAAAAAATTTGATCCTTGGCACCCCACCCCCACGCACACACTATTTAGCCGCTGAACCTTTTTTTTTCTTTTACTTCTTTTTTCCTTCAAAGAACTTTTTCAAGAATCCAAGAAAGCTAAGAATATTGTTTTAAACATTTTTAATATTATTTTGTGTCAGATCATTTAACCTGTTGTATAAACATTTCCTCTTCATAAGAATTCATTAAAACTTTGGACTTTACAAATGTTCATCCAACAGATTAAATGATTTGACACAAAATAATATTAAAAAATGTTTAAAACAATATTCTTACATTATTTACATTATTCAGACTATTGTCCTCATCTTTGTTGCCATATTTATTACAATGTTTCGGCCGTTATATGCTCCGGCCTTCTTCAGGTGGTTGGAATGTCGAACTGTACCCTTTATTTTGCTCACTGGGCTAGACTGTTCTAGTTCCACATGCCAGTGGATAAAGGCATTGGTTAGATCCAGTAACAGGACCCAAAGAGTGTGAGTTCAATACCTTGGAGAGGGGAATTAACAGGAGATAACTGATAACTGACATCCATTAAACATGGCACATGGAACTAGAACAGTCTACCCCAGTGAGTGAAATAAAGGGTTAAGTTCGACATTCCAACCACGTTTTTTTTCTTCTTCTGTTTGTTTTCCTTTTCTTCTGTTTTTTTTTTTTCTGTTTTTTTTTCTTCTTCTGTTTTTTTTTCTGTTTTTTTTTCTTCTTCTGTTTTTTTTTTCTTCTGTTTTTTTTTTTTTTTCTTCTGTTTTTTTTTTTCTTCTTCTGTTTTCCTTTTCTTCTTCTGTTTTTTTTCTTCTGTTTTTTTTTCCTTTTCTTCTGTTTTTTTTTCCTTCTGGTTTTTTTTCTTCCTTTTCTTCTTCTGGTTTTTTTTCTTCCTTTTCTTCTTCTGGTTTTTTTTCTTCCTTTTCTTCGTCTGGTTTTTTTTCTTCCTTTTCTTCTTTTTTTTTCTTCCTTTTCTTCTTTTTTTTTCTTCCTTTTCTTCTTGTTTTTTTTTCTTCCTTTTCTTCTTCTTGTTTTTTCTTCCTTTTCTTCTTCTTGTTTTTTTTTTCTTCTGTTTTTTTTCTTCTTCTGTTTGTTTTCCTTTTCTTCTGTTTTTTTTCCTTCTTCTGTTTTTCTTCTGTTTTTTTTTCTTCTTGTTTTTTTCTTCTTGTTTTTTTTCTTCCTTTTCTTCTTCTTGTTTTTTTTCTTCCTTTTCTTCTTCTTGTTTTTTCTTCTTCTTGTTTTTTCTTCTTCTTGTTTTTTCTTCTTCTTGTTTTTTTTCTTGTTTTTTTTTCTTCCTTTTCTTCTTGTTTTTTTTTTTCTTCTGTTTTCCTTTTCTTCTTCTGTTTTTTTTCTTCTGTTTTTTTTCCTTTTCTTCTTCTGTTTTTTTTTCCTTTTCTTCTTCTGTTTTTTTTTTCTTCTGGTTTTTTTTTTTTCTTCTTTTTTTTTCTTCCTTTTCTTCTTCTTGTTTTTTCTTCTTCTTGTTTTTTTTTCTTCTTGTTTTTTTTCTTGTTTTTTTTTCTTCCTTTTCTTCTTCTTGTTTATTTTTCTTCCTTTTCTTCTTCTTGTTTATTTTTCTTCCTTTTCTTCTTCTTGTTTATTTTTCTTCCTTTTCTTCTTCTTGTTTATTTTTCTTCCTTTTCTTCTTCTTGTTTATTTTTTTTCTTCCTTTTCTTCTTCTTGTTTATTTTTTTTCTTCCTTTTCTTTTCAATTGCTCTTTTCCAACTGGTTCTTTCCGCAGCTTCTGTCTCCCAATTCTTGTCATCAGCTAGGTGTTTTTGAGCTGATCCTTGATTCGATGATGTAGGAGCTCTATGTGATCTCTTGCCACATGTGATCTCTGAGAAGAGGATTTGTTTGGGTAGGTGGGTGTCCGGCCCATTAATGTCAGTGGCGAGTCATGTGCTTTTTAGGCTCTCCATCTTTGCACAGAATAGAACTTTGTTATTCGTGATTCACTCCTACCATGTGTTCTGTAGGATTTCATGGAATCCTTCAAGTTTGTCAAAGTCTCTCTTCAGTAGATTACCCAGGTCTCACAGGCAAATAGATAAAGAGATTCATTCTTTGGGTCAGTTAAAACAGATTCTAATGAAAAGTGAAAGAAACTAATCAATAATAACAAAAAGCAGAAATGTGAAATGCAAATACTTATTGAGAATATGTCAGATTTATTTTTACCCTGACAAATGAAATTGTCAGTTCAAGGTGAATCTGGTCACGTGTTTCTCAACCTGTTTTTTTTTTTTTACTTCAGGATGCACTTGTCAAATAACTCTGAGCGTACTTTAAATTTTAAAAGAAGATTGCATTTAACCCTCCAAACTCTCTCTCACAGGTGGGATTGGGCGAGTCTCTCACTGCTCTATCACTATTACCATGGAAAATGCCCAGATGAACTATGTTCCTAGATTCCGCCAGGTATAACCTTCATGGTTAGGAGCCCGCCATGCCACTTACATAGTAGCAAACTACCCACATTCCCTTCATATCCCATCGGCAAGAAGTAAGTTCCACTTCTTCCTACAAACCACTGCCCTGTGGAGTCGACTCCCAAGAGGATGCTTCCCCAATCCCTACAACTTTAAGCTGTTCAAGTCTAGAGTTAACCATCATTTTCCCCTCTTATCCATATAAACTTAACATAACCATCTACCTGGAGTGTCCCCAGGACCTTCTACAGGGTGAACCTTACTTTAAAAAAAATAAAAAATTTCATATGGAATAAATAATTCATTCTTTCTATGTGCATATACACACACCAAGTATAGGATTGGTGTATATGGAATAAATTCCAATAACCAAAAGATACTATTCTCAAAAGAGTGTTCAATACAGAATAGAGCAAATATAATTTATTTGAAAATTATAACATAAATATGTTATTAAAATCACTATAAAAATAGCCATTTTGTTTCAACACTTCTGGTGTCTTATCAAGTGATGGTGTTGAATATAGAATAAAGAGTTTTTAAAAGTTCAAATCCACCAAACACCCCTCAATAGCATAAACACTGTTACATAAGCTGCAAAGAACCAATCAAAATACAAGTATATGAGAATTCAAAAAACTTGACAACAGACCTTGGTTATAATAATTAATGACTTAATGTTAGGGTTAGACTAAAATAGAAACAATTTTGATCAATTAATATTAAATTTTTCTATAAAATTGAAAATTAAACATTACCAATTTAAAATTTAATCTGTATTAAGTTTAAAATATTATAAAATTATTCAAAAATGAAACTGAGGAAAAGATACATATATTTTATTATTTATTTTGTTTTAATTGAAAAGCCAAAATCTCAGAATAAGTGTTAATCTAATGGGGATGTAAAACATCATTACAACTTAGATACGTGTGTGTGTGTATATATATATATATATATATAATCTCAAGGAGACACGGTAGAGTACTCGATAGCAGCTCAGATTGAGGAATCGGAGAGCCGAGATTGAATTCCATTCAAATTCATTACATTCACTTACGTGCTAATACCCTTGGGGAATAGTATGACTTCTCTTCTTCTCCCTCCAGCTATAAGTAAATAGCAGGGAAAACTTGATTCTATAGCCTTAGGTGGCAACTGGTCTAGGAGAAGGACAACTCTAAATTCAAAACCTGACCTTCCATATCATTTACCATTCGCCTGAAGAGGTACAACATAATGTGTAGCGATTTCAGCATGTTTTTTTTCTAATCTCTTATAATAAAAATAATATATTGCTTTACTTTGTATTGAGCACATTTTTAAAAAGTAAATAGTACAAACAATGGAATTTTACTTCATCTGTTCTTTCTCTCATTTGGAAAATATCTTCTAGAACTTTTATGTATTGAAGACAAGCTGAAAAATCTTCTAGTAATATGTAAAACTGACAATGCAGGCCTATATGAGCCTGCTCACTCACCTACTCAAATATTGGATAAAAGGCTGAGAATTGAAACTGCATTTATTCGTGAAATGCTTGAACAAAAGGAAAAACCTGTATATATTTCTGAGATGAGGTATTATGTACATTATTTACATTATTCGAACTATCGTCCTCATCTTTGTCACCATATTTATTAAAACGACCAAGCATAGAAATGAATACAATATGGGAACCAGTAATAAGGAATGCCAGAGAAAAGCAATAACAACAACAAAAATTGCAATATGAGCTCTGGTAAAAACATGTAATGATAACAGCAAAAATTGCAATATGAGCTCTGGTAAAAACATGCAATGATAACAGCAAAAATTGCAATATGAGCACTGGTAAAAAAAAAACAGTTGCTGATGACATTAAGTTTATAATACCCAGAAATTCATACACAGATTTCCTCAAGAACACATGGCACAGTGGATAAAGGTGTTAGTTAGATCCAGTGACAGTATCACACCCAAAGAGTGTGAGTTCAATACCTGGTTAAGGCAGTGGAGAACTTTCAGAGGGAAATTAACAGGAGATATCTGACATCCATTAAACATGGCATGTGGAACTAGAACATTCTACCCCAGTGAGCGAAATAAAGGGTTTATTTCGACATTCCAACCACCTGAAGAAGGCCAGAGCGTTGTAATAAATATGGCGACTAAGATGAGGACAATAGTCTGAATAATGTAAAAGGTACAACATAAACTTGAATGGTTTTCTGGCTAACTTAAAGCAGTGTCTCTTCTAACAAGATTCTGGGTCATGTATGTGAACCTAGATTCTCTATTCCTTAAAAATAAAAATAAAAATGGTACACTAAAGCCTGTGTGATAAATAAGCTTCCACTATGGTTTACATGAAAAAAGTAAAAAAGAGTTGTTAATTATGCTGACTCCTACCTAGGATTGAACTCACCATCCTTAGCTTCCTACTCCTCAGCTTAATGAATGTGTTTTAAGCAGTAGCAGTAATTTATTTCTCTTTCTGCTAAAGTAGATTTAACCATTAGGTAGTATTTAAATTTTTTTTTAAATTTCTCCTCTGGGTAGATTTTTTTTTTCTGTTTGAAGTGCTGTCACTCAGTTTGTTGAGCTAGATCCTTTTTTAACATTAAAGATTTTAAAATTATTTTTATACTAAATCATTTTTTTTCTCAACACAGGAAAATGCTTGTCAGTCACCTTAACTTTTTTTTAGGAAAGCTTTTAATGAAAAGAAAATGAATTATGTGGGTGAAGGTACTGAAAATTCTTTGCCCAACCCACTTCTGAAAATCTGAACAAAAGACTAGAAATTTTTTTTTTTTTTCAAATTCTTGGTGGCTCAGAACTTTAACATTGTGTATGTGCATACACACACACACATATGTATGTATGTATGTGTGTGTGTGTGTATATATATATATATATATATATATATAATGTGTGTGCGTACACACACACTACAGTTCAAAAATTGGAGGCCACCCCTGGTAATTTTTTAACTTAGCCCCAAAAGTACTTGTTTTGTGCATTAAATAAGAAAATTATTATACATGGTTAAAAATAGTGAGACATGATTTTTTTTATTAGAAATCTTATGAAAAAAAGCATTTAATGATTAAATTTTTCTCTCGTCAAAATATCCTCCTTTAGCCTTGATTACTGCAGCACAAATTTTTGGCATTCATAGCAAGTTTCTCAAAGTATAAGTCTGATAATTGATTTCATTCTTTTTTTTTTTTTTTCAATTTTTTTTTTACTCTTCTGTCAAGTTCATACTATGCTAATTTTGGGGATGGGTTCAGACTTTTGAACTGAGTGTGTGTGTGTGTGTGTGTGTGTGTATATATATATATATATATATATATATATATATATATAAAGTGAACATCAAATTCAACACTCGGAGGTGACAGGCTGTTTCATGCTAGACGCAAATGTCAGGCCGCAAGGGTTGGATATATGGGTCAGTGGTATATTCAATGTTCACTTTTATATGTACAGTGTAACCCGGATATAAGAGAAATTTTCTCTGGTCCCAAATTAGAGCCCATACTTACCTAAACAAAATAGACCAAACCCGGATATAAGTGAAACCCGGATATAAGAGACTTCTTCTCCTGTCTCAACAACTCTCTTATATCCGGGTTACACTGTATATTTACATATGCTCTATCTCTGATATTGAGCACTTTATCCTGTAAATATAGCACACCTTAAAACTATATTTCTTCATATTATATATATATATATATATATATATATATATATATATATATATAAAAGAAAGAACAGTAAGATATAAATCCGTGTTCTTATAGATATTTTTATTTTACAAAATTCGCTTTGAAGATGAAATGGAACTAATGCTTTTTAATTTAATTGCAAAATTAAATTCGGGGTTTTAGCTTCTATTTTTGAAACATGGTTGGAACTGTGTAAAAAAAAACCATATTTTAAATCAATTAATTTATATATATATATATATATATATATATATATATAAATTGAATGAAGTGGAAAAATTACATGTAACATGTTTCAATCTTTAAGGACTTCATCAGACTCAAAAGGGTTTTTCCTCCCACTTCATAATTCAGTACCTAACGTTGTTCTGATATATAGAAATTTATTACATTCACTTACGTGGTAATACCCTTTAAAATAGTATGAATCCACTTCTTCTCCCTCCCACCCCGATATAGGTAAATAGCAGGAAAGACTGGGTCCTATGGCCTTGGGTTGCAAACAGCCTAGAAGGACAGCTCTGAATTCAAAACCTGCAAACTTGGTGTACAAACTGAAGATGACTTGCACCATATTCTGTGATTTTCAGCTGTTGGTCTAAAGCTTGGAGAGGAGATGGACACTGCTAATTTATCTTGAAGTACACTGAAAGGATCATGTGGTGGAAGAATAAAAGCCTGTTTCTTCTGCCCTTGGGTTCCCCCTGATGATTGAAGCCGTTGTGGGCCGTATAATGATGATAGATTATTGTTCTTGATGTGGGTTGATAAATTTTACATCAAATCTGATGTTTACAATGGGAGCACATCGTGAATTTTTGTCTGACAATAAACACTTTTTCTCTCAAGGAGGCCCCTTGCCTCAAATGCCTACTGAGATTATTCAAGCTCACTCCAATCATAAAGTGGAACTCTTGTATATGATCTATCACTAAAGTTGCTGGAAAAATGGTCAGTTCCCTGTTGTTGCTCCAGTAAGCACCTGCTTCCTCCTGCTATCCACACTCCTGATCTTTTATTGTCCTTTCTCTTCACTAAAGTCTTCTCATTCTTCCACTCTAACCCATTGTGCCCTGGTGGTATTATTGCCTTGTCTGAGATGAAATGATTAAAATAAAATCCTCTGCCTTTACAAGAACCAGATCAGGTTAGAAATGGAGTGCTGTTGCTAGTAGATCGTCCAAAAGCATTTACATGACCTTGTGGGTGATGAATTATTTCCTACACTGTAACTCCTTTCCTTCAAAAACTGGGGTCGAAACACTATGAAAGGGTGAAAATAGATTTTAATACCAGAAATACTTTGCAAAAAATTATTACCAGCAATACATTTTTGAAATACAAATATTGCCAGCAATATATTTTTGAGGAAAAAAAAAAGAAAAGAAAAACATATGTTACCAGCTATACATTTTTGAAAAAAAAGAAAAAATATTGCCAGAAATAAAATTTTTGAAGGAAAAATTTTACCAGAAATAGATTTAAAAAAAATATTACCAACAATAAAAACTGTCGGCATTAAATAACCCATTGAGGTTGATATGCTGTAAGACCAAACCACACCAGACCCTTTCCTTCAGACAAAACATTGTAGGCCTCTCACTACTCTGATTATATCCATAGAAAATCTGACAAGCTATGGGGGTGGTCCGAACGTCTTGTCACCCTTACATAATATTATTTTCCATTTCAGATGGCTGACATAAGCTCCTACAGTTTGGAAGAGATGGTTAGGGTGACAAAACTTTCAGACTGTCCTGTTCATTCCTTTGTTCAATCAGTTCTAAACTTCAGTGCTAAATGCCCCACCCACCATGCCACATTACATAACAAATCACTTGTGTTTGTCTTGTCTGGTTTTTGCACGTTGAGAGTGCTTCTCTTGACTGAGAAAAACACTGATGTTATATCGCTCTCTCAGTCCCAGACTCATGCTGACTATTGGTTAATAATACTTGCCCAGTATCGTTCATATGAAAATAGTCAGCACCACCTACTCTAAGTAGGTCTTCTCTCAACAGCCCATTGTGGAAGAGGACACAACTCCTGGTGCTTACAGCACCACATACAACCAACTCAGAGTCTTTTATCGGGCTGACCTGATTCTCTGTTACATCACTATCATTCATTCTGTATTGCTTTAGTAAGTTCCACTCAAGCAGCTTCTGTGTGGAACTGACTCCCAAGAGGATGCTTCCTCAACCATAACAATCTTAACCTGTTCAAATCCAGGGTTAACTGTTATCTTTCCCACATATCCTCAAACTGTCTCTCTTACTCTTTCCACTTACACACAACACTATTTTGAATGGCTCTTGGTCCCTTTTATAGGGTAAACATCGGTCAGGGTTGTTGGGATTATTATCAGTGGATTTTTCTATTTTGTGGATTTTGTAGGCTTTGTGTTTGTTATTATACAGGAAATAATTTGGGTATTGGAGGATTTTTAAAGTTTTTTTCAAAGCATTTTTTTCCACATCAGGTAAAAATTGCAGGTTACAGGTTCTATGATTGTTTTTGATTTAATCCTATTGTCATAAGAGTAGGAGGTCGTTTTTTTTTTATTTGTGGACTTTTGGTTGATTTTTAATTTATGTTTACATGTGCATATTAACATCACATTGAGTTTACTTTTTTTTTTGTTCCATAACTGACCCAGTGATTTGCTAAATAACTCATTTCTCCCTTTTTGAATATTTACTAAGTGTTTTAAGCCACTGAATGTTTTTTGAATAAGTTTTATGTGCCGACTTGAGCCGTTTTGCTTATGATCTTATTGCTTTCTAAAACCTGAATGATTTAATGGTACAAAAAGTGGGAAGTGTTTGAAAATTGTGTGCTTGTTTCACAGTAAAAATACTCCTTTAAAGAAAAAGTTGATTAGCATCCTCTTAACATGTGGTAGATTCTCTTTTTATTTCTCACATATTTTATCAGACTTGATTTTATTTATTTTTTTTCTCTTTTTAATGGATTACTTGGAGAATGAAGCATGGGAAATGGTTGCTTTTTTTTTTCTTGCTTTTTTTTGCTTCTTTTTAATAACTATGAGAATCTGAGTTGCCTTGACAACAGCTATTCATTCAAATTCGATCAGTTTTGAAATTCATTAGCCAACCATCCCCACCATTTTACAGCAGTTCCTCTCCCCCTCTTTCTCTCTCTCTCCACCTCTCTCTCCCTCTCTCTCTTTCTCCCTCTCCCATCTCTCTCTTTCCACTCTTTCCCCACTTTCTCTCTCCCCTCTTTTTCCCCTTCTCTCCCACTTTTTCTCTCCCCTCTTTTTCCCCTTCTCTCCCTCTTTTTCCCCTTCTCTCCCCTTTTCTCCTTCTCTCCCCTTTCTCTCCCCTCTTTTTTTTCTCCCTTTCTCTCTCCCTCTTTCCCCCTTCTCTCCCTTTCTCTCCTCCCTTTTCCCCCTTTTCCCCCTTTTCCCCCTCTCCCTTTCCCCTTCTCCCCTCTTTCCCCCCCTTCTCCCCCTTTCCCCTTTCCCCCTTTCCCCTCTCCCCTCTTTTCCCCCCCCCAGTTTCTCCCCCCTCTTTCCCCCCCTTCTCCCCCTTTTCCCCCTTCTCTCCAGTTTCTCTCCCCCCCTCTTTCCCCCTTCACTTTCTTTCTCTCCCTCTTTCCCCTTCTTCTCCACTTTTCTCTCCTCTCTTTTCCCCTTCTCTCCCACTTTCTCTCTCCCCTCTTTTCCCCTTCTCTCCCACTTTCTCCCCCCTTTCCCCTCTCTCCCCTCTTTTTCCCCTTCTCTTCTCTCCCCTCTTTTTCTTTTCCTCCCTTTTCTCTCCCCTTTTCTTCTCTCCAGTTTCTCTCTCCCCTTTTTCCCCTCTTTCTCTCTTTCTCTCTCCCCTCTTTTTCCCCTTCTCTCCTTTCTCTCTCCCTCTTTTCCCCCTTCTCTCTTTCTCTCCCCCCCTTTTCCCCTTCTCTCCCCTTTCTCCTTCTTTTTCTGTGTGTTTGTATATATATATATATATATATATATATATATATATATATATATATATATATATGATCTCATTATATCAACTCCCTATAAAAAAATCCTTTTTCTTTCTCTCATGTCCTTTTATTCCTCTCCTTCTCTTTATTCCTTTTTAATTTTAACCAAACCTGTTTACATGCCCAACTGAATAAAGATAAAAATACGCCTTGTGTTGGGATGAGATTTTTAAAGAATGAGTGAGACCAAAAAGAGAGGAAAAGAATAACGACATGGGTAAGGAGATCGAGTTGGCCCAGTGCATTACACATTGTTATGCACCTCAATATACTTATAAAAGCCTCCAGATTTTCTTTATTTAAATAGATGCTGCCAAGGATATGTCTCTCCTTATCACTGAAGATATTAATTTCTGCTTTCTTTATTTTAATTTTTTTTCTTTTTTTTCTTTCTGTAATTGACGAGATAATTATCCGTTAACTCTTAGGCGGTTTCAGGTTGTTGAATCAGGGGCATAGAAAAATAATTGCTGTGTCTAAATCTTTGGCATTTTTCAAAAGAAAAAGAAAAAAAAAGTGGGAGGTGTGAGTAGGGGAGAGTGAAGATTCCCCCCCCCCATAACAAACTCCCCCCATCCCACCTAGTTTTGATGAAGCAATGGACTGAAAGATATTTTTATATCTTTTTTTTATTTATTTTTTTTTTTTTACAGTAAGGTTCACCCTGTACCAGGCCATAGGGCCTATTAAGGGGTAGTTTATATAGGTGGGAGGGGAAGATAACCTGTTCAAGTCTAGAGTCAACCGTTAAGATTATAGTGATTGGGGAAACATCCTCATAGGAATCTATTCCACAGATTAGTGGTTCGCAAGAAGAATTTGTTTGAGTGGAACTTCTCACTGATGGAATACAAAGGGAATATGGATAGTTTGCTACCAAGGAAGTGGCATTGTGAGTCCTAGTGAAGCTCAGACCTGCTGGAACCAGGAAAGGTAGTTTGTCCAAGAGCTTTCTATGGTAGTAGCAATAGAGCAGTGAGAGACTCTCCACATTCCACTTGTGAGAGAGAGGTTTGAGTGTGGAAAATAATTCTGCTCCAACAATGACTTGGAGACACTTTTGAACTCTATCACAACTGTAATGTGAGGTCTGGACAATGGTGCACAATTTTCAGCCTGATCTAGCTCTTATAAAGTGGGTGATAGCATGAATCAGACAATCAAATTGACAAAATGGAGATAAAATTTAACACATAAACCCTAAATTGCAAATATGAATAGGCATGCTGTTGTAAATGAGATTTTAGATGCATCACTCATATGAAAACAACCATCTAGACAACATAGTTGTGGTGTGACCAACATATATATTATATTTTCTGTTGGCGATACAATGTCCCAAGTGGCTTTTAAATTTATATATAATGTTGGTTTACAACACATTAGTTGATGGGGAGGAGGCATTATGAATGATTAAATTGGATATATTGAATGTAGTATAGTATATAATTTTTTTTTAATAGGATCTGTGGTGGATATATTAATATTTATTAGGGTTTTTGGTATTTCTAGGATATTTTTGTCCTGTTTATAATTAGAATGTATTTGATTGCAATATAAAAGATTAATATGTTTAGGTTTATTTGATGAACTGTTATATACTATTTGATTTATATTAAAATTTCTAATAGAATGTCTTATTTAAAAAAAAATTGTCAAAAATACATCTATACTTTTTCATGAAAATAAACATAAACTAAAAATTCTTGAAGCTATCTATATTAAAAAAAATTGAAACCAATTCAATAAAATAGGAATACTGTATAAATTTTTAAAAATGTTTACAGTAAATAGTTTAAAATCTCAAAGTTATAAAGAAGGAAGAGTTCATTCTAATGTAGATAGGTCACTATAACAAAAACCCAGTTTGTCCTGCTATTTACCCATAGCTGGGGGTAGAAGATGAGGATTCATACATTTCCCAAGGCTATTAGCACCTAAGGGAATATTGGTTCAGTTATGTGCCATGCGTGATACAAGCGTAAGTGATCATGTATCTTTCGACAATGCAGATTTCTTTCCCGCAGTAAGTTGCTGTTTCTTTCTGTGGTAGACCAGTTGCCATCTAAGGCTATAGAACCCAGTCTGTCCTGCTATTTACTCATAGCTGGGGGGAGAAGAAGAGGATTCATGCCTTTCCCAAGGGTATTAGCACATAAGTGAATGTAATGAATCTGACTGGAATTCGAACTTGGCTCTCTCAATCCAAGCTACTATCCATTAGTCCACCATTATATATATATATATATATATATATATATAGTCTTAAGGTGTGCTATATTTATGGGATAAAGTGCTCAATATCAGAGATAGAGCGTGTGTAAATATAAAAGTGAACATAGAAGTCAACACTTAGAGGCAACAGTCTGTTTCATGCTATATGCAATCGTCAGGCCACATATGCTGTTATTTTTCTCGGCTATTTATATATATACGGGTTAGTGGTGCAACAAAGCGACTTCCGGTAAAAATAACCGCCATAATAGAATACCCACAATGCACCACTAACCCGTATATATATAAATAGCCGAGAAAAATAACAGCATATGTGGCCTGATGATTGCATATAGCATGAAACAGACTGTCGCCTCTAAGTGTTGACTTCTATGTTCACTTTTATATATATATATATATATATATATATATATATATGTGTGTGTGTGTGATGTAATGAATATGCATACACCTGGGTTCCCCCTCACAGTAATATGATTGGCTGGTGTCAGCCATAAATACAGACTGATGTGGAGGTACATGGATGACACCTATTGTCTTCGTCTATTGGCCTACGCCTATTGCCTACCACTACGATGAGGACCAGTCCATTACTGTTACCTGCTAGATTGTACTATTCGGTTACAGTAGTTCAAAACCACTTTGCTACTTTGAACAAATATATCCCTTTCCAGGACATATAATTCTATTTATACATTTATGTAGATTTTTGGCACATTAAAAAGCTTTTAAAATAATTAAAAATATATTACTCATATATATAAGAAATAGTGTGTGTGTGTTTAAATTTCATTTGACCATTTGGAACTAATTATATATAATTGCAACCTGCATGTGTGTTTGATGTCAATTGTTTATCTCTCAACAATGTCTAACAAGTATTTCTCTATTTGGATCTAATATAGATTGATAAATGCAGAAACATTACAAGTTATTTGTTGCTTGTTTAATTAGATTTACAATTATCTATGGCAGTTGACCTAAGAGTTCTTGTTGTGCACAATTCTAACACAACTAATTATAATGACCCCTGACTTTCCACTGACATGCATTCTCGATTATATCAGCTCTTGTAAGGGGATGCAAAACCCCACTTCTCTCCCAGCATTAAGTTACTTAGATATACGTTGTTTTTAAAATTATTGTCTTTCTATCTTTCTAGCCTTGAGTGAAATGAATTAATTCTATTTCAGGAGCACTTGGAAAGTATTAATTAACTCGGAAAACTGATTTTTTTTTTTTTATTTTAAATGACTTTGATTAATTGGGATCACAAAACAATGTAGTTCCCTTTTTCAACATTCCCATTCTGCTACTATCAACCTCAGAACTACCACCTAACTAAGAGACGTCCTGGCTATGATGATAAACTACATCCAGCAGCAAGGATTTGGATCAGGAGGATTTGAGGAGTGTGGAACCACCTCTTAATTGCTGGTATTCCCAGGTCCACACTGACCTGGAGTGATAGCACCTGTTAGGGTCCTAGCTGTAGGCAAATAGTTTACCCCAAACTGGGGTCAAAATACTATGAAAATAAGTTTTAATTCTAGCAATACATTTTTGTAAAAATGAAAATCTTGTCGGCATTAAATAACCCATTGAGATGTTGATATGCCATAAAACAAACCAAACCTAAGTGATGAGTTGGCAGAGATACTTAGTTGTTTGGGATGTAGGCAATCATGGCCCTCCACATCGTCCTGTTCTACCATTCATTTACTCAGACTCATCAAGTATGTTATGCACTGCTTTCCACTCTCCCTCTTCCCCTCAATCTGTCCCGTGAGCATCAGATTTTCCAAGCCCTCCTTCCTCATTACATGCCCCAGAAATTTCAACTGCCTCTTCCTGATGTTAACTATAAGTTCCCTTTTTGTTTCCATATTCTATAAAACTTCATTGCTGCTCACATTTTCTGTCCATGGTATCCTCAGCATCCTTCTGTAGAACCACATTTCTGTTGCTTCAAGGCTCTTTGACATTGTTGACAAGATTGTCCAGCACTTGCTGTCATATCAGTAGAGAGATATCATGTAACAGTTCATTACTCTTTTCTTCATTTCTAATGAAATTTTTTTCTCTCAATTATTTTGGAATGTATGTATTACTAGACCATAATGCCATACCATTCAAATTGGAGTATCTGGGATTCTGGAAAGATTATCATTTGCCATCTTCTCCTCCTTTTGATTGATGTGATAAACAAAGATAAGATACTTAGTGATATAATATACTTGTTGGCCTATAACCTGCAAGCTTTACAAGAGCTTTATATATAGATGTTTGTCTGTGTGTATGTACATGTCACTTTTTCTGCTGACTTTGATTCATCAGTCAAACATGTCAAAGTTTTCAAATTGGCTAATCTAGTTTCTTAGATTAGGTGCGTCAAAAATATGTCCTATATAACAGTAAGACATTAGCTAGATTAAGACACCATTGACATTATGTAGGACATGTTTCTGTCAAACTGTGTGTGTGTGTATATATATATATATATATATTATTTTCAGATAGTGTATTTGTAAAGGAACTAAATGAATAAAAAGACGAAAAACTATTCTTAGCAGATGCATTTCATCTTCTGAGGGACTTTATCAAGTCAAAAATAAATTTAGCTTTATAGTCTCCAGAGGCCAAAATGCTTTGCCTAAAAATAGTTTTTCTCACATCTTTTTATTATATATATATATATATATATATACACACATACATACAAGATCAAATGCAGATCACAATCCAACAGCATGATAAGCTAAAGAATAAATAGGAAACATTTATTAATCTAACATGTTTCACTTTTATTAAAGCTTCATCAGAGATTGAGAGAAAACAAAAAAGACAAAACTTTTGGTATTTTCAATTTTGTTTGGATCAATTCTCATTGGTCAGTCATGTATCATGTGCATGGAAACCATAGATAATTCTATATGTATGTAAGTTTGGAAAAATTCTAATATGTCTAAGCCGGCATCATATGGTAATGTGTATTCATAATTTTGCATGTCTCTGTCTAGTAGGAGAAATTCTAATATTTTCACTTTTGTGTTGTCAACCAGTGTAGTGCTATTCTATTAATCCGGAGCTGTTTTTATATATGTATTCTTTGTATTAGATAGATATAAGTTAGATTATTTAAGAATGGATTCACTGAAGGGTAGTGATGCAATGTTTTAAGCATGTGTTTATAGTTGGTTATAATCTTATTAACCTTTCAAAGTATTTTCTCCTTGAAAAATTATATTCTTTTTTTTTTAATTAGAGTGGCATTAGTAAAATCAAGTTATAGGCAGCATCGTTACTGTGTATTATGAGAGAATTAGAACATTTGTCCAAACATAAAACTCTCTTCTGTTCATAGAAGCAATTTTTAGATCATATGATGACTCTCCTACAAATAAATTGTTTACAATGCAAAAATGTTTATATAAACGTTTCACACATACACACACACACATATACACACATATATAATTATTTATTCGAAAATTATAACATAAATATGTTATAAAATCACTATAAAAATAGCCATTTTGTTTCAACACTTCTGATGTCTTATCAAGTGATGGTGTTGAATGTAGAATTCTACATTCAACACCATCACTTGATAAGACACCAGAAATAGCTCCAGTTTGTTCAACTTAGGAAAGTTAGCATTGCAGCCAAAGTATTTTAAAATGCTGCCAATAACAAAAAAGAAAATGAAAAATACCTAACAACAAATTGAATCTAGCATCAACATTTATATCAACATTTATATTATTTTTATTTATTTGTTATTTAACTAAATACATAACTTTCAACAATGTTTCCATAAAACTTGATATTTCCTGTAATAAATTCTTAAATATTATTATTGTTATTTTAGTTAAGTGTAAGGTAGTCCTACATTTACAATTTCTTACGGCTAATCATGAAAAGAAATGTTGATCAAAACTGCCTAAAATCTTCATATTGCTGCAAAATTATCAAATGTTGAATACACCCCTCCTCTACTGGATGTGTCTGATAATACTGATAATAGTATTAATGGGTAGAGGTCAGTCATACCAATGATCTTGTATGTATCATCTTGGGAGAAGGTTGTTTGTTTGTTTGTTTTTTTTAATGTTTTACTTATAAATTCAAACATTTACTGAATTTGAGAAACCTACTTTCTTTTCCTAAAAAATTGTTTTAAGAGAAAGATTTTGCAAATTTCAACCGAAAGTGAGTCTAAATTCTTGGTCAATGAATGACAAATGTTTCTTAAGGCAAATAGATGAAATAGTAGCATAAGAAAATGGTTAAGAAAAAACCCCCAAAAAACCCAGAAGTTTCAGACATGGCATTGTTCTTTCTAAATGAAAAACAATGAAATTGAACCATATTTTTTGTTTTATTTTTTTCTTTTTGTAGTTGTCCATGTGTAGATTTATTGTAGTGCTTTATTGGACTGACCCTTGAACTGTAATGTTACAATATTAATTATCAGTTCATCTATATTAGGCAAATGAATGGCAAAGTGGAAAAAAAAAACAGTCTAATGTATTTCATCCTCTAGAAAGACTTCAACACTTTATATCATTTGTTCATCTTTATTGTTTTAACCTTGCTAGGCAATGAAAAGTCATTGTTTTTGGTTTTTTATTATTATGCAATTTGTCAAGCCCTACCTTACTAGGTGAGAGAGACCATTTCTATGGTGGGTGTGGGATTTTCATATTCATTGTATTTGAAGGTGTGGTAAAGTGTCTGTATCTGTGTGAATGAATTGCCAGATTTACCAAACATAATACACTATTTGAATTTAAATTCAAATGATTTCTGATAAAACAATATTAATGCATGGAATTTTTTTTTTTTTTAAATACCTTTTCAAAGCAAAAATCTTGGCAGTCATTGATGAATTGTCATCTTTTTTGTTGTGTCCTTTCATGACATGTCTTTCTTTTTATGTGCTGTGCCCTTTCAGGATGTAGGTGATCACAGCTCTCCACTTCTCCCTATCTCCTGTAGCTCTTAATAAGTTTCGTCCATCTGCCACCTCCCCCAGACCACGTTATGTCATCCATTTGCTTAAGCCCGCTAAATATGTCATGCTTTGCTTTCCCTTGTCTCTCCTTCCCTGTATTCAACCTGTGAGTATTCGATTTTCCAGTCCTTCCTTTCTCATTACGTGTACCAGAAACCTAAGCTGCCTCTTCCTGATGTTAAGTATAAGCCTCCTCCTTGTTTGCATCCTCTCCAAGACCTCATTGTTGCTTACACACTCAATCCATGGCATCCCAAGTATCCTTCTGTAGAACCACATCTCTCGCCATGAGTCTATTCTTCATCTTTGCGGAGACCATCCAACATTCACTGCCATAATGGAGTACTCTTTCAGGAGATGGTTGATCCCAAAACATCCTGTCTTTTGTATCTCAAAGTAATTTTTCATCCTTGACCATTTTTTTTTTTTTTTTAAATTCCTTGTTCTGCCATCCATTTACACAAACTCATGCAGTAGGTTAATAGCTGTTCTTTCACTGTCTATCTTGCCTTCTATAAGTCTTGTGAGTTTTGTATTCTCCAGCCCTTTTTTCTTCATTTTGTATCTCTTAGTAAAAACAAACTGGTTCTGTCAAGTTTGGGTCTAGTTTTGTCAATTATAACTAATTTTAGTTTGTCCCTTTTTTTTCCCTTGTCATTGGGGGCTTACAGCCATATCATGTTGAAACAGTGGTTCTTGTACAATCACCCAAGTTAAGCAACATCAGACCTTGTCAGTACCTAGATGGGTGACCACTTGGAAATATCAGATGCTGTAAACTTGGATGTTTGTGTGATGTAATGGATAATTGCTTGGAATTGTAAATTGGAGAGCCGAGTTCCAATTCCAGTTGTGTTCATTATATGTACTTGTGTGCAAAAAAACTTTAGGAAATTTATGAATCCACCTCTTCTCCTCTCAGCTATGGGTTAATTAGGGCTTGTATCAGTCAATCATTATTTTCTTACACTCTAAAAATATTTTCTGGCTTTAAATTATCTCCAAATAAAAAACAAATCAATCAAATTCAGTATGAAAAGGGCACTAATTTCTATAAGGATGCAGTTAGACTAAAAATCAGACATAGATCCTTAATGTGTATAATGCTAGAACTTTTTTTGTATTTTAATCTTTTTTTTTTGTATTTTAATCTTTTTTTTTTATATTTTAATCTTTTTTTTATAGTTTTAATTAATCCTTTTTTATTGTGTAGTTTTAATTAATCCTTTTTTGTTGCGTAGTTTTAACTAATCCATTTTTTTTTTTGTCATTTTAATTAATTTTTTTTTCTTTTTTTTTTTTTTAGTTTGGGTCTTTTTTTTTGTTTCCCTAGACTTTTAATGTCAAAGGCTACATCAATAATTCCACAATCAATTGTCATGATCCATAGAGTTGTTAGAGTACAAAAGAAAAATACAAAATAGTACAAAAATTAGTTCACAAATTTTTACATAAAAATTACACAATAAAAACAATGACTGAAACTCTGGTAAGAGAAATAAAATTTGTGAAATCCTAAAACATGAATAACTGACTCAAAACTAATGTATTCTAGTAGTTCCGACCTGACACATTCTCAGTATCATTTCTTACTCACTTTTGGCATTGCTTTTTTGGATGAAGATAGCTGATGGCCTGTGAGATATGCATTATAAATTTCAATAAAGTTGTATTGTCAGTTTTCTTTGATAGAAATCTATTGATAAGTTCATTATTATTCAAGTAAAATCTATTTTTGATTTTACATAAAGCTAAATGAAGAGGTCTGAAAATTATATTTCTTTCTTAAGGGTCACCAACTATCTGGAAATCTATTCAGGGTTCCAGCTGCAAAATGTATGGATTGCTGAAACAAGATCTAATGTGACATTTTCCATGGATTTTAGAGACATAAAGTAATGATTATCAAAGCCATTTCCTTTTTTAATGGTAGTTGTAAATAAATTCTACATTTAAATTGATGAAATTAATGGCTTCAAGGGAGTGAATCCTCTTTCCACAGATTCTCATCTAGTTTTGTTACCCCTTTCTGGCTTCTCTAATTCCAGAGAATGAAGTGTGGCCTCTTGAATAATTTTCACCTCCCTGGCCAGCTTTATTGGTCATCATCTTAAGTGGCCAGTAAAAATGCTTTAAGGCCAATCAATCCTCTATTTGTCTGTTTCTCTCTCTCCTTAAACTGTCCTGACCTTCTTTCAGAGAAAGCTTTTTAAGTAAGGACCTCAAGAACAGGTAAGGATAAAAAGCCAACTGAAATATCCAACCCCTCCAGAGCTTTGGGCCTGTACCCATACACAGCATAGAAAATGGGAATATCTCTCTTTTTCTCCATCATTGTTCTCGTGTACGTTGTACAAATGCAGAACAGCCAGCTTCTGCTTGTATTTCTTTTGTTTGTCTCTCTTTATGTTGGTATTGTCTTCCTCTCTTTTTGCAACTCTCGTCCCCCTCTCTTTTTGCTACTCTCGTCTCACTCGTCTGCCTCTCTTTGCCCCTCTCGTCATCTTCCCATTTAGTTGAATTTTTCTTCCTTGTCTCTCCCTTTCCATTGCTTTTATCTGCTTCCCTTTTCGTCACTCTCATCTGCCTCCCTTTCTCATCACTCTTTCATTGGTCTTCACTTTCATCTTTTTTCTTTTTTTATTTATCGAATGATTCTATATACACTAATTTTTATTCCATCTCCAGTCTCCCAACCTTATCCTTTTTTTTTGTTTTTACTTTCTTTCTTTATTCTTTAACAACTTGTCCTGCCACGCACCCCCCCCCCCCCACACACACACAACACCTTCATTCCAGGTTTTCTCTCGGATTCCCAGCCAAGTGCATTATTACACAGTCGGAATGTTAAGAAGGAGACAGACTTGTTTCTGCTTCTCCGTTCCTTTGTCCAGACCCCCATTCCTTGCCTACCTGGAGGTTAAAACAAGGAGTTAGAATCAAGAATGCGAATTACTTGTTTTCCTCTCATAGGTTCTCTGCTCTTCAATATCGAATTATTATACTTCTTTCTCGGTTGGTTACAAATATCAAGAAACTGAT
The DNA here is from genome assembly GCA_903632075.3 of Acanthosepion pharaonis. NCBI lineage: Eukaryota > Metazoa > Mollusca > Cephalopoda > Sepiida > Sepiidae > Acanthosepion > Acanthosepion pharaonis. The sequence continues at coordinate 2,385,592 of CAHIKZ030002401.1, forward strand.
AATTGAATTTGCTTTGGCAGGAAAATTGGTTATATATTGGAGCATTGGTTTAATCATAAGTTTCTAAAATTAATTGAAGGAAGGAAAATAATGATAATAATAAAATTAATTGAAGGAAGGAAAAGATCGGAGGTTAGTCTGCTTGCTGTCAATCTTTCTTAAAATTGTCCCAAGATGTGTTATTTACCCCTACCTACTAAGAAATATTCATTAGACCTGTTTAGGTAGGTGTAGAACAATAAGCTGTACCTAAAAAGATCGGAGAGACAACTTGAAAAACAAGCGAATGAGCTATGTTCAGGCTGTGGAAAAAAGATGTTGAAACGAGAGAGTCACTTGTAGAGAAAATAAGACTTTGATGGAGAATGAAAGACGGTTTTATTAGGGAGAGATGGGATATTAAGTCAAAAGAACGTCAATGTGCCTTAGGGAGAGGAAGGTGGGCATTGAAGTGAATGAGTGAGTGGAAAATAGATACAGTGAAAGGTGTTAGGAAGAAAAGTGGTTGCAGTGAGAAGATTGAAAAAGGAAAGGGTATATCTGAACAGAGGGAAGAAGGTTAAGATAAAGAGAAAAACAAGAAAAAATCTATGATTTATTCATCGTTCTTAATGCTTTGTCAGCAAGTTAAAAAAAATCTGGTATTAATTATAATAACTCACAATACCCTTGAAAATTTCACGATTTTCCTGTTTTGAATTTTCCGATGAGTCATTATTCTTAATTTAATGATTAAGCTCTTTGCAATTTCCCATTACCATGACTAAAATACCTTTGACTATTGCCTTGTTAACTATTTGAGCGTAACTATAACAACATATTATAACACTAACAACAATTGTGAGTATAGGTCATTATTTAAAGTTAAATTGGTACAAATGAAAAGATTAGAAATTGTCATGGTTTTACTAATATATTATTTAAAGGTCAAATGCAGATCAAATATGGATCGGAAAACGACAGGATAAGATAAAGAACAAACAGGAAGCACTTATCAATTTTTCACTTCAAAAGACCAGGGTGGAGTTGTAGTATAGCTAAAACATTGGCGTGATGTTTAAATTTTAATAGGGAAAAATTAGTTATGAAATTATAGAGAATCAATTGTTAAGTCCTACTGTTAGGAAAATTGTTTCACTGTGTTGGGCCAGACAATTCTTCTTGTTAGAATCCATCTTGCAATTTTATAAATCTATTATTTGCCTTTACATAGAATACTGCTGCCATATCTGGTCTTGCACTCCTGCTTCATATCTCAAGATTCTTGAGAAAATTCAAAAAAGGGTCTGTAATGTAATCCATCCTGACCTGGCATCTCAGCTTCAGTCACTTACTCACTGATATGACACGACTTCCTTCTTAACAAATAGTGTTTCTTATTTTTGTTGTCAATTCTCAAGAACAAAGTAAATGTATAAATATATTTCCATATATTTAGGTTTTATTACAATTTTAATCCTCACGTTCTAAACAATAAACATTGCCAAGGAGTTAAGATTAGTTAAGATGATAGTGGTGTCAGTAGAAAAAAAATGTCATTTTGACAATCCATTTTATTTGCGGATACAAAGATCTAAGTTTGCAAGTTTTTAGTGACAATGACAGACAATGTCTTCTTTATAACTGGTTTTGACAAGACACAAAGGATATGATGAACAGCTTTGTAAATGTAGTCAATCCTCTGACTATATTTTGACCACACTTTAAACACCTTGGCAAATTAACAACTACCACATAAAAGTGTTATTTGAAATAAAGTTTAAAACATTTTCTCTTTATATATATATATATATATATATAATGGCAATAAAGGCAAGAATTTTTTTACCAAAGGCCATGATAAATTTTAAAACACAGACACAAGTCGACCGGTTTCATCCCCTCTCATCAGAACTGTAAACGGGGAAACAAATTATGAGAAGAAAGTCTGTCATTCACGTCATCTGCGACAGACTTTCTTCTCATAATTTGTTTCCCCGTTTACAGTTCTGATGAGAGGGGACAAAACCGGTTGACTTGTGTTCGTGTTTTTGTTTTAAAATTTATCATGGCCTATAGTAAAAAATTTCTTTCCTTTAATGCCATAATACGTTTTTGTACCGTTAAAAATATATTTAAATATATTAATGAATATGCATATACCTACGTTCGAAGTGCAACTTAAAGTTTCTTTATTCTACCAACTCATCAGGCACGAATTATTACTTTTTAATTTGTGCCTGATGAGTTGGTAAAACAACAAAACTTAAGTTGCAATTCGAAAGTATGTATATTTATTAATATATACTTCTTAGCTCTGTCTAACCACATTGAGCACTGTTTTGTTTATACCTTATATTGAGTAAATATTTATCCGCTTATCTGTATATGCATGCTAACGCGCATCTATACACATGATAATATCTAATTATTTGGTTTATATCCACATTTACATAGCAACTCAGTCTGAACAGCAAGTACTATTCACACGTGATATATGATTTGATGAAAGCTTGTGTAGACACTACCCAACTTTTTAGAAGAATGCAGAAATATACAGGGTAGGCTGTAAAAAAGTGACAAGTTTATTATCACTATTTTATCCTCCAGGAATAATTGACTGAATAGCCTTAAACAAATTTTTTGAATATTCATGACGTTTAATAATGATTCAACTCTTGCATAATTACTTAACTGGGGTTGGTTCTTTTGATTGATCAATTGCTGATCGATGTTGTTACTCATCATTTAAAAGGTTATTTGCAGACAACTTTTGTCTTTCCTTCTGCCTTTCTCATATGGCTAAACAACTCACTGATTTTGAGCGTCAAGTTATTGTACTTTTCGACGTGGGGATTGACAAAATGTGCAGAAATTCTTCCTGAATTTTTCGGTCACATCAGTCGTCACCTGTCTTCAACGATTGTCATACATCTTTCTGAATTCATCACTTGTTTTCTTTTCCCCCCAACTAGGCACCCTATAGTATAGGGTGTCACAATGTCCCCAAACAACCCACCTAAGTTTTTCAATTCAGAGTTGTCCCCATGCACCAGTTGCCACCCAAGGCTATAGAACTCAGTCAGTCCTGATATTAATCTATAGCTTTTAAAAGAGATCAATCCATACTTTCTTTTCTAACATACGTATAGAATCATCTATGGTTTTAATGCATGTGATACATGACTGACCAATGAGAATCGATCTAAACAAAATTGAAAATACCAAAGTTCTGTCTTTTTGTCAGTGTTTTCTCAATCTCTGATGAAACTTTAATAAAAGTGAAACATTCCTTGACCCAGTTAACTACTGATTGGAGGTCCTTTTCGAAATGAGTTGCCAGCTTTCTTTTGTCAGACTTGCTACTAAGACAGGAGTAAATGGTTATATCACCTGCATAAATACCTTGTTGGTAACTGATAACGTTGGACAGGTCATTGATGAAGATCAGCAACAGTATAGGTCCAAGGATAGAGCTCAGGGGACCCCCTCACATTAACATGAAATGGGGATAGATATATATCCATCCTCTACAGACAAACTGTTTTGCTGTATCACAGCTCCTCAGTATGCTTAGACATCCGATTGCTTCAAGCTGTGATTGAAACCTGACCGATTTGGCATCAGTCACAGATTCTACCCCCAAGCTATCATTGCACAGCAGAGTGGAATGGAAATTTTACCGTTTTTACTATGCATAAGGCGTCAGTAGCTAGGAGAGCTTGATTCAATTAGAAGAGATATTTAAAGATAAAGTAACTTTGAAGGAAAATTCTTCAGAGTGGCTATTATTGGAGCTTATCAAAATATAAATTTGTGTTTCGGATTTTCCAGTATCTTCATTCCTGAAAGAATTGCTTTCTTCCCAAGCCAAAATAAATGAATACAAAAAAAAAAAAAAAAAAAATGGAGAAAACTGTTAAATCCTTCACCTCTTATTATTCAAAATGTATAACACATACAATAATTTAAATACTAATTTGCATTAAAAAAAAAAAATTCCTAAACATCAATAATTCACTTTCATTTATTAGACATTGAATTGTGTCACTTAGTGTCCTCCATAGCTTTTCTAACTTTTTAGCTAACCTTATGAATATTTATGAGCATTCCTAAATGTAAAACTTTTGAAAAAAACAATGTTTTTGCTTTTTTTATATAAATACTCATTACAAAATAAAATCCTTGATAATGTCCCTCAGTGGATGAAACCCATTGGCTGAAATAACTTTTCCTTTTGTCCTCTGTGTGTGTGTGTGTGCGTGTGCGTGTGTATATATATATATATATATATATATATATATATATATTATATGAGATTATAATAAAGACATTTTAAATCGCTACACAAAAGCTTTCATGTTTCAATACTAGGATTGTACTGCCTTTATGCCACCCCCTTTAACTTTCAGAAAAGAGGTAATGGTTTGTTTTTAAATTTCCTTAAAAATCATTTTATCACCAGTTACTCACCATCATGGGAAGTACAATCATAGTATTGAAACATGAAAGCTTTTGTGTAGCAATTTAAAATGTTTTTATTGTAATCTTGTATAATAAAAATATAATAATATTTTGCTCTACTTTGTATTGAGCACTTTTTAAAAAAGTTAATGCTATGAACTGTGGATTTTTACTCCATTTGTTCTTTTTCTCATTTGGATGGATATATATATATATATATATATATATATATATATATATATATATTTGGTTGGATTGATGTGAGTTTGTAACCCTGGGTTTCACGCTTTTGCGATCGTCAGGTTACAAACTCACATCAATCCAACCAAATATGTTAGCTCTATCTCTGATATTGAGCGCTTTCTAATAAGTACCGCGCATATAATATATAAATAATTTATATATATATATATATATATATATATATATATATATATATGCCTGATACAATTTGATGTCTGTTTGCTTTAGCTTTGCCTAATAATACAAGCTTACTTTGTTCAAGGAATTTTTTTTTTCCCTCTGAAATCTTTTCAAAATTAATTGATGCAGACCTGGTTTGTAATATTTCCTTTCCATTAAGTGGCAACAAAATAACGGACTTGTTTACTGAATACAGTTTGCTAATGTTCAAACTGACATTATCTTAATCTTTACACACTGCAATATCTGGCATTCAATTCTGGAATGGTGGATTAAATTATCTGCAGATTTTGTAAGTTACAGGCAGACACACTTGTCTGCTACATATTCTTTGCATACAGACATACAAGAGAGAGACAGATTTCTTTGGTACAACATGCATTTGTCAAGTACTCTGGATGGAAGAAACCAACAAGCAATAGCTTATGACGGTCATACTGTTAATCATTGTTCAACAAGTCTCTCTCATACCTTACAGCCATATCACGTTGAAACACTGATTCCCCTGTAGAATCATCAAAGTTAAGCAATGTTGAGCCTGGTCAGTACCTAGATGGGTGACCACTTGGGAATCGTTGGTGCTGTAAGCTTGCATGTGTGGGTGGAATGGCATATGGCTGCATCATATTGAAACACCAGTTCTTGTACAATTACCGAAGTTAAGCAACATCGAGCCTGGTCAGTACCTAGATGGGTGACCGCTTGTGCATCCCAAGTGCTGTAAGCTTGGCTTATGGCTACATCATGTTGAAACACTGATTCCCCTGTACAATCTTCAAAGTTAAGCAATATTGAGCCTGGTCATTACCTAGATGGGTGACCACATGTGAATCCCAAGTGCTGTAAGCTTGGCTTATGGCCATATGTTGAAACACTGGTTCTCTTGTATAATCATCAAAGTTAAGCAATGTTAAGCCTGGTCAGTACCTAGATGGGTGACTATATGGGAATATCAGGTGCAGTAAACTTTGTGTGGGCAGTGTAATGGATAATGTTTCAGAATTGCTAATCGGAGAGCCAAGTTAGATGTTGACTTCAAGATCCACTTATCTCCCAAAAGGTTTTGTTAAATTCAACTGACAATGTGTATTTTATATATATATGTGCAGATATGTAGAAAAATAGGAAAGAACACGTTAGGTAAATAATATTTTTGAAAGCAGTGCTCCATACAGAAGTAGAGCTTAAATTATAATTATTTTTAAAGAAATATGATTCCTTCACTACATAAGAGTTCCCAAGTTTCAAAAACGAGAGCCGAAAACCTCAGTATAATTATTAAAATTAAATTGAATTAAAGTATCAAGCCCTGTTTCATCCTCAAGCGAAAATTTAGGAATAACCAATCTTGAAATTTATGCATCTTTATAAGCATGTTCATTCACAAAATTAATTACTATGGAAACGGCTGAGGTGACCATTTAGGTAAGGGGTTTAAGAGATTTTTTTTTAAATTATTTTTTTTATATATATATATATATATATATATATATATATATATATGATTAGAGGCACGGTGGGGTAATGGATATCGGCTTGGATTGTGGAATCGCAGAGCCAAGTTCGAATCCAAGTTGAATCCATTACATTTCACTTACATGCTAATACCCTTGGGAAAGGTGTGAATCCTCTTCTTCTCCCACCAGCTAAGGGTTCTACAGCCTTGGATGGCAACTGGTCTAGAGAAGGACAACTCTGAATTCAAAACCTGAGGGGGTTTTTGGGACCTTGTGGCACGTAGTGCACCAGGTCTCTGTATTCAGCCCCTTCAAAAGTGTGGATGGTCCTGCATGAAACCTTCACCACTATAATCGAATCTCATGTGCCGGGCTATCAGTTTCCTGAAAACTGATCTGCTTGACCCTCACACGTCGAACCCGATTTTTTATTTTTTATATATATATATATATATATATATATATATATATATATATATATATATATATATATATTCCAATTTCTAAATGAGATGTTGTATATTAAGAATGAAATTGTGAATGAACTTTCCAAAGTTTGTTTTTTATTTTCTCATGTAATAAAGACATTTGAGCATAAGTGAATACAACGAAAATGGATCAAAACTGTTAATTGGTGAGCCAAGTTCCAATCCCAGTGAGTTCGTTTTATTCATTTACATGCAAATACTCTTGAGAAAAGTATGAATCTGCCTCTTCTCCCCCCAGCTGTGGGTTAATTAGTAAGATTGATATCACTAAATCATTATCTCCCCACCCCCAAATCTTACAAACCCAAAATAATTTCTGGCTTTAAATAACCTGCCAAAGATTGTTTGATAAACTGTAGAAAACAAGGTTAATTTGCAGTTTAACACCTATGCTCAATTCGCATTAAAAATTTCCAGAACACTTACATTTATATGTAATTACATGCTACATTTGAATTTGGCTTGATAAATTTGATAAAATCTAACGTTTTGGGGTTATCAACAGTAAAAATTTGGATTCATTCGTGTCACAGGCAGCCTTTAATGGCGTTGTTTGCATACATTCGCTCCGGCATAGCTATGAATAGAATATTCACTTGTCTTGATTATTGTGCACACAATACAGTTTTTTTGTGCAGTAATTGAGACAAGTAAGATCAGTAACAATAAGACTGTTAACTACATTCTTCTGTGCTTAGCTTTCTGCAGTAAATGTATGCAAACAATGCCAATAATGGCTGCTGCCAATGACGTGAATGAACCTGAACTTTTACTGTTGATAACTCTCAAACAGTAAATTTTATCAAATCTATCAAGCCAGATTCGAATGGAGCATGTCCAATTACACATAAATGTAAGTATTCGGGAAATTCTGGGCGTGGGTGTTACATTGCAAATTAAATGAAAACTAATTAATCAAAAATTATATCATTTGAAGTTAAAACAGAATTCACATGTGTTTAAACAATTCTTGGGAAACTATCTTAATAAAGCAGGCTTACGGCTATATCATGTTGACACAACAGTTTCTGTATAATTACCAAAATCAATCCACTTCAAGCCTGGCCACTACCTGGATGGGTGACCACTTTGGCCACTACCTGGATGGGTGACCACTTTGGCCACTACCTAGATGGGTGACCACTTTGGCCACTACCTGGATGGGTGACCACTTTGACCACTACCTGGATGGGTGGCCACTTTGGCCACTACCTGGATGGGTGACCACTTTGGCCACTACCTGGATGGGTGACCACTTTGGCCACTACCTAGATGGGTGACCACTTTGGCCACTACCTGGATGGGTGACCACTTTGACCACTACCTGGATGGTGGCCACTTTGGCCACTACCTGGATGGTGACCACTTTGGCCACTACCTAGATGGGTGACCACTTTGGCCACTATCTAGATGGGTGACCACTGGCCACTACCTGGATGGGTGGCCACTTTGGCCACTACCTGGATGGGTGGCCACTTTGGCCCTACCTAGATGGGTGACCACTTTGGCCACTACCTGGATGAGTGACCACTTTGACCACTACCTGGATGGGTGGCCACTTTGGCCACTACCTAGATGGGTGACCACTTTGGCCACTACCTGGATGGGTGGCCACTTTGGCCACTACCTAGATGGGTGACCACTTTGGCCACTACCTAGATGGGTGACCACTTTGGCCACTACCTGGATGGGTGGCCACTTTGGCCACTACCTAGATGGGTGACCACTTTGGCCACTACCTGGATGGGTGACCACTTTGGCCACTACCTAGATGGGTGACTGTTTGGAAATACCAGGTGCTGTAAGATTGGATGTGCAGGTGGTGTAATCGATAATAGTTTGATCTTAAAAAAATTTAAGTGCAATGTCAGTTGTTATCTTCTTAATTCATGTTCTTCTATTGTTCCCTCTTCTTAAGTGTTTTTTTTTTCTCTCACATTCTCTAACACTCACTAACCCCTTGTCTTAGTTACTTTATTACCTTGCATGGGGTGAAATGATTAAACAAGAAAAAATATAAGTAGATATTTGCCATATTTTAACTCGTTAATATAAAGTCAATTCTACAATGTTATTGCTATGTGACAATTGCTTTTAAGTGGATTTCTTTCATATCATTTAATTTGCTTAACTACATTTCACTAATGAAAATAAATACTTGTAATGTGTTTTATAAAAGGACTTTGGGATGTCTCTTAATTTTAAAAACTTCTGTTTTTTTTTTGTTTTTTTTTTTTAAATTGGTTTGGCAGTTTTATTTACATGTTAGACTAAAGTGTTTTTGGTTGTTAATTTTTAACCAGTAACCTTTTCATTGTTTACAAAGTCAGTAGAAAAACAAAGATTAGTAAAGATATATTATCGCTGAACAATTTACTGTCTGACTCTGAAACCTGACTGCTGGTCACATGCTGATGTGTATTAAAGATTAACCTACTGACACATTAATTAACCCCCACCCCATCCAAAGGCAAGATGCATTCTTTCCAAACTGCCTTGCTTATTTAACTTCCATGTCAACCTGTAATGTGTTTTTTTATTTATTTATTTTTTTTTGTCTTAGGAGAGAATGCTTCTAAATGACTGTTTCTCTTCTTTTTGGTATCTGATATTAGACTGTTCTTTTTATTTTTTGCTCCCTACCCATTCATTCTAAAGATTTTTTTTTCTCTCTTTGTTTCTCTCCATTTTTAAGCCCCCCTTTTACTGTCTTTATCTCTTTCATTCCTTTGCTATGCTCTCTTGATCTCTGTGGTTCCTTTGCTGTACCCCCCTTGATCACTTTTTGTCCTCTTGCTCTGCCCCCACGATCACTTTTGTCCTCTTGCTCTGCCCCCACTTGATCATTTTGTTCTCTTGCTCTGCCCCCACTTGATCACTTTGTTCTCTTGCTCTGCCCCCTTGATCACTTTTTGTCCTCTTGCTCTGCCCCCCTGATCACTTTGTTCTCTGCACCCCCTTGATCACTTTTTTGTCCGCTTGCTCTGCCCCCTGATCACTTTTGTCCGCTTGCTCTGCCCCCCGATCACTTTTGTCCTCTTGCTCTGCCCCCCTGATCACTTTTTGTCCTCTTGCTCTGCCCCCCCTGATCACTTTTTGTCCTCTTGCTCTGCCCCCCTGATCACTTTTTGTCCTCTTGCTCTGCTCCCCTGATCACTTTTTGTCCTCTTGCTCTGCCCAGCCTTGATCACTTTTTTGTCCTCTTGCTCTGCCCCCCTTGATCACTTTTGTCCGCTTGCTCTCCCCCCTTCCGATCACTTTTGTCCGCTTGCTCTGCCCCGCCTTGATCACTTTTGTCCGCTTGCTATGCTTACTGCTCCTGTTGTCTCTCTTGTTCATTTGACACACTCCCCACCTATTCTTTCTAAAGATTTTTCTTTATTTTTGTTTTAGCACCCCACTTCTCTCCATTTTAAGCCCTTTTCCTTTTGCTTCTTTGATCTCTTTTGCTCCTTTACCATGCTCCCTGCCCCTGATGTCTCTTGTTCCTTCGCCACACTCTCTAACCCTGGTAGAAAGGATGGAATGTAGGATCAGAGGAAAAAAGGAAAGGTGGGAGAAAAGTGAAAGAGAGATCTACAGGTGAGAAAAGACACTATTAAAATCAACTTACTGTTACATCTAGCTAGTTCAACAGTAAAAAAAAAAAAACTACTTATTTGCTAATTTAGTATTACGCTTGAAATCATGCAACTAAGCCACAAGGGAGAAAAGCTCATTTGAAAAATTGCCATGAAAATATTTAGAGAAAAGGCAGAGGGAAGCCACCTTACGTCAGTATGGAATGTGACTAAAGTCGAGATGACAGGTCAGGATCAATTACATTACTCACCCTTCATTGGATTTTGTTAAGAATCTCAATAGATATACAGTCAGAGCACAAGTCCACATATGGCAGCAGTATCTTTGCGTTTTAACTTGATCAAAGCAAACTTCATCTTCTGTATAAATATATTTATGTTTCAACTTCTTCGCCACAACACACTTTTACTTTTTTCTTTCTTTCTCAATTACTCAAACACTTCTGTTATTTAAATATTAAACAAACTACCATGGCCACCACCACAGCTTGTTGGTTCTAGCCTCTTGGATGCTAACTGTGTGAGGCAGGCTGGGGAATATTCCTTGGGTAAGAGGTTAGGGCTAAGCAGCCTTGTTGTAGAAAGTAATTTGCTTGGTTGTCAGTGTTCCAGAGTAGGTGAATCAATGGAGACAGGGCATTGAGACAATATGGTGTCTGTCAAGTTGAGAAAGTGAATGGCAGTAATTGTTTTAAAAAGTAATTTTACTCTGTTCTTGACCTCGACCTTAACCCTGAACTTTTACCTTTCCTTCTCCCAAATATATCCCCTCTGCTTCATATTTTCTCTCTCAGTCTCTCTCTCTCTTCCTGGTGTTCCTCTTTAGTGTCTGTTTTCTCTTTCCACCCTATCCACATCCCACAAACACACACTTTACTTCCTCATCTTCCCAGGTTTCACTCTCTCCTAATTTCAAAAGCTCACTTGGTCTATTTTCTTCTTTTTTTTTAATTCTTTACCTGTTTTGTCATCTTTGCTCTTTCTTGTTGTATCTATCTTATTCCATTTTATTCAGGACTTGTTTCTTCCCTCTTTGTTTAATTTTCTGTTCTTGGCCTTTTTGTCCCACACTTCCATCTTTTTTAATCTCTGCCTATTATTTGGCATCTTCTTTTTTTTCTTTTTTCAAAACTATTCTTTTCCTATTTCTTTCTTTTTTTTATTCTTGGTTCCTTCCTTCCTTGTCAGTCCTTCCTTCCTTCCTTCCTTGTCAGTCCTTCCTTCCTTGTCAGTCCTTCCTTCCTTCCTTCCTTGTCAGTCCTTCCTTCCTCGCTTCCTTGTTGATCCTTTCTTCTTCGCTTCGTTGTCGGTCCTTTCTTCTTCGCTTCGTTGTCGGTCCTTTCTTCTTCGCTTCGTTGTCGGTCCTTTCTTCTTCGCTTCGTTGTCGGTCCTTTCTTCTTCGCTTCGTTGTCGGTCCTTTCTTCTTCGCTTCCTTGTCAGTCCTTTCTTCTTCGCTTCCTTGTCGGGCCTTTCTTGTCGGGTCCTTCCTTCCTTCCTTGTCGGTCCTTCCTTTCCTGTTGGTCCTTCCTTCCTTCCTTGTCGGTCCTTCCTTCCTTCCTTGTCGGTCCTTCCTTTCTTCCTTGTCAGTCCTTCCTTCCTTCCTTCCTTCCTTGTCAGTCCTTCCTTTCTTCCTCGCTTCCTTGTCAGTCCGTCCTTCCTTCCTCGCTTCCTTGTCGGTCCTTCCTTCCTTGTCGGTCCTTCCTTTCTCCCTTCCTTGTCGGTCCTTCCTTTCTCCCTTCCTTGTCGGTCCTTCCTTTCTCCCTTCCTTGTCGGTCCTTCCTTTCTCCCTTCCTTGTCGGTCCTTCCTTCCTCGCTTCCTTGTTGTTCGTTCCTTCCTTTCTTTTTCTGCATATTTCTCTCAGATCCCCCCCCGCAAGTCCCACTTCCAGTCCTTTTCCAATAAACGTTTGTCCATGAGTTTCTTTTGCCTGTAACATGCAAAAGAAACTGATGGACAAACATTATTCCAAATGGCATCATCGGTCTTGAAGCAACCCTCAGATATAATAGCAGTGGAGTTGTAGTGTTAAATTTAGAACACTTCAATAACAATGATGCTGACAAGTGGTAAATAAGTCTCACACCCTCCTGTTATCAACTCTCAAGTGCTCCATTCTTACCTCTTTCCTCATTTGTCAGCACCCCTCCACTGTTAATTTCTTACTGTCCCCTCTCTCTTTGATTTTCTTGAAGAGAAAATTGGCTCTTTACCCTCCTCCAGTCTTACAATGTTTAGTTCCACACTCCCCCTTCCATCAATGTCTTTGCTTGCCTTCTCCCCCTTCCATCAATGTCTTTTGCTTGCCTTCTCCCCTTCCATCAATGTCTTTGCTTGCCTTCTCCCCCTTCCATCAATGTCTTTGCTTGCCTTCTCCCCCTTCCATCAATGTCTTTGCTTGCCTTCTCCCCCTTCCATCAATGTCTTTGCTTGCCTTCTCCCCCTTCCATCAATGTCTTTGCTTGCCTTCTCCCCTTCCATCAATGTCTTTGCTTGCCTTCTCCCCCCTTCCATCAATGTCTTTGCTTGCCTTCTCCCCTTCCATCAATGTCTTTGCTTGCCTTCTCCCCCCTTCCATCAATGTCTTTGCTTGCCTTCTCCCCTTCCATCAATGTCTTTGCTTGCCTTCTCCCCTTCCATCAATGTCTTTGCTTGCCTTCTCCCCCTTCCATCAATGTCTTTGCTTGGTCTCACTCTCTCTCTCTCTCTCTCTCTCTCTCTCCCCTCCTGTAATTTCATTGTTTCTTCTCTTGGCCAATTAATGTCAAGAATTTACTTTGGTAGAGAATCAGAGAATCTTTATTTTTAATTAATTCACAAGTTAGACTTTGGATTTGTCAACAAAAAGGAAGACCGTGTCAGATACGGAAGCCAACTGTTAAATTGTATTTGCATATGGAACTCTCATAGCTTTTGCTATAAACAAAAGAAATGAACAATAACATTGCAGATTTTAATTGAATCACTTCTTGAGAAATGAATGCTGTAACATGAATATGAAACTTTCAAATGTCCTCAGGATCAAATACTGACGTATAGGTTACTTATTTTCAAACAGATTGGCCCTTTCTAGCTCACCGAACACGTGTTTGCTTACAACTGAAGCTAATAATACCAGTGTCCTATTAATATCATTTTTAAAAAATGAAATTAAAAAAATTTGTTTTTTTTTTTTTAATTTGGGGATTTGGAGTTTTTTGATTTTGTTTTTATGTTTTCGTTTTAAAACTTGATGTACTTCTCTCTCCATTCTTTGACTGAATATCTTTTTAAGAGAAAGTAATTTATAAAAAAGTGAGATGAACAAGGGGAAAATTAAACTTGAGGTGGAATGCTTTATAAATTTTATTTGCTTTTTTTTCGAGGGGGGGGGGGTCACTCAGATTCTTTCACAACCATTCCAGATCTTTGCCTAAAAAATTCTGCCACTTTCTTCTTCATGCTGTGTCCCTTTAAGACATTGGCGATCATGACTCTCCACAATTTTCTGTCTTTTGTAGCTCCCTATAACTTTTGTCTTTTTTGCAGTCTCTACTAAACCCTGCTCCACCATCCATTTGCTAAGCTTACAAGATAGGTTGTGCATTGTTTTCCTCTGGCCCTCTTACCTTCAATCTATCCTGAGTATCAAATTTTCCAAGCCCTCTTTCCTCATTAGATACAGCAGAATCTTCAGCTGACTCTTGCTGAAAATAAGTGTCCTTTTTTATAAGTGTCCTTTTTGTTGCCATTGCTTCAATAACTTTGTAGTTGCTTACATCTTTGGTCTGTTATTCTCAGTATCCTTCTGTAGAACTACATTTCTGTTGCTTCAAGTCTCTTCTTCATCAGTGAAGAGATTGTGCAGCATCTACTACTATATAGGAGAACTGATATTACATGACATTTCAGTAGTTTTTTCTTTGTCTCTAACAATGTTTTTGTTTCTTGATACTTTGCTTAACCTTTTGGAAGGTCGTTACATATAATATTAACGTGTCAAAAGGACTGTATTTTTTGTTTTTTCTCTTATTTCAGCCTTTGAAACCAACAGCAGCCATGAATAACTACACCACTCATCATTACCACTTTAAACCCCACCCAGGAGATGGGAAGGGATTTATTGACCACTTGAATGCAGAAGACAAGACTTTGTTTGTCGCTCTCATTGTAATGGGTATTGCTGTTCCATGCATATTCTTGTCAGTGTTTGCACTTCTGTGCATCCGCAAGCATAAAGAGAAAAAAGCCAGAAGGTAAGTAATTTAACCATACTTGATTGCTGGGGTTAAATCCCTTGGTAGTAATTTTTTTTTTTTTTTATGAGGGCTGGCTGTTAAATTTAAGAAAGCTTTCATTGATCTGTGTTTTTACTGTTTAATGGCATTTTTAACTCAGTTTATATATAAATACACCATACTTGAAACAATCGAGATATATGTGTGTGTTTTCATTAAAGACAACAGACAAGGTACTGCAATTAAGCTTTTTATTCAATTTTTGTGTTTGAACAAGTGTTTTCTTTTCTGGACACAGAGAGTATGTAGAAACTGTCCAAATGTCCTGTAATTCCGAGCACTTTCGGCTCTGCTTTTAGCCATTATGAAGGATGATTTTGTTTTTGCTTTTGCTTTTTAACTGGGTGTATAGGTTGTGGGTATGTTTCTAGAGTTATAAGAATGTTTTATTTTCCAAACATGGTCAGCACATTGTGGCCATGTTCATAGTTAATATTATTGAGTGTTGCCTTTTTTCTTATTAAGGCTTCCGTTATTTTTTATCTTTTTTTGTACATGTGGATGAGGTTATTATACTTGTATCTTCTACTGGTAAGTTTGTGTGTGTGTTTAAATGCATTCTAATAGATCTGTGGTCAGATAGGTGTAACTTAAGGCATCTGGATAGGCATGTAGTAGTGTGACTGATGTAATTATTTATGAATTTGGTTTGATCAGGAACCCTGTTCCTTGAAGGTCATTTGAATTCATAAATAATGTTTGTAGCAGTTGACACTATAGACATTACAGACAATTCTCCTTATTCCTACCAAATGGAAAAATTTAAGAATTCTAGAAAAACTTTTAAAAATTCATCAAATTTTCCATGCCTGTCATATTAAATGAAACCTGTATGAAAAAAAGTTTGCTATGTATGTATATATATATATATATATATATATATATATATATATATATATATATATATGTGTGTGTGTGTGTGAGAAAATCCATGATTAACCAATGAAAATCAAATAACATAAGTGTCCTAGGTAAGATGATAAACTACGTCCAACAGCAAGACCTCTGATTAGGAAGTTTTGAGGTGTGTGGAACAATCTCTTAATTGCTGGTGTTCCCAAGTCCATCCTGATCCGGGGTGGTAGCACCTGTTAGGGTCCCAACTATGGGTTAATAGTTAGCCCCCAAACTGAGGTCAAAACACTATGTAAGTGTAAAAATAGATTTTAATAGCAGAAATACTTTGTAAAAAATATTATTGTCAGCAATATATTTTGGGAAAAAAAAAAGATATTACTGGCTATACATTTTTTTTGAAGAAAAAATATTACCAGAAATGAAAATTTTGTCAGCATTAAATAACCCATTCAGGTTGATATGCCATAAAACAGACCAAACCAAATTAAACAACACAAAAGTAAAAATACAAGAATTTCTTCTTTTTCTCCATTTCATTTTCTAATGAAGCTTTAAGTGAATTAGGAATTGGGAAATCAGGTTGTCAGCTGACATGGATTTCAGAGGCACTCAATGCGGGATCATAGCCCAAAGTCTCTTGCTTATATGTACTTCGGTCCAAAATTGGCATGGAGATAAAGGTTTCTGGGGATTCGGTGATTCCCAACATTCATTAATTGCAATAAAGGTTTGCTATTTCTGCTTTCTTAATCAACTTTCCAAATTTGAAGAATTATCCCTCTTCCTTGCAAGTAGTAACAGGTATTGCTTCTACCTTAACTCCAACCTGCTTTACTTCACATCTCATACTGCTACTCTGCACAGGTAGGGCCAAATTCTGCCTCTTCCTTCTCAGTATTCTAACTCTGCCCACTTCTCAGGGCTGGCATAACTATCTTTGTACCAAATCTAATTTTTTAAGTTTGTAGGAGAAAGGGTGTGGTTTATTCTCCTCATTCATTTCAATTCTCTGTCTCCCTTTCCTGGATCCCTATGTCCAGTGAAAACACAAAACAGATCACTTTCTTATTTTAACCTTCCGAGAGATAGATAAAAATTATTTCCTAATTTGTTTTTGTCAATGAAAATATATTTGTTTACCTAAATTCTAAACAAAGAGACATGATTTTCCATCCTTGGGGTGGTTATCATCTTAGCAAAAACATAAACCAGATCACCTGCCTGTTATGACAGATCAATTTTCATAATCCTAACCCTTGCAGTGGGTTCATTGTGTTTTCATTTCTCAATTAGTATTTGCTAATGAAAATATTATTCCTGTCTGCTTCTCTTTTCACCACTGACATGTGTTTTTCTAATTTCCCAAAAAAGAGATAAGGCCGTTTCCCAATTTGCTTCACCCTCATACCAGATTTTTGATAGATAAAAAAAAAAGAAAAAAAAAGTAAACTCTTGCTGCATCAATCTAATTCTTAAGGATGAGGCAACCATGATGGCCCTTCAATTCCACATACCAGGGAAAATGTCTTCCATTCTCTTTTTCTATCTCTCTGTTTTCCAGTTTATATTTCATTTTGGGCTTAACCCTGTTTCTGCTTAGAATTAATGTTTAAACACCTCATGGCTTCTGTGTCACAGTTTTATTGCCTTGCATGGAACAATATGATTTAATATATATATATATATATATATATATATATATATATACAAACATAAAATCTCTTTGGAAGGTTAAATCAAAGAGAAGCAGATGTCAAAAATACTTTTGTCTACTTGGCATTCCTTCAACATATGGCTGAAAAGAGGCAAAATGGAGTCAAGTTTAAAAAACGATAAACAAAAGTTGTATAGGAAGAATGGAACTACAAAAAATAAAGACAAATTTATCTGACAACCCAATAGAATTCTTGAATTATCTTTAATGTGATGTGTGATCATAGCTCTCCATAACTTCCTTTCCTTTGTATTTGTAATTACTGTTTTACCCCTTATTATCTCACTCAGTCTCTGTTCTACCATCCATTTTCACAAAGCTTGTTCATTTGGTTACTCATTGCTTCTCCTTGTCCTGCATGTTTTCAGTATGTCCTGTGAGTGTCACATTCTCCAAGCCTTTCTTCCTCATGTATCTTTCTTATTCTCTTAGTATAAACATCCTTTTTGTATTCACTTTCCTTAAAGCTTCCTAGTGACTCACATATTGATATAGAAAAGTCTCACACACACACACACACACGCACAGTGAGGTTGGGTGTGGGGAGGGTGGAATAATTCCTGACCTTATGAATGTTTACTTTGTTTTGTGGTGTGTGGGAGGGCAACAAGTCGGGTTGTGTTTCTTGATAACACAAACATACAACGCAAATGATGTATTTATAGCTGCAGAGATATGAAGATACGTCTTAAAGTTTATTGGAATTTTTTTTTCCCCCTTCATAATATTGGTGAGATAAGAACACTTGACTCTTTGAATCATTAAGGAGTAAATAAACATTGGACCATTGTGATTTTTACCTTTTTCACAAGAATGGAACAAATAATAAGCCTCCTATGATTTTATTACATAGGAAGTTTCTCTTACCCACTCACATCATATGACAGTGTTCAGAAGCCATTTCTAAAAGAAATCTAATATTTGGCCTTTTGGTCAGATTTGGACAAAGTGGATCAGGCTGAGAAATTTTTTTCTTTGTTGATGTTTTTTCTTTTTCTCTGATGTTTTTTTTTCTTTTTCTCTGATGTTTTTTTCTTTTTTCTGTTGATGTTTCTTTCTTCATTGTTGGTCTTTGTTTCTTCTTTGTTGGTCTTTGTTTCTTCATTGTTGGTCTTTGTTTCTTCTTTGTTGGTCTTTGTTTCTTCTTTGTTGGTCTTTTACTTCTTCTTTGATGCTTTCCTTTTTGTTGATGTTTTTTTCTTGATTTTTTTCTTTGATGTTTTTTTTTGTCTTTGTTAGTTTTTTTGTACTCTCTTGTTTTTTTTTTTGTTTTGTTTTTTTTGTCTTGTTGCTACAGTCCTGAACACATTATTTTTTTTTTTTTTATTTGATTTTCGTTTTCTTCAAAATTATTATAATCTTTAATAATTCTGGGAGAGGGGATCAGTTTATCATTTAATAAAAAAGTAGAAAATCGATCCCCCACTTTGTCCTATAGAATCTTACAGCAATGCTAGTTTACCGGTATTTCCTCCCTCACCCACCCATTTCTTGATATGAGTCCCAGCAACAAAAACTTCTTGTCTATATAGAATGGAGTTCTCGATTGTCCATTATTACTTTGCAGGCATTGGTTCTCTTTATTTCTAAGGGGGCAATTCCTTTTCAGATGGCCTGGTTCATGACAAACCCAGCACCCATAATAAACCAGTGTCCCTTGCTAGGTGGGCTCCCCCACACAAAT
This sequence comes from Acanthosepion pharaonis, assembly GCA_903632075.3. Lineage (NCBI taxonomy): Eukaryota > Metazoa > Mollusca > Cephalopoda > Sepiida > Sepiidae > Acanthosepion > Acanthosepion pharaonis. The sequence continues at coordinate 2,404,515 of CAHIKZ030002401.1, forward strand.
CAGAAACCAGGCCCTTGGTTGCATCATATACTAAAATTGCTGTCTCCACCTCAGACAGACAGTAGATGAGCTGTTTTTTCTTAGTCGCCATCAACCAGGTTTTTAACTCCCCTGTGTCCCCCCTCTGTACATTGGTAATCTAGTTCCCCCCAACAGATCTCTAAAGTTATTCGACAATTGAGGTCTGTTCACCTTGTCCCCATCCACAGACTGGTCATGTCCAACATCACACCCATCCTTGCTCCTCCCAACATATCTAATCAACCAATAAAGGAAAAGGGAGACAATCCTTAAAAATGTTGTTACAACCAAAAATATTCCTGTTAGCGAGGTTCAAGGGAAAAAAAAAATACAGGTAAACCAAAACATGTCCTACCTGTCACTTGACTTGTTTTGTGGTTGCCTTGAATGTTAAAACAGGAAAACATGGTCATGCGTAAAGTTTGTTGGTTCTCACTCCTGTAGAGAATTGTCCTTTTTTTTTTTTCTACTCTTTTCTTCACATGTTCTGAACTAGGTTGACTTGGGTACTTTGATCCAGATGCCAATTAATATAACCTCAGCAATCCAGGGTCAAATCCTTGGTCATTAACACCAAATAATATAACACCTTTTGCCGCCACCTACATCTGGTGGTGTAATTTAATTCATTATCCAATCATCAGGATCTTAGCCCAGTGGTTAAAACATCATTCTAACTCTGTGCTGGCCAATGCTGATGCTGGTCCAATCTGGTTGTTGGTTGCTGGCTGCTTCAATCCACACCAACTCTGCCCATGCTGTGTTCTTGATATCAGAGCAGTGTAAGATTGAAGGTCGAAGTATCGCAGCACTTGTTCAAGCCATGGTATGTTCTATATTAAGAAAACAATATCTCCATGATGAATAATAATACAAGAGATTCATGGGGGTTAATCTTCAATTGGTTTATATAGTTCTTGGTGCAACAAAATTAACTCTTCTCGTATCAATCTCTATAGTGACACTGAGCCTTGTCTAAACTTCCGAAGGAGCTGGGTTCAAAGTTCTTGGAATCAGGAAATCTGGTGGCAGCTGATGTGGATTCCAGAGGCACTCAATGCAGGATCTCAGCCCAAAATCTATGAGCTCCCAAAGTCAAAAACTGGCGTGGGGCCAAAGGGTTCTTGGGATTCGGTGATTACCCAATCCTCACATTAATCCCAATAAAATTTTACTTTTTCCCTATTTATGCTTTCTTAATCAACTTTCCAAATTTGGAGACTTATCCACCTTCCTTGGAAGTAGTCACAGGGATTGCTCTTCCCTAGACTCCATCCTTCTTCACTTCACATCTCGCACTATGACTACATACAAGCAGGGCTAATTTCTACCTCTTCTTCCTTGGTATTCTAACTCTGCCCATTTCTCAGGGTTGGTATAACTGTCTTGGTGACAAATTTAATTTTTAAAGTGAGTAGGTGAAAGGTCATAGTTTATTCTCCTCATTAATTTCAATTCTCTGACTCTCTTCCACTTCTTACTATTACCTCTCTCCAGAGAGAACACAAACCAGACCACTGTTTCTCATTTTAAACTTCTGTGCGATAGATAAAAATTATTTCCCAATTTGTTTTTGTCAACAAAAATATATTTGTTTACCTAAATTCTCAACAAAGAGACACACTGTTCTCCATCCTTAAGCCAATCGCTGACTTAGCAAAAACATAAACAAAACCACCTCCTTGTTATGACAGGATCAATTTTCATAATCCTAACCTTTACAGCAGGTTCTGTTTTCATTTCTTAATTCATTTTTGCCAATGAAAATATGATTACTGTCTGTTCTCTTTTCATCAATGACATTTTTTTTTTTTTTTTTTTTTTTTTTTTACCAATTTCCCAAAAAAGAGATAAAACCATTTCCCAGTTTGCTTTACCCACATGCCAGATTTTTGATAGATAAAAAAAAGAAGTAAACTCTTGAGGCATCATTTCAATTTTTTAGGGGTGAGACATCCAGATCGCTCTTTTTTAATCATTTTCATATTGCCAGGGAAAATTCTCTCTCTCTCAGTTTATATTTCATTTTGGGCTTAACCCTTTTTCTGCTAAGAATTAATATTTAACCACTTCACGGCTTCAGTGTCACAGTAGAAGAGGGATCAGTTTATTACTTAATAACAAAGGAAAATTGATCCCCCACTTTATGTTGAATTATGTAGAATCTTATATTGGTACTGGTTAACTCATACTGACAAAAATGATGGCATATTTTAAGTCCTAACTATTATTAGATTTTCATATGTATGTGTATATTTTCATATCAGAAATGTAAACCATAATTTCATGTACCTCTTTGATCCCTGCCAAGGGATACATTTTCTTTAATAAGTGTAACAGAGAGAGGTATACACACACATCCACATGAATGCACACACGCAAATATAACTTTTATTGACTGGAAATGAAAACGGTGTTTATATATCAAAGTACAATTTGGGTTAAGATGTGTGTTTAATGATGAGAAACACGATCTCAGGGCAGGATTAACTCTAGATTTTGCTAATAAAGCAGGATCGGGAAAAGAGACTGTGGTTGCAGTGAGTCGAGAGATTTGCGGGAGAATTTTGGAGGAGAGAGAGAAGACTGCCCCCTGTTCTGAGAAGTCTGTATGAGACTGGACTATTAGTCATAAACCTACCCCAGGCAATTCAATACGTGTTTATCACACACAAACCCTCTCTCTGTTGGGAATTCACTGGATGCATTTTGTCTTTTTCTTTTCTCATTTATGTTAAATGTCTTTATTCTCCCTGTAACCTCTGTTCTGACGTTATCTTCTTATATAAAAGACGTCAATATTTCCCCCATTGTTGTCTGGCTTCTGCAGATATTATTTCTTGTTTTATTTTGCCACATTCTAAAACTTCCTCGTGCCAACTCTCACAGCCATGTCCACATCCCCAGTCGACTGTGAATGTATAGACAACACCCTGCTTACTGGATCTAAAAGCTAACACAGCGTGGGCAGCGAGCAGGACTTGACAAATTGACCGGTCGAAATAATCTATGGGTACTCAGGGAGTATACGGCCAGTTACCCCTAAGTTTGGTTCGAACCGAGTGGACACCCCTCAACCCAAAGAGGAAGACGCCGGAGGTTGAGGGGCTGGAAACAAAGTGGTAGATAAGACTCTCTGTTGTCTAGGCCGGTGGACATTGATTTCACTGTTTGAAAAGTCAAGGATGTCCACTCAAACATTAGTATCTGCCAAAATTAGACTAGATAGTAATAGTAGCTTAAAAGCAGTGTAAACTTCTAAGCTTGCTCCTACAGAAAGCTAATTGGGTCTCGGACTCAAAACTAAAGTGGCCTCTGGTATTTCAGCCAAAAGACCAATTTAGACCCAAATTCCAATTCAGGCTGATTAATTACAGTTCTTTAAATCACAAACTCTGGAACTTCAAAACTACATGTTGTGAAACCTCCCACTTCAACTCATATTCCTTGGCATTTTGAAAAAATAAAACTGATTTCACCAAATCACAAATTTTTGGAGATTTTAAACTGAATTTAAATCAATTTTTTTTTTTAAATTCACAAAGTTTTTCTGCGTTACTTAAGACCTAATCTCTATCTATAAAAGGCAGGATGTGTGTGTGTGTGTGTGTAACGAATGCATTGCCACAATTTTCAACAGATTTGCACCAAAATTTACATGCACATGCTCCAAGTTAGTAGAAAGGCCAAGATCGACTTTGCATTTCCCAACTCCCATCGATAGTGAAAATAATCAATTTTTTTCATGCTTTTACAACAGTTTTCATGTAGTTTGCGGCCATTTTGTACTGGCCAGAGTGAGAGCCAATGGCTGGCTGCCACAAATAGGCTGGAAGATTCTATTGGCCAGCGTGAGAGCCAACAGCTGACTGACATGAATGTTAACTAGCATGCTAGCATGCAAAAAAAAATCGATAGCTGCATTCGTCACAAGTGGGGAAAAATTTAAATCTGCATGGCACTTTACTCCAATTGGCTCATTCGCTTGCTTAAACACAACGTTGATTCTGATTCCGCAGAACTGGGTTGGGTGTGAAAAAGTATTTGTTGTTAACATTCTTTTTTCATTCGGTTTTTTCAGTTAAGTCCTTTTTTAAAGCTGATCATTTTGTGTTCATTTTGTTTAGTTCTTTTTTTCATAACAGATTTAATGTTTAGTATAGAGCTTAGAAAATATTCGCAGTGTGAGATAGGCAAGAAGTAAGGCATGTAGCAACATCAGCACGGCAAAGGGCACTCCTTTAAATGCAAGGAAGGGCAAAAATATTTTAAGTCAAGTGATAGTCATTGCTGTATGAGTCGTACAATTTTTGAATCAAGCACGGACAATGCCGGGCCATGCTGCTAGTATAAATTAAAATCTTTTAAAAAATTTTTTTTTTTTTTTTTTTTCAGTTATTTTAAAATTTAAATTTTTAACTATTCTCTCCTCATCCTGGCACAGATCTCAATGCTGAATGTTCAAGCACCAGATGAAGGGCAGACTTTCAATCCAGGAATCATCTTGATTCCAAAATGGTAGTTCCACTGATAGCCATTCATATTTCCAGACCCACATTTGGATGTGTAGATGAGCAAAGAGTTGGTAGGGATGAGCTGTTAGACTGACTTGGTAGTTGTCACAAGTGTTGCCTACAAATGTACCCATCCATCCAGACTGAACAAGCAAAGCCCTGATTAAAACACCTAAATATATTAGAAATTGGGTTTCCATTCTCATTTCATTCTGTGGTATTTGTTTTCATCTTTTGTTTCCATGTGAACGTGCAGTGGGCATTTCCCAGTCTCTGGTACATACTGACATGAAAAAAACTTGAGATCTAACATCAAGGTAGCCACTTGGTGATGGTCTTGTTGCATGTTTATGCCTACACTGTGTGGCAGATTATTTCTGGTTACATTCAGTAGCTGACAGTATAATTGTTAACATCTACGGAATCAGACAATATCCCAGTTGCCATGAATTTTAGCACAGCAGGAAGAAGTGGAGACATTTTGAAAATTAGTGTCAAAAAATAAAAAAAAAACTGGCTAACTTTTCAATCAAACCCTCTTACAAGGTCCGTTGAACAACCAATAGTTGTTGGATGGGGAGAAGAGGATTTTATTTCCGTTTTTATTCGTTTTCCAGGTTTTCTCTTTTTTGACTCTTGCTCTTGTTTCCTGTCTTAGTTCTTTTTTTTTTCTTTTTTTTTTTTTATCATTTCATCCTAATCAAGGCAGTAAAACCTGATACACAAAGTGTTACGAGCGTAAAAGGAAAACATTAAGGAACATGAACAATAAAAGAAAAGGAATTAAAGAAGTCAGCAGATAATGATCCTGTAGACTCTTTTTTCTCTACTGTTTTTTCAAATTTTTTTTTACTTTTTTTATCTTTTTTTGCTTTTTTTATCTTTTTTTACTTTATTCTTTCTATGTGTTACTTTTTATCTCTTTTTATTGCTTTTTTATCTTTTTTTTGCCATTTTATCTTTTTTTTGCGCCTTTTTATCTTTTTTTGGCATTTTTTGCTTTTTTTAACTTCTTAAACTTATTTTTGCTTTTTTTAAGCTTATTTTTTACTTTTTTTTGCTTTTTTTTGCTTTTTTTTAACTTTTTTGCTTTTTTTTAACTTTTTTGCTTTTTTCTTTTTTTTGCTTTTTTCTTTTTTGCTTTTTTTTTTTTTTTTTTTTTTTTTTTTTTTTTTTTTTTTTTTTTTTTTTTTTGCTTTTTTTTTTTTTTTTTGCTTTTTTCTTTTTTTGCTTTTTTCTTTTTTTTGCTTTTTTCTAACTTTATAACTTTTTTCCTTCTTTTGCTTTTTTAACTGTTTTTTTGTTGCTTTTTTTATCCTTTTTTTTTACTTTTTATCTTTTTTTTTTTTTTTTGGCTTTTTTTTAACCTTTTTTGGCTTTTTTAGCCTTTTTGTCTTACTTTTTTTTTTTAACCTTTTTTAAAACTTTTTTTGCTTTTTTTTTTAACTTTTGGCTTTTTTTAACTGTTTTTTTTTTTTTTATTATTATTTTTTTTTTTTTTTGCTTCTTTTCCCCATTTTCTACTTGTTCATTTTTTTATTCCCCATTTTTCTGGGTTTTTTTTTGTTTTTGTTTTTTTTTTTTTTTTTTTTTTCCTCTCTTCCACCACATTTTTATTTTTTTTTTTTTTATTTTTTGTGTTGTTCTCTAATGTTCTTCTTTTTTTCTTCTTTTTTTTTTTTCTCCTTCTCAGGGCTGAGATGCTGTTGCGGAATGCTCAAGAGATTGCAGTTGATGATCCCCGCCGGCCAGAAATGATCATGGACCACAGATACTGAAGAATTTAAATTTTCTTTTTCTTTATATCTGTCCCTTGCTGCTGCAGCTGCCAGACAGAATACGACCCACGGTGCTGCCTTGACTTGATTTTTCTAACACCAAATATGCACTGCTACACGATCACAAGATGTTCTATATCTACATACATACATACATACAGTCCCCCCCAATTTTTATTTTTATTTCTTTTATTTTTTTATTTTCATTAAATAAAAATTTGGGGGAATTCAAAGAATATCTATTAGAAAATATTTTTTTATATAATTTTTTTTTTTCTGTGACAAAAAAAACTTTTTTTTATTAACAGAAATTTTTTATAGAATTTTTTTTTTAATGAATAAAAGTTGTTATTATTTAAATGTTTTCCTGATATTATGAGGATTTTTCTTTTTATTTGGGATCAGTTTTTTGTTTTTTATAACAAGAATTTTTTTATTTTTTTCAATATTTAAAAATTTTGTATCTATAATTAAGACATTTTACAAAATGTGAATCCTTTCTAAAAAAAAAAAATCACTTTAAATAATTTTTGTTTCCACTCTATTTTTGTTTTGTTTTTTGTTTTGTTTTTTTGTTTTTAATTTAAAAAGGAACCTTAACATTATAATATTTTTTAAAGTTTAATTTTTTTTTTTTTTTGTAAAGAAAATTCTTTCACCCATACAAAAATAAATAAAACTTATTTAAAAGTCTGAAAACTATTTGTAAGTTTTCTATTTAGAACCACCAAAAAAAAAAAAAAAATGGACCCGCCCACAAAAGAAAAAAGAAAACAATAGTAAATTTTTTTTTTTTTTAATCTATCTCCAACTCTCCAATTTACAGTTTCCCAGTCTTGAGCCCCCTTCCCCCTCCCCCCCCAAAAAATGCCTGAATTTTTTTCTCAGTCATTCTCTGCCTGGAGACCGATACTGGAGAAATAACCATCAACAGGCAGGTAGGCCAAATTCTGTCATTTACTCTTTCAATTGTACCCACCCAATATCCTCACCTCTATCCTGTTGTTATTATTGTCAACCCCACCACCAACCAACCATATGTTCTCCAGCTTTGAATCTGTTATGGTCAATATAAGTATTGGAGGGCAGCTGTGTTTGTTGGTAGAGGAAAACCATGTAAACTGAACACAGAAAGAAAAAAAAAAACATTGGCAAATAATAGTCAAGTCATAAATGAAACACTCAATGGACATTGTTAAGATATAATCTGTACAAATATTTTTTTTTTTTTTTTACTTATGTAGTTGGACAGTAAGTATTGTATTATGAAATTGTTATTAGTTGTTTTGTTGGTTTGTCACACTCATGTTCAGTTTTTTTTGTTACTTTTTTTTGTCTTATGTAATGAAGAAATTGCCTTTTAGGCACTACTTAAATTGAATGGTCAACATGTAAAAAAATAATGAAAAAAATTTGGGGAGGAGAGTAATTTTTGTAGATCAGTATACAGTAAAGCTTTCTCAAGTCACAATATTTATCAGAAACAAAATATCTTTTTTTGTTCTTTTTTTTGTTCTTTTTTTCTTTTTCTTTTTTCTTTTTTTTCTTTGTTTTTTTCTTTCTTTTTTCTTTTTTTTTCTTTCTTTTTTTTCTTTTTTTTTCTTTTTTTTTTTTTTTTTCTTTCTTTTCTTTTTTTTTCTTTTTTTTTCTTTTTTTTCTTTTTTTTTTGTCAGTTTAGGAGCAGAGTTCCTGTTCATAATATAGAAACAGTACCCCTGACTTTTGTAAAGATTTACCTGTACTTAAATCAAGTTTGAAACTATTCTTGAAATCTGCAAAAGACTGATGTTATTCTTAAATAGGTTATTTTTTTTTTTTTTTTTTTTTATAGAAACATTAATTTCTAATAGAAACATTAATAAAGTTTTTAATTAATTTTAATTTTTTTTTTATAGAAACATTAATTTTTTTTAATTTTTTTTTAATAGAAGCAGTTCCAAATCACTCCCCTAACCTTTGTAAAGAATTACCTCTACTTAGATTTTTATTTTCAAATATCAAGTTTGAAATTATACTTATGTCACTGAAATTTGCAGAAGACTGATGTCATTCTTAAATTTGTTGTTGGCACCTCAAGGCAGTGTAATGGTTAGCAAGCTTGTTTTGCTAAAACAATTACGACTGGGTAATGAGTTCAATCCTGCTATGCTTGGAAAATCACTATTATTAAATATGTTGTGTTTTTTTTTTGTTTTTTGTTTGTTTTTTTTTTGTTTTAAGCATTTTTTAAACTTTGGATTGGGGAGGGGGACTTTTTTTTCAGAGGCTCTTGCTCAAAGTAAGGGATGATAATAATAATAATTTATCTTTTACTTAAATTAGAAAATATTACCTGATATCCCAAAATGTATTTTTAGCAAACTGTGACAGAGAATTTAAGTAGTGCCACTTCTTTTTTTATTATTTATTTATCGTTATATATGTATTTTTCTTTTTTTGCTTTCTCTTTTTTTATCTTTCTTTCTATTCTTTCACTCCATTTGAAAAGCCAAGGATGGACAAGAAAATAGAAAACAATTTGGGAAAGTTTTTTTTTTTTTCTTTTTTTTTCTTTTTTTTTAATGAAAGTTAAGGTTATGAGATCAAAAATTAACTTACTATAAATCAGTCTATGAGAATAGAGAATTCTAAAATTCAATAGAAATCATTTTTTATCAACTCAACGCATACTTAACCCTAGAACACTAACCATGGGTATATCATACCTGATTTTGGAAATATTCGAAAAAACATTAAATATAAATCTTTCTTTGAAATATTTTACATTTAGGCACTTCAAACTGTGTACTTTGAGTTTAATAGGAACTGAAAAACATATTATTTAGGTAAGAAAATCAGGTACTGAAAATTGTAATTAAAAATAGGAAAATTTGAGCTGGGTACTATATACCCATGGGTAGTGTTCTAGGGTTAACAAAAAAAACAAGTAATCAATTCTCTTGAAAGGAAAGAAAATGTCATATGTTTTAAAATTCTAAGAATTTTTCAAAAATTTCTTTAAAAAGTAAATTTTTGCAAAACATATATGCACACACACACATACACACACAAGGAAAACTTACCTTAGCCAACACATTTCGTCTTCTGATGGACTTTACCAAAGCAACAGACTGTCGGCTAAGATAAATTCTCCTTTTTTCTATATTTATATTGTCCTCTTACATACATATGTATATTCTAAGTGTGCTTAATTTTAAATACTTTCAAAAGATCTTTTATTATAAAAATAACTTTTTTTTCTCTTAACCCATGAACATACATTCATGCATTTTGATGCAATATACAAAATGGGTGTTTCATATCCTGAGACTCTCCTGGTCTCTTCAGCTGCTTTTCACCTTTTTCAAAAGTAATGCATCACAATGACAGCAGTCCAAAGTAATAACACCATGTTGTTAAAACACATCCGCTAACTAAAAATGAAAGGGGAAAAAAATGCAGTAGTGGAATGTGGATATAATTTTTAAAAAAATGGAGAAAACCAGAGGCAGAAACAGCAGTCTGTGTATGAAGGAGAAACTGAAAAATTATGAAATACAAGAACATGAATGGATTAATAAACAAAAGGAACAAAATTCTTTTGAACTGTTGGCATGTTGACAGATTACTTTTGAAAAACCTGAAAAAGAATTCAAAGAGCTCGGGAACATCCAAGGATCTCAAACAGCCATTCTGAAAATGGCACAGAATTGTGTGAAACAGTCTGTAAATGGGTAAATAATAATAAACACATTATTTTTACTTGTATGTACATGTGTGTATACACACACACACACACACACACACACATATATATATATATGGATATTAAAGTCAACCCCTAGTGGCAACAGTACATTTCATGCTTAAATGCAAACTTCATGGAATCTCTTAATTTGAGTCTGGAGATTGTCACTGCTAGTTTTTGAATTCAGTGTCCACACACACACACATTTTAAGACATGTCTGATTAAATAATTTAACCAAATTTTATCCTACTTATTCTAAATAGTATCTTTTTATAATTACAGGCAAGATTTTTAGAATCTTTATTAAAGGAAGAAAGAAAATTACCTTGTTGATACATATTCATTTTATTCCAAGTACTTTCAACATTTGCACAATGTCATCATCAGTGTCTTGCTTTTGCTTTTGTTCATCGTTTTTCTAAGACAAAATTGTTGTGTTCGTCTGAAAATTAAATTTTTACATGTAAAGTTAAAAATGAACACAACAATTTTTTTGTTTTAGGTAAAACAAGACCCTGATGATGACATTGTGCTAATGTCAAAAGTACTCAGTATAAAATGAATATGCATATTTAATAAGGATACTAAGAAACCTGTCCATAATTACGAGTGGATACTATTTAAAATAAGTCGACAAAACTTGTCTAAATTATCTAATGAGACATGTCTTAATGAAAATATGCTGCCAAAACATACACAATTTATATATATATATATATATTTCTTATTACAATAAAGGTTATGTTTAAAATATTTAAGTTGAAAATGGAAAACTCTAAATTTCTATAAACCACATGTTTGCAAAAACAATGATGTCTGCCAGCTTAGAGATTGAAAGTCTTGATGAGGAGAAATGTACATCTCAACGTTTTCTTTATGAAGACTTTCAATCTCTATGCTGGTGGACAATAAATTTAAATGTTATAAAATTCAGGAACCAAAATATTTTGCATTTCATTAAAAGGAAAAAAAAAGAAAGCAATAACATAAACTCTGATATGAAAATGCAAGGAAGTATTATTTACATTATTTGGACTATTATCCTCATCTTTGTTGCCATATTCACAACGTTTCAGCCATTGTACACTCCGGCCCTCTTAAAGTGTTTGAAATTTTGAACTGAAACCTTTATTTTTTGTCCACCAAGGTAGATTGTTCTAGTGCTACATGCCATGCCACTTCCATATATCTCAGTTATTTCACTTTAACTCAACTCTCCAATTTTTTTTTTTTTTGTTTATTTTTGCCGTAGCTTGGTATTGAACTCACAACTTTTTGGGTCTAGTTACTAGATCTAACCAACATCTTTTTCCACTGGGCCATGTGTCCTTGGAGAGTTGAGTTAAAGGGAAATAACTGAGACATCCAGGAGAGGCATGACACATGGAACTAGAACAGTCTACCCCGGTGGACAAAATAAAGGGTTTGGTTAGAAATCTCAACCACCCGAAGAAGACCTGAGCATATAACGGGCGAAATGTTGTGTATATGGCAATGTAGATGAGAATAACAGTCCAAATAATCATAATACCTCATCTCAGATAAGCAAGGAAATGATATTTAAAAATGATGAAACCAAAATAGCACTAGGGAAATGAATAAAAAAATAAAAATAAAACCTCTTTGATAATGGCTTATGGAAGCTGAAAGTACTCAGATACTGGACAATTTATATGTACCAGAGACCTGAAAAATGATATGAACTATAAAAAAATAAATAAATTTTTTAAAATCCTTAGCAAAGAAAATTTGTGGGTCTTTAACCAAATTTGTGTGGGTGTGTGCAAGTAAATTTTTTTTTTTTTTTTTTAAATAAATTTTCTTTTGGTTTTGGCCAGTATTTCTCCTGAATTAATTCTATTAAATGTGTTTTAGTAAATTAAAAAAAAACCCAAAAAACTTTGAGCGGAGAAGGGCCTCCACAAAACCCCTTTTCTCCAAAGATACTGAATCTAGGTGACATTATTTGGACGTTTTCGCTCGCCGGCATCAAGGGAGAGAACTCTGTTCAGGTGCTTACCTATGTTCTTCTACCATGTAATACGAAAATTAGATTTACTTTATACAGCTACTGTATTATTTAATTACGCACAAAATAATCTCCTGTTCCATATCTGATTTTTTTTTTTTTGTGTGTGTGTATATATATATATATATATATATATATATATATATATATATATATATATATATATATATATAATAATATAAAAATTAAAGAAAGTGGTGGATTTTTATTAATCTGACAGATTTTTTTATCACTTTAAATGTTATTTTTAGTGGATACTCATATTTGAGTAGACACTTCATTTATTTATAAAACAATATATTTATATATTTTTGTCACCCTGCCTAAATGTTTGAGAAATCTTATTAGAGGAGAAATCCTGCCAGAAAGCATAAATTTTTCTTTAAATAAGATTTCTCAAACTGATTGGTAGATGAAAATAAAGAAATATACTGTATAGTAATTAAACGGAAATACAAGTATCCACCAAAAATAATGTTTAAAGTAATAATATATATATATATATATATATATAAAGCTAAAACATAACATACACTTAATACACACATCCCATTCACAGCAACTAATAAAACTGTCAAAATGACCAAGGTGGGAGTTCTTAAAGTCAGGAATCTCCCATCCTCTATCTTAAAAACAACTTGAAAGAAGCCGTTTAACCAAAATTAATGATAAAAAACAAATGGAAACAACAGATAAAGTTTACTTTCAGAAACGGTCATTCACTCCTGTAGTTCACTGCTACTAACAAGCAGGGATTTTTTTTCTCCTTATGACAGCCATCCTGGCTGAAACTAGTCAAGGAATCTAAGTGAAATAATAAAACAAAAAAATATTAATATACAATCCAGTGTGTCTGAAAATTTTTGAATAATTTTTATTGTGCAAAACACACACACACACACACACACACACACACACATACATACATACATACATACATACATACATACATATATATATATATACACACACACACACACACATATATATATATATACACACACACACACACACATATATATACACACACACGCACATACACACACACATATATATACACACACACACACACACACACATACATATATATATATATATATATATATATATATATATATATATATATTTAGTGTAATCCTAATATTTTTTGTTTGTTTTTCTCCACTATTTTTTTTTGTTTTTTGTTTTTTTTTTTCATTCCAACCTCGCTCCCCATTCTCTTCCTCTCTTTTTTTTTTTTTTTTTTTTTTTTTTTCTAAGGATAGGAAATACATTTCCAAACAAATTTTTCCACTGACTTAATTTCAGTTCAAATACTGTTTAACTATCCATAGTGTGTGGTACAGGGATAAAATGGTTCTAAAAATTCTACATAATTGCCGCCATATTTCAGGAACCAGGCAATTATTTGCAATCTAACGAGTTTTTAGCTTTGCTAAATTTGGAATTCAATTCCTTTTAGCTGGAGTTGTAGCTTCCAAAAACCCAGCCATCAAAAAGAAGATTTCGTAAAACATTTTCATTTTGTTGCCTCTGTCCATTTTGATCTTTTGCCTCTGAATTAATATTTCAACAGACCCAAACCAACAAAACCTATTTAATGGTGATATAACAACACTTTTTCTCTCTGTCACCACAAAAGAGAAAGACCCTTACTTTTATTAAAATCCTCATTCATAACTTGCATCCTCCTCTTCACCTCCCCTCCTACCAGCTATGGGTAAATAGCAGAACAGACTAGCTTCTATAGCCTTGGCTGGCAACTGGTTTAGGAGGACAACTCTGAATTCAAAATCTGCAGAGGGTCGTTTGAGGACCTTGTGACATGTAGTTCCTCAGGTCTCTGTATTTGGCTCTTCAAAAAGTGTGGTTGGTTCTGCACAAAGCCTTCACCGCTATAATTAAATCACATGTGCTGGTGTCTGGCTGTCGGTTCCTAGGAACTGAGTTGCTTGACCCTTATACGACGGGAGAGTCCATGCATGCATTTTATTCATGATTTTATTTTTATAAGTAATTTGGGGATAAATAAATAGATTTTGGTCAAGTGACAACAAAGTCTGACATTGAGGATTTCTGGTTGCTGTTGTATATTAATAATCCTATTTGGAATTGAGGAAGTCAGTTTTGCTCCAACCTTGGCGGGTAGCAGACTCCCCTTGGTAATTCCAGTGATACCTGTTCGTATTGCCAGACACGTGATGTGATGCATAGATCAGCAGAGAACTTGGAGTTGCTGATATGTTAAGTTGCAATTTTAAGCAGTCCTCTGTTTGTCAAGTATTTATTTTTTTTACACAAGAATTAGTACGCAAGTTGCTTAAATGATACTTTTTATTCTTGGATCTAATAATGTGTTTCTCAACCTTTATAAGCAAATTTACACTTCGGTGCAAATTAAAATGTCACTGCACACTTAGCAGAATTTTTAAAGGGTATACATTTATATGTTATGAAATACAACCATAGATTTAAAAAATAGAAATTACACACACACACAAATATGAACTTTATTTTAATGTTTCTATTCAACTATTTGTGCAGCTTATTTAATGTGAAATCTGTGCCTGGTGTGTTTTTTTTTTTTTTTTTTTTTTTTTCATGATTTCTTTAAAGTTTGGTCAAATGTGTGATAAGCAGACTCTCATTTCTTCTTTAGTTGAGTGTAATTTCAGAGTAATATACTTCTTAAAAAATTGGAAAATTCTTAAATCAAATGCTCAATGCTGTATATTGGTAACTTCGACAATATTAATTCCTAATTCAATATAAATTTGTAAAAAATTTTGAATTAAACAAAGAATGGTGACTACAATTATATGAAAAAAAATGGTTAATATATTTTTATTCAAATAAAAAAAAATTTGAATTAAAAAAAATAATACTTTTTAAAAAATGAATATTAAAACAAAGTATTTAAAATAACAATCAAAAAATAGTGAAAAGAATTTAAAAAAATATATTTAATACTTTAATTTATTCAAATATTTACTACTTCCCCCCCCACACACACACACTCACACATACATACATACATACATACATACATATGCCATGATGGCATGGCTGTTTAGAATCAGTGGCCTAAAAGGAAAGAAAGACTTTTCAATTTGAAATTTTTTTACTCCTTTGTAACACACACGTTGTAAATTTTGGTTAAAATTTTTTTTTTTTATGTCTGGCTGACCAAACATAAAGGTTAGATTTTTTCGTTTTTTTCCGGTGAAAAACACGTTGATTTGGAAATTCTTGCAAAATTCAAATAATTGTCGGATTTTAATAAAACTTTCAGGAAATATTCAAAAATGAATGAAATTATTTTTTTAATTTAAGAAAATCTTGGTAAAAAATACTTCATAAAATTTTGAGAAATTACATTTTTAAGGGTGGATTTTTTATTAGTTGAAAACAGGGCTCTTTGGAGAAAGTAAATCAGTTTTTTTTGTTTTTTTTTTCTGTAAAAACAGTTACCTGTTTCATGGAAAATCTGCTCTGAATTGTAAAATAAAAAATGCAATAAAACTATGACATTATTTAATTAGAAAAGCTTTTAATTGCTTTTGTAAATAAGTTATATTAATAGTTATATTATATAATATTCTATTATCTGAAGAAATAAAATTTGTTCAATGAATAATGAATTTTTACAAGAATTTTTTTTTTTAAATTTTAATTTTAATAATATAATAGTTCAAAAATCATTTAAAATTCTTCATTGCTTTCAAGACACCTATTTGGTGATATTGTTAAATGAAAAGTAAATTTACAAATCAAAATTTGAAAAGCTCATGATAGTTGTTTGTACCCAAATATTTTTAAAACAATTTTTAAAATAATTTTTAGTGAAAAAAATGTTCCGAGATTGTGCATATGGGAAACTATATATGACATAATCCTTAAAAAGGTCACATGATTTAAGTGTCGTCTGATGCACTGCAATTATTTCCCTTTTAATTCAGTTCTGTTTCATCATTAACGTCTTTGCAAATGATCCCTTCAAAATATCAAAAAAAAGTTTTACTTTTCTTAATTGCTATTTCACTAAAT
Source organism: Acanthosepion pharaonis (assembly GCA_903632075.3). Lineage (NCBI taxonomy): Eukaryota > Metazoa > Mollusca > Cephalopoda > Sepiida > Sepiidae > Acanthosepion > Acanthosepion pharaonis. The sequence continues at coordinate 2,420,632 of CAHIKZ030002401.1, forward strand.
ATTTTTGTTTTATGTATTTATTTTAGTTTGGGTCATACTTCAATTAATTAATTTTTTTGCTTAAGGTAGTAAACTTAAGAAGGTCAGAGTGTACAATGACCGAAACGTTGTGAATATGGGAATGAAGATGAGGATAATAGTCTGAATAATATAAATAATGTAAGTAAGGTCAGTTTAATGTGAGAGGAGACCGAGTGCATGCAGCAGAGCTAGATCCAAAAATGACCCAACCCCACAACTGTTTGGTAGTAATACTGAATCCAGAGCAATAATCTCCCCCAATGGTGGAGGTACTGTCACAGACAGCTGTCTCACAAACCCAGGCACCTCTCAAGAATAGTTTCAGTATATCTGCCTAAGGGCAGATACTACACTTTGATCCAAGCCTTGATGTCAGTAGTGGAGTTGCTTTTAGTCAAGTTGGAGAAGAATTTCTCATGAACAAAATTATGCATTATAATATATATATATATATATATATATATATATATATATATATATATATATATATATATATATATATTTTTTTTTTTTAACAAAAATTATACTTTTACTAAGTTTTGATTGGTGGAACTTTTTTTTTTTTTTTTTTTTTTTTTAGAGATTACTTGGCTGTGTTTTAAATCTAGAAGGCATTAATTAGACATTATTAGAGTTTATTAGATAATGGCAGTATCTTCTACACAAGAAAAAAAAACAAAACAAAATAACAAACTCTGCCATGAACACAATTTAAAATTTTGTTTCTCCTTTTTTAAAAAGCTATTGGTTTGGAAACTGACTATGTTTGACCCTTGAGCATGTTTATCATATTTTGGCATATTGTTTGTCTTTTTATGAAATAGGTTTCAAGTCGCCCCACACCCCAATCCAACTATTCTTTTTTTTTTTTTTTTTTTTTTTTTTTTTTTTTTTAATAGAATGACATTGCAAGCCACCCTTTACCCTAACCATTTGTTTTTTTTTTATGCCCCCACCAAACTATTTTTTCTTTTCTTTTTTTCATTGTATGGTATTGCAAGCACCCCCACCCCAGACACACACTGTGACCATTTTTTAATTTTAATGAAATGGTATCCCCCCCCCACTCCACCAAACAACAACAACAACCCAACTATTTTTTTTTTTTTTTTTCTGGAATGACATTCGAAGCCTTCGTCCCCTACTTTTTAATTTTGTTTATCCATACTTGTGGGCATGAAAAGATTTCACTCCTGGTTTTGAATTCAGATTGTTCCAACCAAGGCTAAAAAAATTAAAAACAACCCAGTCTCTCCTGTTATTTTTACCCATGCACGGTGCAAAGAAGAAATTAATTCATCTCTCCCAGGATTATTAGCGAAAAGTCTATGCAAACTGACTCAGCTGGAATTTGAACTTGGATTGCTGATTCCAATTTCCATGAACTGTTGGAATTCCTTACTTGCTCCATAGACTTTAAGGAAAAAACAAAAAAGTTACCATTGAAAAAAAAAAAATTATTTAATGTCTATTTCAGCCAAGCTTTTGGCTGGCTGCACTTTTTCTTTAAAAAAAAAAAATATTTGTGAAGTTTTTTTTTTTTTTTTTTGACTGTGCTGTATAAAACTGTAAAAACAGAATTTTCTGCTAGCCCCCTTACCGCCAAAAAGACAATAAAATGAGAACCACATATATTCCTGCTTTTTTCCTACCTTAGAAAATTGGTTTACGGTTTTGTTTTACTGTTATTTCTTCAGAGTTAAAATTCTGTGACGGACAAAGAAAAGTTACTGCCAAGATAAAATTGTACAGCTTTACAAAAATATAAAGTCTTTTAAACAAAAATATGGAAATTTTCTTTTCTTTTTTTTCTTTTTTTTTTTAAGTATATATTAATATATATTAGATATAAATATATTAAAACAAAGGGTGAAAGTATAAGCAAAACATATTTGCTATGAAAAGGTAAACTGAAACATTATTAAAAATAAATAAATGTAAAATAAAAACCAAAAAAAAAAAAATCACTCCTTGCTTATGGGAATTCAGTCAAGGTCAAAAAGGTTCTAAATTTGAGCACAATGACTAAAGTTTATTTTAAAGGAAAAATTTGCACACCATATTGAATCTTTTTGTCCTTGACTGAATGTGGATTAATTTTTTTTTTTTTATTATTATTATTATTATTATTATTATTATTATTTACTATTTTACACTGAATTTATTTTTCTTTTCTCTTCCTCCACAGAGTCCTGGGTATGATGATAAACTAAATCCACATTCTGGGTAAAACAATAAACTATATGCAACAGCAAGGCCTCTGATCAAGAGGTTTTGAGGAGTGTGGAACCACCTCTTAATTGCTTGACTGAATTTGTTTGGTTTGTTTTACGGCATATCAATCTGTATGGATAATTTAATGCTGATATGATTTTTATTGCTGCTAATTATTATTTTTTTTTCTACAAAAATGTATTGCTGGTAATAATTTCTTTTTCTTCAAAAATTTATTGCTGTTAATAAACTTTTACAAAAATGTACTGTTGATATTAAAACTTATTTTTACATGTTTTTGACCCCAGTTTACCCTATAGCTGGGACCCTAACAGGTGCTACCACCCTGGGTCAGGGTGGACCTGGGAACACCAGCAATTAAGAGTTGGTTCCATGCTCCTCAAAACTTCCTCATCAGAGGCCTTGCTATTGGATGTAGTTTATCGCCTTACCCATGACACGGATGTAGTTTGTCTTACCCAGGATGGTTTTTGTCCTGGATTGAATTCTGAACTGTAATGTGGATAATTAGTTAAACTTTTTTTTTTTTTTTATTATTTTACACAAAATTTATTTTTTTTGCTCTTCCCCCACTTTGTTTTTAATATATTTATATATGTCTTAAATATTAATAAATAATTAAAATATATATATATATATATATATATATATATATATATACACACACACACACACGGTGCCCCCCCAAAATTGACATCATTTTAAAAGCAATTATCTTGAAAACTCCTAAGTCCAGCTCAATGAAATTGAACAGTTTAGGTGTTGAACATCATAAGTTTATTATGGGACTGATTTTATAAGTGTTCAATATATGCACCACCTGTGATATGGCACACGTCAAGATGGTACTTAAGCTCTTACCAAACACACTGATATTGATGATGGTCTAGCAGATCCTTTAGGCCTGCATAAGCAGCCTTCCTCTTTAAATTTTTGATACCAAATCCAAATTTATTTGCCAGTTGGTGAAGTTTTTTCAAATTTTGTATTGAAGGCACGCTGCACAGTCTTGGGTGACTGTTGTGCAAACATATTCCAAGATGCAAAATGACTTCTCTTTGGGAGTGAACAGCATGGCTCAACCTGAAAACAGAATACAAATAAAACATTAAATATAAAGTCTTGATCTGTTTCTATACATTCTGTGAAAATCTGAGGTTATTTCAACAAGAATTGCCAGAATTCTTGGCCTCTGAAATGATGTCAAATGTTTGGGGGGTCACCCTGTATCCTACAGCTATTTTTGTTGGAGTCTAGATCAGTGGTGATCAACTTTGTTCAATTAAATTCAGTGCTGGGATTTAAACCCTACACTCAACTGTAAGTAATATATACTTAGTAAAAAAAAAAAAAAATTCCCTGTAATGAATTTTAATGATTATTCTTCACAAGATATTAAATTTGGGAAATTTTGAAAAAAAATAGTTTTGCTGAGGAATCTTGTGTTTTTTTGTTTTTTTTTTTTTTTTTTTTTGATTTTTTTTAAAAACACACTGCCTATATTTCTGAGATGAGACACTATTTACATTATTCGAATTATTGTCCTCATCTTTGTCGCCATATTTATTCATATACAGATGTCCTCAAGGACACATGGCACAGTGGATGAAGGCATTAGTTAGATCCATTGACAGGACCCAAAGAGTGTGAGTACAATACCTGGTTAAGGCGGTGGAGAACTTGGTGAGGAAAAATTAACAGGAGATAACTGATAAGTGACATCCGTTAAACATGGCCCATGGAACTAGAACAGTCTACCCCAGTGAATGAAATAAAGGGTTAAGTTCGACATTCCAACCACCTGAAGAAGGCCAGAGCGTAAAATGGCTGAAATGTAATAAATATGGTGACAAAGATGAGGACAATAGTCTGAATAATATAAATAGTGTAAAAAATACACACCCATTTTATACAGGGTGGATGGAAAGAAACTCCTTATTTGAAATTGTTAACTTATTGGTTGGTTTCCATCATCAAACCTGTTTTATTTTAAATAGTATTATGGTAGAAGTACAGGATAGTGAGAAAATTCAACATAGGTATCAGTGTTCTCTGCTAGTGTTTGTAATTGTCTGGATATAGCCTCGACTGACTTCATCATTTCATGTACCTTTTGAACATTTTCTTCCAATCTGGATATCAAAGGACAACCGCTTCTGTGAGTATCTACCACAAATCCTGTCCTCATCAGCTCAGAATGACAATTTCTGATGGCTTTTTTTTTTCTTTTTTTTTTTTTGCATCTTCAGAAGCACAATGTCTGTGAACATTGTACTACCATCTCTGTACTTGTGTCATGGACTGCTACACTTTGTAACAGGAGGCTAGCAGAGCACACTCATGCCGTATCAGGCATTGTGCCATTTTGGGCTACACTTGTCACTCTGAAATAAAAGCAGAAATTAGAAATGAAATTCTACCACTTTAGGGATCACAAATGCAAATGTGGTGATAATAACAAAAGTTATAAGTAATTTTTAATCAGGAGTTTCCAAACACCCACTCACCTTGTATATTATCAATAAACAGAACGTTTTTGAGACTCATCTGTGATCAACTAAAAGTTTCACAGTGTTACCGTTCTTCAGCTTTAGTTACAACTATTGTATTATTCATACAAAGGTTTATCTGACCCTGAAGGATGACGTTTATGAAACTTATCTGTTCACAAATATATTGTGAAAATTCTGCATATTGATAATTAGAGCAATAATTATTATGTCAAAAATTCTTAGACAAAATTTTTCTCACCTTGTGTTAATTTACATAATTTTACATATATCAATGTGTCATTATCTCTCTCTCTTACTCACTCACTAATGTGTAAAATTTCAGATATAAAAACATATCTGTATAGAGACAACATGAATAAAGACAAAAGGAAAACCTAACTGACGAGTTTCATTCTCTTGGACTTCATCAAGGCGAATGTAAGGCTTTTATTTTGCAATATTTATGAACAAAAGTATATGTTAGTTTTTCTTTTTTAAATTTTCAAAATTTAAAAAACATATCTATGAGCACAAAAATGATCTTATACACAATTTATCAAAGGCATTAGTCATATATTCAAACACAACTTTGATACATTATTTACATTATTTGGACTATTGTCCTCATTTTTGTCGCCATATTTATTACAACGTTTCAGCCATTGTATGCTCTGGCCTTCTTCAGGTCGTTGGAATATCGAACTGAACCCTTTATTTCAATCACTGGGGTAGACTATTCTAGTTCCACGTAACATGTTTAATGGATGCCAATTATCATTTATCTCCTTTCTAACCACATATTAAAATATAACTTATACGGGCCAATATACATGGATAAAAATCATCTAATAGAACAGAGAAACAAACAATAGGTAAAGAAAGGATATTAAAATAGATATATACGTATAAAAATAACACCATCTAATATATAAAAAACGAAAATTCCAAACACACATATACGCCGTATTGTACATTAGGTGAAAGAAAATAAGAACTACCTACAAATATGTGTACAGTGTACACACATTCATCACTATAGACAGAAGTACAGAAAAGCCAACCTATAGACAAACATATACACACATATATACATATATATATATATATATATATATACATATCTACACATATACACAGATATGCATATATACACATACAGAAGCAAGCATAAATATATGAACCTACACATCAACTTAAAAAAGTAAACACACCAAATATAAATATATATACACATACAGTTAACTGTATACACATACATACATATGCATACATATATATATCTACACATACATAAATATATGTATGTATGTATGTATATATATATATATACATGTATAAATTAGGACATACATATATACACACAAATATAAAAAATACATGCATATATATATATATTAAAAAAAGCAAAAAAACGGAGACTTAATCATACACATATATATACATATATACACACACATACATATCCATATATATATATACCTATATATACATAAATACACACATAAAAATGTATATACATACATAAACCTACACATATTCTAACAATATTATCCTATTGACGATAAATTACAGTAGAGTCCATAATAATATTAAAATGTAACAAGACACAATTGTTGATTAAGTCTATAAGCAATTAACAAACCCTTATTAAACAAAAGTAAATTTTAGTTAATATAAATGATACATTCCCAGACACTAAGATATACATACATATACATATATGAAGAAATACGAATATACATTCACATATACAAATATATAATCATGCATAAATACCCATATCAACACATCCACATATACACAGACGTAAGTACGCACACATCCAAGCACACACACACACACATATATATATATATATATATATATATACATATATGCACACACACTTATATATATATATATATATAGCCACTTATATACATATACACACACATACAAATACAACAATATATACATATACATGTATACACACGCACATGTAGATACAAACCAAAGTTATCATACCTACACATAAACAAGCTCACATATGATAGGTGTTTACACACACACACACACATATATATACATACATACATATACATACCAATAATTACAAGTATATATATATATACGCCCATACACATAAGCATATACATACTCAACTATATACATACATATACATACATAAAGATATATACACATACATACATACACATGTATCCCTACGCACATACATAAACATATCCATACATACAGAAGTACACATAAATAGAAATATATACGTAAATAGAAATACATATACACAATACATCTGGACATATATATATACCTATATATACATAAATTTTATCCTCCGCTCCTTTTTTCCTCTTTTTTACCTACTTACTTTTAATATATATATATATAAACCCTAACTTACATATATACACATCCAGCAGTAGAAAAACACACATATACACACACATACAGACATGAACAACACAGTATACGTATATCAACACACACCCATATCAACAGGAGGACCATCAGGTAATAAAAATAATAATCTATTAAATTTACAATGACATATCATTACCATTGAAAGTATTACAACCCCTATAATGTTAAATTTATAACGGTGTTTACAGTTAACTGTTAGTTCATATCTTTGATTTAAGAGATGGGTCTTATTTTTAAATCTAATTATTTCAAATTTTTCGTTAAGACAAAGATAACATGGGGCATATAGGGAGTTACATGTCCGGGCTTTCTTGATTAATTTCCATTTAACAGTAGGTGTTTTATTCTTTTCTTTTAGACTCCAAAAATACTTGGATAATGAAGTCATGTATTTATAATTACTGTTATTAAAAGACTGCATATGCCTCCGCCAATGTTTTTTGAATGGATTCATGGTACTTCCAACGAAGATTTTTTTTATATTTGGGTTTTCTAGTGTAGAGATTGTACTAAGATAAACTACAGAACTAGTCAAACAATTATTTTGTAGTGGACAATTATTTGGATTCCTACAGTTGCACAAGTTCTTATTCGTGTCATTATACTTAGTAGTGCCGCTTGTAACCTGGTGAGTAATCCAATTTTTTGAGTCCCTATACTTGTTAAAGACTTTGTTGTTATGTTTTTTAATAATTTTCTCTTGGTTATTCGCACAACTATAGCTTAATTTCAGGGTATTAGGATTAAATATTTTACTAAGTGGGTTAGTTTTTGGGTTGGGGAAATGTTTCTTGATGAGGTTTAGAAATATACGTCCTAATTTAGTTTTAACCATTATATTGAAAGGCGGAGTAAATCAAATGATCTTTCTAGATCTTTTTTTCTTATTATGGTTGTAATTTACCGGGTTACTATATTGAATAGTGGTATCTTTGTATCCACTATTTTTAGGGGCAGAATTGTAAAAATCGCGATGTTATATAAAACATCTTTGTTAGAAGAGTTAGTACTAATCCTAAACCCAATGGAGGAGGTTATATGTTTGATAACTGAAGGGGGATGTTTGGAACTTGGATGCACGTATACTGGGTTGGAATTAACCTTCACGTATGGTTGGAAAGTGTTGCTAGTAAGGTCTAGGGTGACGTCCAGAAAATCTACTTGTTTAACGTTAGTTGTAACTGTAGTTCTAAGACCTAAATCCTTAAATACCCTATGAATCATTTTCCTAATACGGTCCACCTTAATTTTAGTAGAGTTTTTAATAACTAATAAGCCGTCATCTCTATATAATCCTACACTATCAGAATCTAAACACTCAAAGGCACTTAAATTATACAAAAGAAATAATCCAAGTCAGAAGCTTCTGCAGAATCCAGGGAACCCATTGAAATGTCAAAATTCTCGCTGCAAGACTTTTTGGTCCACTGTTCTTCATTATAGACCAGAACAGAATTTCGGCATTTCCTGATAATATCCACTTCACTTTCTTTTTCGGTGTCTGTATAGTAAATTGCATGCACATTTCATTGTGTATGTGTGTGGTTTAAATATTTTTTATTAATTAATTTATTTATTTTTTTTTGTAAAAGGTCGTGCAAATATTTCCTGTCTCGTCACTTTTTTGTGTGTATATATCTAAATATGTCTGCGTGTTTATGTATTATAATTTGATTGTGTTTGTATTGTCTTTCGCAAGATGTCATAATCCAATGTATACACTTGTATCCTTATTGTCATTAAGTTAAGGGCAGTCGATTTTAACGTTTATTCCAACGTAATTTCAATAGAAACAAAATGAATAGAATAACATGTATTTTTTCTTTTTCCTCAATAATTTTAAAATTTTAAACTTAATATAGATTAAATTTACATTTTTGAAATAGGTATTTTTTAATTTTAATTTCAAATTTTATCCTACAATTTATTACTTATTAGTTAGAATAAATTTTATTTTAGTATAAACCTAACTTTAAAGCATTTCATAGTTATTATAACCTTAATTCGTTGTCAAGTTTTTTGACTTCTCGTATACTTGTATTTTGATTGGTCATTTCAGCTCATGTGACAGCGTTTCCCCTTGTGAGGGGTGGTTAATTAATTTGAACCTTTTAAAACCCTTTATTCTACATTCAACATCATCACTTGATAAGACACCAGAAGTGTTGAAATAAAATGGCTATTTTTGTAGTGATTTTATAAC
>CAHIKZ030002401.1:2432500-2465000 GCA_903632075.3 Acanthosepion pharaonis
ATATATATATATATATATATATATATATATACACACACACATATACATACACACACACATATACACACGTAATAGACTGATGTTGAGAGAAAAACAACAAAAATCATAATAAGACAATAAGACTAATAATAGTTATTGTATATTAGTCGACCTTTTGAACAAATAAATGATGAGATGGATTTTAAAAATCAGAATTTTTAAACATGACTGTGTCCTTTCGCAACAAGACAAAAAATGTAGTGGAACTTTTTTTTTATCTGAGAATGATGCGGGGAGGTGGAGATTATCTCTCTAATTTCTTTGATCAGCCTATTATATCTACATATAAGAAGCAAACAGGAACAATCTTTCTTTACTATTATATATATATATATATATATATATGTCACACTTTTTCAACTTTACTTCTAGAAGGTGTAGCCCAACATATCATACTATTTTGGAATCTGGCCAAGTCCGTGAGCCAAATAAAAACATTCTGGGCCGGATCCGGACCCACAATCCTGAAATTTGGGATTCCCAAGTTTTCATTATTGAGAGTGTTTTTGGTGATTTTTTTTTTTTTTTTTTGGGGTGATAAACTTTTGTGTACGATAACAGTAAGGACCCACGCACATCAAAATGTCTATAAATTACTGACTCACACTTTGGGTCCTGTCACTGGATCTAACCAACGCCTTTATCCACTTTGCCATGTTCCCTTGAGGACACATGGCACAGTGGAAAAGAAAAGAAAAGAAGGTGGACATTTCAAACACATATAACAAGTAAATAACATTTTCTTGTGTAATTATACTTTTAATAAATTGTCCCTATGATGTGCGATTTTTGCCTCACCCTATACAAAGAAATGCTAACTAAAAAAGAAATGTCTTAAATAATTTCCACTGCTAGTGCGGGGTTTAGGTCATGTCAAATCAACTATGATTGCCAAATTTGCGGACACATGGCACAGCACCCTTTTTTTTACCAGTGCTCATATTGCAATTTTTGCTCTTATCATTACATGTTTTTACCAGTGCTCACATTGCAATTTTTGTTGTTATTGTCGCTTTTCCCCAGCACTCCTTGTTACTGGTTCCCATATTGTATTCATTTCTATGCTTGGTCGGCTCAGGTGACTTTTGTGGTCTGGTATATGTGCTGATTCCTTAAGTTTACAAATTTGCCATTGGTGTTCTTTGAATAATTTAATTTGGCAAACTAGTATAGATATTTTAGGTTTTACTTATGTGCAAAAATTTCTGAGCACCTCCCCCTCTACCCTACATTGTTTTAATTTTTTTTTAAATATTGGCAACGTTTGCATATCCTTAATAAAAGAAACAACATTTACCGATTATGATTAGATACCTAGTCACACACCATAATGGTTAATTAATTAATCATGTTTTAAATGTCTACTGCACCAACATATATATATATATATATATATATATATATATATCACCTGATGAGTGGACAGAGATATTCCTAAAGGTTCAGTCTACAAAACTCTGGAGTCTGAATGCTGAAGGTATCATCAGTCACCTAAGTGATAAAATTTGTAGTTATATATATATATATCAGATATATATATACGATCATCAGAAACCCAGGGTTACAAATTAACATCCATACAACAGAATATATATATATATATATATATATGAAGAAATATAGTTTTAAAGTGTGCTATATATATGGGATAAAGTGCTCAATATCAGAGATAGAGCGTATGTAAATATAAATATAAAAGTGAACACTGAAGACAACACTCAGAGACGACAAGCTGTTTCATGCTAGACGCAATCGTCAGACCGTGAATTCGCGGCTTGGCGATTGCGCATGAAACAGCCTGTCGCCTCTGAGTGTTCAATGTTATTTATATATATATATGTTATGGTCGGTTCCTTGTACCACAGTGATAGTCCAAGGTAGAACCAATAAAGAAGAACTTCGAACACGGATATGGAATAACACAGATATATTACAAACAGGAATATATACAGAGAAGTAGAAAAGTGTTCGTACGAACAATCAGGTTTTGTAGTAATTGTCTGAACGCGACTCTGTTTCGGACTGCCTCTGACTCGACTGACTGACTCGCTCGCTCTGACTGACTGACAGACTCCTGACGGACTTCACTTCAGACTGAACAGTATTTAATCACCCTCCCAACCCCCACGAGGGTATCATGTGGTACAAGGCCGGTTTAACGTGGGATCTCCGAGCCCGTGGGCTCGGCCAAAAGTATGCCCTTTGAACCCGTATAAACGGGTTCAGGGTCGGTTTACCTCCCCGAAAGAGACTCCGCCCTTCGGCGTAGGCTCATTCGGGTTCCTCCCCGCCCGAAGGCAGAGAGTTCAACCGATCAGCCGGTCAGCCGGTCGCCCGACTTCTGACTGAACTCTCTGCTTCCTCTTGAGGCACAGTATTTATTACGTATGGAATAGTCCATTATATTATTATGGGTAAAGTTCCATGACAATATATATATATATATATATATATATATATATATATACCAACGGATTTATTACCTGTACTAATATATATATATATATATATATATATATAAAACGCAGATTGTGTGTGTGTGTGTGTGTGTGTGTGTGTGTGTCTGTAACGTTTATATATTGGATCGGATTTCCTACATTTTTCAACCGATTTCAACAAAACTTCACAGGACTACATAAAATTACCTTGTGATGGTTCTAACAGCGCCAAAAATGGGAAAAATATAATTGTTTTTGCACAAAATCAATTTGAAAATACGATTAAGAGACATCGTGAAAATGGAAGGGTGACAACTCCCATCTGGTTGTTTGTGTGTGTGGGTTCCTTTAAACATGGGAGCGGATTTCCTATATTTTTCAGCCGATAAAACAAAACTTCACTTTTTTTTTTTGGCAGGTAGTGTTTCTTATTCTCTTACACACTTTTTTCTTTATTTTTAATATTCACAATGCTTTAAAAATTCCATTTACAAGACAATTATTTATAATAAAATTCTATTCAATCAGTAGACTTGAGTTTGGGTTTGACTAATTCGTAAAATAAAAAAAAACTAGTTAAGACATGCGTGTCCGTCAACCTTAAACAATAATCTAACGATCTCTACTGATTGTACGAATACAAACATCGGATAAATTCTTTGTCTTTAGGGAAAGATAATGAAATCTAAACATACACAAGTCCTAACTAAAAATAATACCCGAAACGGGAAACTACTTTAAATACACATGGTGTCCAATTTTTTACTGTATTCGATAAGTGAAAATCATAAATTGTAAAAGATTATTATTACAGAAAGGCTACTCTAAATGAATAAGATTTGTTAGATCATAATTAATAAACCCAAATAAAGTTAATATTTTTTGTATTAGAAACAACGAGTGGAAAATATATTCAAATCAGAATTCTAATTATGAATGACCACAAGCAAAATATGCAATTTTTTTTACTGTATTCAATAAGTAAAAATCATAAATTTTAAAACTAAAAGATTACAGAAAGGCTACCTACATTTTTCAACCGATTTCAACAAAACTTCACTTTTTTTGGCAGGTAGTGTTTCTTATTGTCTTGCACACTTTTTTTTCTTTATTTTTTACATTCAGAATGCCTTAAAAAATTCCATTTACAAGACAATTGTTTATAATAAAATTCTATTCAATCGGTAGACTCATAACGATTGAAAACAATGTTTTTGTTTGAGTTTGGGTTTGACCAATTCGTAAAAAAAATTAAAAAAATAATTCAGACATGCGTGTCCGTCAACCTTAAACAATAATCTTTGTCAATTTTATTTTTCAGTCTTTATGATGGTAGATACTTGATCTATCTCTTACTGTTATATCCCCGGACAACGCCGGGCTCTACTGCTAGTATATATATATATATATAAGGTAAAAAATCCGTTGGTTCATAATCCAAGTGGATCCTAGTAATATAGAAATAGAACTGATCCACAAAATAAAGCACAATGTATTTTATCTATAAAGAGCAATAATAGTCAAACGAATCCTTTTACTTCATATGGGGAATAGGCTATTTTGGTAGACAACGAAAATGATCGTCTGTCTTTGCAAACCCGGTGTAGAATGAAGTTCACGTCTGTAAGGTTAGAGAAAGCAGGTCGGGGAGCTGGTAGTAGGAGTTAACTGTAAGGAATTGATATTGGAAGATAAAGGGTCACCTTTAAATTGCCGAAAAAAAAACTACTACAGAGTTTACACTTTTCCCTGTTTCAGTTCGACGCTGGGCAGAGTTAAAGAAGTTGGTAGATATCTATCCTAAAGAAGAAAGCTTTCATTAGCGAAAGTCCAAAATATTAACCTTATGACAACTCGTGGGAGTATTAGAAGAAAAGTTTTTAATTTAAATTTAAAATTAAAGAAGAAATTAAGAATGAATCCAAAAATAAATTTAAATGAATTTACAGATAACGAGATATAGGGGATTAACGGAAGGAGAATTGTGTTTATAAATTATAATCAATATAGTATCACCAGTATTTCAGAGGGGGAGAGGAATAACGTAGAGTAGCTAAATAAGGTAAAGTTCTACTGTAGGAATTAGAATTAGTTTTTTCTATTTTTTTATATATCGACATTTGAAGAGTTAGAAGGGATGAGAGTCGAGGAGTGATTTTGGGTAACTAATTAGAGCAAAACTATATTATGGAAATTTGAATTTGTTTTTATGTCAACACTTGAACACTAATTCGTTCCTCTGATTCAATACTAGGCTTTCATTATTGTATTTTATTTTAATTTTTTCTTCTAGGCATAAGTCACACCTATCTCTGAGACTATTCGTAGTTTTCACAGAACCTATAATTTTGCAAACTATCTGTGGGTATAAATTTTCGTCTTTCAATTTCACAAATTTTTTGAAAGAGCTGTTTGGTGTTTAAGTTTAGGGTTAAAGAATGAGTGCTTACGAGTATAAAATCTTTGTTTCTACTTCCACGACGAAATTCCAATGCAAATTTTTTTCTGTATTTTCTTTGGGGAAAATAGTTGCTTGATATATAACCCGGGTAGCTTTTCATTTGCCCTCTACTGAACAATTATCTGTTGATCTACAACTACAGGTTGGTTCAATACCAGACTGGTTGTCGATCTCATCGAAATTCTTTAAAATTTAGTTATTGTGTAAGTTAATAATTTTATCAATGTTATCGGTACAAAAGTAGCTATTCTTAACCATTTTCCTATTGAAAATCTTACTTAAAGAGTTATTTTGTGTGTGTGTGTGTATATATATAATCTTATTTAGAAGGTTACATATATATATATATATATATATATATATATATATATATATATATATATAAGTTATGAAGAACTTGGTAATCCGTATGGGTAATCCCAAGGAGGATGAAATCCTGAGAGCTCAATATCTAAAAGAAAAACAGACCAATTTAAGGTACCATTACAATAATTTATTTCACCAGAGTCCTTTTAAAAGGACGCCGGATCATCAGATAGTACTTCCAACAACGAAATGAAACGTTTCATTTCGTTGTTGAAAGCTCTAGAGAGAGGTGTAACGGAAGAAGGAAGAACAGGAAAAGCCTTAAGGTGAGGGTGAGGAATAAAATTTAAAAGAGAGAAGTTAAATAACGTTAAAGTTATTATCAGTTGCATAAATCGACTACCGATTCGTTCACCTAAATTTAAAAAAAAACAGACAACGGAAAAGTGTGGATATATTTGTGGTGACATTAAACACAATAAATGATTTTACGATCCGAATTTAAAGTCTAGCCAATTTACAATGCCGATATATATATATATATATATATATATATATTTGAACATATATATATATATATATATATATATATATATATATATACTTTTCTTTACAATTGTAATTAAGACACCTTTAGTTAATGGCCATTTTCACCTACGAATTTTAATTTTAAAATTAGCAGGATTTTTACAACTGTTTACACGGTATCATTTTGTAGTGGGATACTGACTAGTTGGGGAGAAAAAGAGGAAGAAGGCTTAAAAGGTTGGAGATATGCCAGAAGAAGGCACCGTAACAGGAATTATATTATGGATGTAGGAGAGCCTCGGTAGGTGAAGAGAAGGGGAAACCTCCCTTCTGATGGTCACCCGGCCAAAGTTTGATTCAACGGGAATCCACGGAAATTAACGAAAACTTGAAAAAACAATCAAGAAGTAACTTTAGTAAAATGAAAGAAAGATAATTCAGAATTATTGGTGTATAAAACTCGTCCATATATCAGAGTTTAAAATTTGGAGGAATGTTTTCAAAGGTTTGGAGGGAATTTGGATGCGCATGCGTACTGATGCGTTCGCCCGCTCTAACAATATCTCTACTCGCATAGCTGTCTATACTTACATACACTTAGATATCTATATCCATGCACATACATATGCTAGCCGACATGTATCTACAAATACCCTATGTTAGGATGAAACATTTTCGAAGGATAATAAAAGGAGTTTAGTTAAGTTAGAAAAAACCCGGGCATTAACTTAACCGTAATTATACGGAATTATAAAACAAAAATGAAAAACGAATTAAAATTATTGTTAGGTACGAATGTATAATCATTAATTATTTCCCTAGATATATATTCCAAGGTCACTTCTTCAATTCCTAATCAAATATGTATCGGTAAGCTTTAAATTCCTTGCAGGTATGAAAACATTCCATAAAATTAATTTAAAGTTAGCATGCCATCAAATACCTGTTGATGAAGATTTTAAAGAAGTCACAACAATAAACACTCTAATCGGCTTATTAAGATGGAAAAGAATGCCGTATGGAATTAAAAGCGCAAGTGTGATTTTTCAAAGGGCTATAGAGCAAATTATTGGTAGCAATATAAAAAATACAATATGCTATCAGGATGACATTTTTGTTGGTGTTATTAACGATGAATAATTATAATGGAAAACCAGTATGGTTTTGAATAAGTTAAAAAAAATGGATTAACAATTAACGAAAAAAAATGTGTGCACAATACTAAAAAATTATTGTTTTTGGTATTTGCGCGTAAGTATCGAACTCAACTCGAATTCGAACTCCGCTCTCTCATTCCGAGCCGTTATCCATTACACAACACCGCACATCCTAATTATAAAATTATATTTTTTTATATAAAAATTTTATTTCCTACTAAATCTAAGATCTTGTGTCAAACACAAAAAACTTAGTAGGGACAGCAAGTCATGATAGGCGTAAATCACAAAACAAGACTGCATAAAATTTTAAAGGAAGATCATTTATTACACAAGTACGAAAAGTACACTATTTACAATATTATTCGGACTATTCTCATCTTTGTCACCATATTTATTACAACGTTTCGGCCGTTGTACACTCCGGTCTTCTTCAGGTGGTTGGAATGTCGAACTGAACCCTTTATTTCGCTCACTTGGGTAGACAAGACTCTTCTAGTTCGGATCAGTAAAGGGAGATAATACGAGTTAACACTTTTTTATTGAACAATGACAGTTGCCTCCCTTGTTATATATATATATATATAATTTTTTTAATATTCAGAGAACTTAAAACGATTATTTGGTTATTTATAGTATAGCGTTTTACTTACAATTATTGCCACGTGACACAAACATTCTATCACTTATATTATTGCCAACTAAGCCGTTTTACATTTACATAAGTAGTGAAGTATTCGTTCTAAGTAACGTAATTTGTGTTTTTATGTGTAACATACAAAATGGGTATTATGTGACAACCTTAAAATTATTTATATCCACGAGAGGCCAAAAGTCTGGATTTTGAAGAATCGCTTAAAACTTCATAATTCCATGCCTTTCTCAAAACTAATTTACTAGTTCACTTCGGGTCAGTGTGACTTTTCCTTTCTGAAAGTTTTTATCATTTTCTAAATAAATAAACGGTAAATTCTTTCTGTCCGTTCATGTGTCTGAAACCGCCTCTAACTCGGGCCAAATTTGATCTACACAGACATATAACTTTTTGGAAACAGGATGATCTCGTTAATGAAAATCTGTCCTTCATCTGGTGCTTGAACATCCAGCATTGGGATTTGTGTCCAGATGAGGAGGGAATAGTTTAAAATTCAAATTTTAAAATAACTGAAAAAAATAATGATTATAAAACTTTTTAATTTATACTGAATTTGAAATAACACAAAAACTTTGTGAATTTAATTTTTTTGTTTTAAATTCGGTTTAAAATATTTTCAAAACTTTGTGAATTGAGGAATCAATTTTATTTCTTTAAACTGCCATGGAATCAGAGTTAAAGTGAGAGATTTTGTGACGTGAGGTTTTGAAGTTTCACAGAGTTTGTGATTTGAAGAAGTCAGTTTTTGGCTCAAATCGGAGTTTCGGCCCAGATCGGAATTTCAGCCGGAATTGGACATAGCTCGAAGTAGAATTAAAGAGAGGTTTTGAAGTTCCACGGAATAGCTTGCTTGTGGAGCCCAAGTGGGGCTGACATACTCACTGACTGGAATGGATGACCATTCACAGAAACGTAGACATTGGTAAGCAAACGAGGTATTTACTGTATATGGCACTAGGCCGAAAATGGAGAGAAATAGGCTGAGGCTGGTCATCACTTACTACCTTATACTTAGCTAATCAGATTCACGACCCATTCGCTCATTTCTCCATATACCACAATATCGGATACTCTTAGGAGACTTACAAAAACACCCCACGACATAAAAAATATTTCGACAGAATGTCTGTCTTTTCCAATTATATTTAAACAATTTTTTTAAATCATAAAATATATAAATGTACAAAACATTATAAGTCTTTGCAAAAAAACGTTACTTGTCTACGATTTATTACTGACTGAATGCAGTAACTGTGGCACAAGGCCGAAAAGAGGCGGAAGATGGGTCAATGTTGGTCGACACTAGCTATCCTTATACCTAGCTAATCAGATTCGTGACCCATTCATTCATTACATTTTACTCACTTACCATAGGAATCTATCCGTCACCATTCGCTCCTACATACACCAAAATATTTCACGCAGACAGGGGCCCTACTGAAAAACATCCCATGACTTAAAATTTCAATATATACAAATGTGTGTAAGCAAATATATGGATATAAATCAGACAGTATGAAGAAAAATATACTGAAAAAACAAACAAATCCTAAGATGCGATTAAAACAGCATAATCGCATATTAGGATTTTTGTTTGTTTTTTCTGTATATTTTTCTTCATACAAAGGTGTATACAAAATATATATATATAAATTATACCAATGAAATGATGGGGAGGGTGATGACCCCGAAAAACTGAAAATGAATGATATTAGGTAGGACCCGTCCACTAATCAAACATTAAGAGTGACTGCTGTAGTCTGTCTTCCAACAAAACCGAGAGGCTTTCTCGCTAAGGGAGGGGAAAGGGAAAAAAATATGGGTATTAGAAAATTCAAAAGCTGACTCAGTCGAGATAAAAAGGACAGAACAAATTTAGGCGGTTGGGAATCTCGACTTGTGTCATAGGGAGAAGACAGGAACAGGCCGGCAACGAGACTTACTCGCATTAACTAAGTACACTAAGAAGTATCTATTAACCAGGGGTGTACCTCGGGAAAACGCACCGTTGTGACTTGGGGGAACTTAAAAAAAGAAAATAAAGCTAACCCTGTTCACGCGAACCAGGCTCGCCATAGTTACCCACCTTTCACTAAGATCTGTCGATACCAAACGCTTTCTATCAGTTCTAATCTTCATCCGGAGCTGATGCTCAAAGACTCTGATCAGATTCTGATGAGAATAGCGATTACATCGCAAGATTTCCTCCATCTGCGTCATCCCAATCACTATTCTAGCCGTGTCCAGCAGCGTCAGAAACATTATACGTTTCACCTCAGAATGCGGGGGTGGGGTACATATTGTCACATGTCTATGCGTGATCAATGAGCACAAGAATTTCAGGAGCGATACGTGCCGTCAACTCGCCGACATCGTCCCATAAGCGGTACACCCGATGACAATGGTAGAAGGCGTGCGAAGCCAAGATCACACCGATGGCAGTCAGGCAAATCCGCCAAGCATCATCTACGTCATTAAGAGGGTAGCCTATTACGAACCAATCGCCATGAAAGCGAAAAATCAGGGCTGTTGAGATAATCCGTCTCTGGCGGCCAAGACCAGAAAGAGCGTAACTCAGTCGCCGACAAACCGAACAGGTTGCAAAGCGGATCCTTCTCGACCCCCTCCACTAATTCCCGATACAACAGTCTCCTAGGCTGTTGTGGAGTTATTTCGCAGTCGAGGCTTGTATTTGTACTAAATCGGTCCTAAATAGTTCGACTTACAAAACGTTAGGAAATTGATATAATAGGTATTACGCGGAGTAATCTTGTTGTGGTCACTGACTACTTTCGTATTCGACTAACTGTCGACTACTATCGTCCGACATCGACGATATTTAGTCACCACCCACGAGGGTATCATGTGGCACAAGGTCGGTTTATCGTGGGATGTCCGAACCCGTGTGCTCGGCCAAAAATATACCCTTGGAACCCGTATAAACGGGTTCAGGGTCGGTTTACCTCCCCGAACGAGACTCCGCCCTTCGGCGTAGCCTCGTTCGGGTTCCTCCCCGCCCGAAGGCAGAGAATTCAACCGTTCAGCCGGTCGTCCGACATCGTCTGACCGTCGTTTCTCTTACTACTCCTACTTATATTAGGTGGGAAAGTCTATTAACTATAAAATAGGTGTGTTTCACCATAACATAGGCCGAAAAAGGTCCCTGGACCTAGAAATGACTCTCAAGGCTGATCGACACTCAAGGAGGAAATCCGTGTAATCCAGGGGCCTATGATGACACTCAGCCATAGAAACAGAAGGAGTGATGGTAAGGCGAAGAAATGCGGTTCTTACACTCCCCTTCAATTCTCTGTCAACGCGCGGCGTAGAAAAGCCAACCTCGAGGAGTGTTGGTGACCCGCCAAGAGATGACTTCTCAGCGTTCCCCATGACACGGCACCTAACCGTAAGCCGGTTGATCTTGGTCCCTTCATCACCACCTCAATGTCACTGTGGGACGGCACGAAACTGGACATGTCATCGGCGTACGCGGAAACCCTGGCTCGAGCCCCACCAGGGACAGCGATTCCGTGTAGTGTCGGACTGTAGGCCCTGTCCCTCAGCCGGCTAAATTGATCAGCACGGCTTGCTCGTCGTCTTTTACACCATCTAGGATCGTGCGTATCAGATGCAGGTTGTTCTAAATTTGTATGGCCCTTCACAGAACAAATCTGCTCGGGCCCCCAACAGAATCTCGGCAACTGATTGTAAACGCTCTGACAGCATCTTGGCCATAATCTTAAACTCTGTGTTATGGGCTTGTAATTATCTAAATCCCGCCCACCACCCTTGTCCTTTTTCAACAGCGTGATCATACTACTGGAGATCCAGTCGAAGACGGACCCCTGCCAGAACCAGTTACTGAACACGGCACTCAAAATCGGAACAAAGATGTGCGATATCCTCGAGCATAATTCATAGGGTAAACCATCAAGTCTTCAATGCCACGTAAACTTCACCCTCTGTGATCTCACCGACGCAGCTCGCCGCTTCAGTCGGCGAAGGCCAAGGAAATTCAGTCAAATAGCTATGAAACTCTTCGTCACAGGACCAGACTCCCTGGTAAACCGACTCTCAAAAAGCCGTCGAAACGCCTCGCACATGCCATCGGCTGACCTCGGAGTGCGCCCCTACGAGGTATCTACCTCCTGAATGTAACGATTGGAACCTCGACAGATCCCTTCTTTGTGCAATTCTGCGCCCATATTCACGGCTTCACCAGGCATCTTGTTTAACTTATGCCTAACAACCTGACCCTGGTAGCGCTCGCTAGCTGCGCGCTGCAGGGCCTACATAGTTACGTCTATCTCTAGGGAATCCTCCCGTCATCCCACACCGGGAAAAACTATCCTTAGCTCTCACCTTGTTAGATTTATCTAGTGCAAGCAGCTGGCTATATTCGGTGGTGAAGGACCTAATCTTATCTTCAAGCCTCTTCTACCACTTTTTCCCGATTACCGCCTCCATTAGTCTACGCTGCACTACGCTAATCAGCTGTTGCCGGAAGTCCCGCCTGTCCAGCAAAGACAGATTGATCCTTCAGTATCCAGCCATTCTAGGCATAGACAAATCTGTGGTCGGAATAGCCTAACCAGTGGAATGTAGTACAATCTAACAGATGTACATCGGCCCTTCTGACCAACATTCTACCCAGGTAGCTGGATACCTGGGTAGAGGGTCAACTACGGTATCTATCGACAAGACCAAACTCGCCGATCAGATCAATCAAGCTACGATAGCTCAGTTTCCCGCCAGCTCTCTGTCCCGCTGTCTAACTTTGGATCCAGGGCGGCTTTCCAGCCCTTCCCACCACTAAGACTAGGCGCGACGAATCCACCAGGAATGGACCAATCTGGCGAAAAGACAAGACGAGCCCCTCTTGGTCGTTGGGCGTATAAACCGCAACGATCCGGAACGAAACACTTTTCACGGCAATATCGACCACGATCAACCGGCCCTCCGCATCGACGTGGACAAGGTCGACTCTTGCATCCAGGGTACGCTTAAACAGCAAGGATACGCCTCCGGTCAGTCGAACTCGGTATGCTGAATAGACGAGAACGTCGTTAGACAACACACTAGCGTCAACATTGCAATCAAAGTGCGTCTCCTGGATCATGGCGGCATCCACACCGAACGACAAGGGGTCACGATGCAGGCAGGCAGTCTTACTCAATCCCTCACGCCATTCGCATTCAAGCTGACTATCTTGATGGACATGATTTAATATTATTTATTTTGTTAAAAAATACAAAATTGTGGCACAAGGCCGAACGGGAGATGGAGATTTAAGTCTGAAAAGAAAAAAAAAACGTTGCTTGTCTTATAACGCAAAAACGGGAGTCCTGGTAATGAACGCTTGAAAATCAATGAAACACCGCTAACGGGAAGGCATAAAACTGAAGCGTGCTTAATATGATGGTGATCTTGTTCATCTTGGAATTTTCCTTAAGTTACTAAGAGAAACCAATCAAAAAGCTTAGTATAAATCTCATGGAACTCTCCTGTCATTCTTTTTATTCCAGGGAAGTAATTCATGTTGTTATACAATGAACAGGGTTTTCCTCTTTTATGAGTATTTTCAAGAGTATGACGATCCAAAACTCCAATGTTGTTTTGAGTGTGGACGCTTGCATTTGTTAAAATTTGATGTTTTTTATTTCTTTTAAAAGAAACTATAAGGAAAATCTCTTTCAAATGCGGATATTTTTATGCAATGTGTTCATAGCTGTTGTGTGGTATTTTCGAAATTCCAGCAAAATGTCGATGCCAGTTGATAACTAACGGGATTCTGTCAGAATTTTTTATTCTGTTTTTCGGAGTTTTGACCTAGTATAAAATTATGGTAATCTTCATTTTTAACTATTTCATTTGCAGTTGGTTTCAGTCATCACTCTTGATAGCTGCACTTAACATAAAGCCGAATTAAATTATGAGCAAGCTTCCAATAATCTTTTATCTCCATGCAAATTCACCTTATGTGCAAAAATTGTCACTTTGGGTTTGATTTTATCATGTGATAAGTATGATCAGAACAGCAGTGTAGGTAAATGTATGATGAGTTAGACTTGCAAAATAATTCATTCATTAGACAATTCTTTGAGAACTTTAATCTAGTGTCTAAAAATTTGATACTAGCTTTGGAGAAACTAGATGTAAATTTTCTATGTGATTGAAAATTGCTCTTTTGTGTAAAAGTATCATAAAATTGTAGAAAGTTTAGCAAACTTCCCTGCGTACCATCCCAGGTGAAGAATTTTTTTTTTATTCCCATGATCGGGTTGTAGAAGCATCATGTGTACTGTGTTATTTCTGGAGCAAGATAGCCTGATTGAGCCTAACCCTTTCCAGGCCGGTTTAGAATTCAAACTTTTTCCTTCTTCTAGATTGGTTGCCACCCAAGACTATAAAACCCAGTCTGTCATCTATTTAACCATAACTGTGGGGGGTGGAGTTTAAAGAAGATTCATAACTTTCCGAAGTGTATTAGCAAGTAAGTAAATGTAATGGATCCGACTGAAATTCGAACTCGGCTCTCTGATTCTTCAATCCGAGTCGCTATTCATTAGTCCACCATTGCCTCCTTCGCAAACTTTCCTGTGTACCTTACCAGATGAAGAAAGGCAAACTTCTGATTCATTGACGTGCTGTGATTTGAAAGCTTCAAGTAATTTTTTCATTCAAAACATTGCACATCCTTTGGTTTTGTGGGAAAACTATTTCCAAACTTCATCGTGTTTCCAAGACAG
Organism: Acanthosepion pharaonis; assembly: GCA_903632075.3. Classification (NCBI taxonomy): domain Eukaryota; kingdom Metazoa; phylum Mollusca; class Cephalopoda; order Sepiida; family Sepiidae; genus Acanthosepion; species Acanthosepion pharaonis. The sequence continues at coordinate 2,446,834 of CAHIKZ030002401.1, forward strand.
AGAAAGATTGACGGAATGGTTTTGTATTTATTTACATTATTCCGACTATCATCCCCATCTTTGTCGCCATATTTATTACAACGTTTCGGCCATTGTACGCCCCGGCCTTCTTCAGGTGGTTGGAATGTCGATCTGAAACCTTTGTTTCGCTCGTCGGGGTAGACTGTTCTAGTTCCACGTGCCATGTCTAATAGATGTCAGTTATCAGTTATCTCCTGTTAATTTCCCTCTCCAAGTTCGGGTTTTGAACTCACACTCTTTGGATCCTGTCACTGGATTTGGATTTGTCAGTCGACTCAGTACTTTCTGAGCGACTGTTCGGTTAAACTCCCTCCCTACGGACGGGAGGAACCCGAAGGAGGCTACGCCAAAGGGCGGGGTCTCCTTCGGGGAGGTAAAACCGGCCCTGAACCCGTTTATACGGGTTCTATGGGCATATTTTTGGCCGAGCCCACGGGCTCGGAATGCCCACGTTAAAAAGGCCTTGTGCCACATGACACCCTTGTTTGGGGGGGTAACTGAATATCGTCACTGGATCTAACCAACGCCTTTATCTACTGTGCCATGTGTCCTTGGGGACATCTGTGTATGAATTTCTGGGTATTATAAACCTGATGTTTTCGGCAATCACTTTTTACCAGTGCCTATATTGCAATATTTGCTGTTATCATTACATGTTTTTACCAGAGCTCATATTGCAATTTTTGTTGTTATTGTCGCTTTTCTCTGACACTCCCTATTACTGGTTTTGTATATTATATTCATCAATCCCTTCATCGTGATCAATATTAGTTTAAAAGACGATACATCCATAGTGACCAAAAAGCAATCATGAAAATCATTTTTTCATTTTGAGAATTTATTTATTTTAGAAATAAAATCAAATGTGTCCGGGACATAAGACAAAGACCATTTTGCCATGGGAGATAAAAAAAAAAAAAACATTTAACCACTCAGAGATTTTTTACTGTGCAACATTCATATCCACTACAAATTAGGCATAGTGGAGGAAATTTATCAAATTTCTTATGCATTTTTGGAAGGCTGTAATATATATTATGTTAGATTCTGTTTCATTGATAAAACTGTTTCCTTTCATTTCCTTGGAGAAACTAGATGTAAATTTTATGTGATCAAAAACTGTTCTTTTGTACAAAACTATCACAAAATTGTATAGATTTTAGTAAACTTCCTGTTTAAAAACTCAGATGAAGAAAATATCAATAAATCACGGCCAAAGTACTGGTTCATTGCTGTGATTCTAGCCACTCAGCGACTTTTGCCGTACAACATTTATATCCACTACAATTCGGGCGTACTGGAGGAAATTTATCAAATTTCTTATGTATTTTTGGAAGGTCGTAGAACTTTGGTGTTCTTTGTTCTGAACATGATGTTAAGTTTTGTTTCATTAATAAAACTGTTTCTTTTCGTTTCAGAATTTATCTTGTCTATGATTTTTATATAACAAGGGCTCGGGTCTGTTTGTAGTTCTTCATAAAAAATGTTGTCCCTTAAAAGTTCTTCACAAGCCGAAATATAATTTTCCTTATTCATAATAACAATAGCGCCTCCCTTGTCAACCATTTTGATTACAATCAAATCATCATTGGTGAAAAGACGAAGAGCTTTATTTTTGCGAAATGGTAAGTTTGTTCCCGCTTTTGTTATGGTTTGATTTTACGTTTATCCTTATGCCAGCCTAGCAGATTTTCCAAAAATTCTAGTAACAACGGTAAGCGTCCCTCTTGAATTTTTTCTGAATGCCAGGATGGATTTTTATTAATGCCATTATATCAGATTCGATCACAATCTTTATTGTCTTCGGTAGTAATTGTAGAATTTTCGCCATCGTTTTTTTCAAAAAAAAATATTCTTTCAGCTCGTGACGACAGACAAATTGAAATACACTAATTTATTTTTATCAAATGGAATGCTGTAAAATATGCTCATTGCTCTGAGCATAATATGCTAGATTTCCTTTCATTTCAGATATTATCTTTTTTTCTATTTTTAATTCTTCATGAAAACTCTTGTTGCTTAAAACCTTTTCACTAGCCGAAATATAATTTTCCTTATTCATAATAACATTAGTGTTTCCTTTTTATTTCAGAAATTATCTTTTTTTTTCTATTTTTAATTCTTCATAAAAACCTTTTGTTGCTTAAAACCATTTCACTAGGCGAAATATAGTTTTCCTTATTCATAATAACAATAGTGCCTCCTTTGTTTGCAATTTTGATGTCGATTAAATCATCATTGACGAGATGATGAAGAACATTATATTGCGAAGTGGTAAGGTTTTTTCAGGTTTTGCTATGAGTTGATTTTCCATTTTCCCTTACACGAACCTGAAAGATTTCCAAAAATTCTAGTAACGACTGTAAGCAACCTTCTTGAACTACCTTTGGATATCATGATGAATTTTTATTAACCCAATTATGCCAGATTTGATCACTAATCTTTATTGTCTTTCGTTGTAACTGTTGTAGAATTTTTGCCACCATTTTTTTAAAAATATTCCTTCAGATTGTGATGACAGACAAATTGAACTACATCCTGAGCTAATTTATTGTTATCGAAGCTTCCAGTACTTGGTAAAGCACTCAATACAAGCTTGAAAACATGTATTTTTTGAAAGATGTTTGTGTGTGTTCAGCTTAGAGGCTTTTTTATATTCTTCAATGAGCATATGGAACTTGTTTCATGTCAGAATTTGTTGTGACGCTTTCTCATATAAGTTATGAGAATTTTTAGCAGTTCTTTTAGGGGTGACCCATTTTTGGGAAAATGGTAAGCATTTAGTTGTGTCTATTGTATATGTTGGTATTTAAAGAATTTTAGTTTTCGGGAAGGGAACAAATCTATTATTTTCAAGATAAAATTGAAAACGTGGCCTTATTTTGGATTGGCCGAACAAAAACTTTCCTGGAGAATTTACTATAGCTAATTCGAAAGGATATGCGAAGGCAAAAAGCCCACAATCAAATGGACCAACTTGGGAATTGGATATGTGAGTTTCTTGTATAGAAGGAGTAATGTCAACTTGTAACGAGTAGCATAAAGTTATTTGCACAGTGAGTTTGTGGGAGACAGATATGTTTAAACTGTCATAAATATATGCATCCATAATTTCTACTATACAAGTTCACATATCCAAACGTATGAACCCATCTGATCTCTTCACGACTATGAATAAATAGCAGAACAAAATGGGCCTTATGGCCTTGGTTGGCAACCAGTTTAGGAGGAGGAAAACTCTGAATTCCAGCCAGCCTAGAGAGGGTTGGACCCTAACAGGCTATCTTACCAAAGACACACCACTATTGCTATGGCTGTTGTATATATGGTACCCCTCCAACCCCAATGAATGGGCCACTGGACTGGTGATTGTTATATGTATGTATGTATGCGAGGGTAAAAAGTCCACAATCAAATGAGCCGACTTGAGGACTGGATATGTAAGCTTGTTGTATAGTAGGAGTAATGCCAGCTTGTGGTGAGTAGAGTGATGTTATTTGCATAGTGAGTCCGTGAGATTATCTTAAACTAGCAGTAGAGCCCGGCGTTGCCCGGGGATGTAACAGTAAGAGATAGATCAAGTATCGACCATCATAACGACTGAAAAATAGAATTGACAAAGATTATTGTTTAAGGTTGGCGCACACGCATGTCTGAATTAGTTTTTTTTTTTTTTTTTTTTTACGAATTAGTCAAACCCAAACGCAAACAAAAAACATTGTTTTCAATCGTTATGAGTCTATCGATTGAACAGAATTTTATTATAAACAATTGTCTTGTAAATGGAATTTTTAAAGTGTTCTGAATGTAAAAATAAAAGAAAAAGTGTGCAAGACAATAAAAAACACTACCAAAAAAAAAAAGTGAAATTTTTGTTGAAATCGGTTGAAAAATGTAGGAAATCCGATCCCATATATAAACAAACACACACTCACAAACAACCTGTGTTTTATAATAAGTATAACTTGATATGAGTTGTCCCCCTTTCATTCTGGTGACAGAATCATGTTTTATCGTGTTTTCAAATTGATTTCATGCAAAAGCAATTGTGTTTTTCCAATTTTTGGCGCTGTCAGAACCACCGCAAGGTAATTTTACGCAGTCCTGTGAAGTTTTGTTGAAATCGGTTGAAAAATGTAGAAAATCCGATCCAATATATAAACGTACACACACACACACACACACACACACACACACAATCTGCGTTTTATAAGTAAGATATATACGTCTCCAAAACAACTGGTTGACAAAATAAAGAGATGTTTTTTTTTTTATGTGGTGTATAAAATTGTTTTATTTTTTTTATTTTTTGGTAGATCTATATATTTTTATACTTGAAAAATGTTTTTAAAATATAATCTGAAAAAGGCAGACATACTGTCGAAATATTTTTAACATTGTCAAATAATGTTTTTTTTCTTTTCTTGTTTTTTTCTGAAATCGCGCTCTTCTCTTAACTGTTTATTATTATTATTATTATTATCATCATTATTATTAATATTTATTATTATTATTATTATTAATATTATTATTTCCTTTCATTTCTGGGGTTTACACATTACTTTCCGGGTCCCGCACAGGGACCTAAGGTTAGAAATGGCATCATGACACTTTCCACTGACAAAAAAAAAAAAAAAAAATTACATAGATAATGCTCTTCGTAAAGTATGGGCTGTACTTGTCAGAACAATTTTTGTATCTTCTTGAGGCATGGACTTCCAGGAATCCCTTCAATTAGTCTACTGCAATCTTTTCTAACCAGTCCTAGGGCTCCAACTACAACAGGGATTGTTGATGTTCCCATATGCCACATTTTCGAGATTTCTATTTCAAGGTCCTTGTATTTTGACAGCTTTTTGAATATCTTCAAAGATACATTGCAGTCAGCAGGGACTGCCATATCAATAAGGAGGCACCGTTTTTGTTTGTGGTCTTTAATAAAAATATCTGGCCGGTTGGCCTTGATTGTTCTGTCAGTGTGTATTGTGTAATCCCATAGAATTGCAACAGATCCTATCTCCGTAACCGGATCTGGGTGGTGTTCATACCAGTTTCTTTCAGTTTCCTTCCCGTAGAAGCAGATTTTCCAGTGCAGATATTGGCCCACTCTGTCATGTCGGGTTTTATATTCAGTGGGTGCCAATATCGTGCAACTTGAATTATTATTATTATTATTATTATTTAATAATAATAATAATAATAATAATAATAATAAATTATTAGAGACCGCAAGCAATACACAGAGACAGAACAATCAAAGCCAACCGCCCAGACATCGTTATTAGAGACCCGCCAACAGAAAAGTGCCTCCTTATTGATATGGCAGTCCCTCCACATTGCAATGTATCTTTGAAGATCTTCAAAAAGATATCAAAATACAAGGACCTTGAAATCGAAATCTCAAAAATGTGGCACATGGGAACATCAACAATCTCTTTCGTAGTTGGAGCCCTCGGATTGTTTGGAAAAGATTCGAACAGACTCATTGAAGGGATTCCTGGTAGCCCATGTCTTAAAGAAATACAAAAAGTTCTATTCATAAGTACAGCCTACGCCATACGAAGGGCTTTATCTATGCAAAATATGTGCGATCTTTTTTCAAAACTGATCAGTGGAAAATGTCATGATGCCATTTCCGACCTTAAGTCTCTGGTTGGGACTCAGAAAGAAATGAGTATTCACCAGAAATCAAACAAAATAATAATAATAATAATAATAATAATAATAATAATAATAATGATAATAATAATAATAATTGTAGTTGGAGCCCTCGGATTGTTTGAAGGGATCCCTGGAAGCCCATGCCTTAAAGAAATACAAAAAAATTGTTCTCACGAGTACAGCCCACACCTTACGAAGGGTTTTGTTTATGTATTTTTTTCTTCCAGTGGAAAATGTCATGATGCCATTTCTAACCTTAGGTCACTGGGCGGGGCCCGTAAAGAAATGTGTACACATCAGAAATAAAAGGAAATAAAATAAAGATAATAATAATAATAATAATAATAACAATTCCTCATCTCTGAAATTCGGACATAGGCTAGGAATATACATTTGTCATTGCAGGTAATATCTCAATTTTCTCAATTTTGGTCATCCATGCTCCTGATGCTACAGAAACTTTTGTAATTTCAAGCAAACTTTAATCACATTGTAAAGGAAACTGATTCAATCGTCGTTTGATCTTGGCATTGAGTTGACAGGTGACAAAAATCTATTGTATACTTCGTGCGTGAGAAAACCACAGGATTTATTTTAATCCCTTCCTGTTTCTGTTCGATTAAATCCCATCCCAGTTCTCTCTCTCTCTTTCTCTCTCTCTCTCTCTCTATTTATCTATCAATCTATTTCTGGAATTATTTCCTCCCTTTGCATTTCTCTTTGGCACTCTTTTCATTATGGCTAGAATTCTTTCTTTCTTTCTCAATTTCTTACTTTATTTTTTCCTTCTTTCCTTCTTTCTTTCTTTCTTTCTTTCTTTCGTTTTCTTTCTTTCTTATTTTGTTTCTTTCTTTTTTCTTAATTACTTTCTTAATTTATTTTTTCTTTCTTAATTCATTTCTTTTTTAATTTCTTTCTTTCTTAATTCATTTCTTTTTTAATTTCTTTCTTTCTTACTTTCTTTTTTCTTTCTTTCTTAATTTCTTTCTTTCTTTCTCATCTTCTGCACACAACAACCATTTGTCTTTGCATTGTGAGTGATTTCATTCAAATGTCCCTAATTTACGCACGAGAAGAACAGTAACCATGTTCATAATGGAAAAGAACTTTTCATTGTTTTACAAATATGGTTTTATGTGTGTCAGTCTGTTGAGAATTAGTTGCCATCAATAACGCCACATTCTATGCACCACGACTTCTTCACGTAACACGTACGCATACACACACGACACTTAATCTTAATAGAGGCGTGATCAGTTTGTTACTTAATAATAAGAGAAAAGCAGCCCCCACCATTTTCTGTTTAATAGAATTAACACAAGTTTGCCCCAGAATTTAGCGAAGTTGTCCAGCAAGTTCCTGGCATAAATAAAATGAGGGGAAAAACAGGTTATTGCCAGTTCCACTGTAGGCAGCTACTGACAAGAAAGAGAATACATTTGATTGTGATAAGAAGACTCTTAGAAAAAATCCTGTTCTTCTGGCTTTATACGCTTTCAAAAATAAATAAATAAATAAACGCAGTCTCGTTTTCGTAATGGGTGGAATCTCCATCAAACCCTAGTCGTCTTTAGCCGTTCTGCAAAACAGGCACATTGCACGTCTGTCGAGATGTTTAAGTAATGGCGTTAACAAAAAGAAAGAAAAAAAAACAAATCCTTGAAGGAGTAAAAAGAAAGAAAGAAAGAAAGAAAGAATTTTTGAATTGAGTAGAAATAATGAAAGAAAGAAATCTTTGAAGAAGTAGAAAGAAAGAAAGAAAAGAAAGAAAAGAAAGAATTTTTGAATTGAGTAGAAAAAGAATGAAAGAAAGAAATCTTTGAAGAAGTAGGAAGAAAGAAAGAAAGAAAGAAAGAAAGAATTCTTTGAATTGAGTAGAAAGAATGAAAGAAAGAAATCTTTGAAGAAGTAGAAAGAAAGAAAGAAAGAAAGAAAGAAAGAATTCTTTGAATTGAGTAGAAAGAATGAAAGAAAGAAATCTTTGAAGAAGTAGAAAGAAAGAAAGAAAGAAAGAAAGAAAGAATTCTTTGAATTGAGTAGAAAGAATGAAAGAAAGAAATCTTTGAAGAAGTAGAAAGAAAGAAAGAAAGAAAGAATTCTTTGAATTGAGTAGAAAGAATGAAAGAAAGAAATCTTTGAAGAAGTAGAAAGAAAGAAAGAAAGAAAAGAAAGAAAGAATTCTTTTGAATTGAGTAGAAAGAATGAAAAGAAAGAAATCTTTGAAGAAGTAGAAAGAAAGAAAGAAAGAAAGAAAGAAAAGAATTCTTTGAATTGAGTAGAAAGAATGAAAGAAAGAAATCTTTGAAGAAGTAGAAAGAAAGAAAGAAAGAAAGAAAGAAAGAAAGAATTTTTTGAATTGAGTAGAAAGAAAGAAAGAAAGAAAGAAATCTTTGAAGAAGTAGAAAGAAAGAAAGAAATCACTGAAGTAAATTGAAAGAAAGAAAGAATGAAAGGAAGAAAAATCTTTGAAGGAAGGAGAAAGAAAGAAAGAAAGAAAGAAAGAAAGAAATCCTTGAAGGAAGTAGAAAGAAAGAGAGAAAAAGTGAAAAAATCTTGAACTGAGTAGAAAGAATGAAAGAGAGAAATGAATCATTGAACTAAGTTGAAAGAAATAAAGAAAGAATGAAAGAAAAATCTTTGAAGGAAGTAGAAAGAAAGAAAGAAAGAAAGAAAGAAAGAAAGAAAGAAAGAAAGAAATAATGAATGAAAAATCTTTGAAGGAAGTAGAAAAAGAAAGAAAAATGAAAAAAATAAAGCTTTGAAGGAAGTAGAAAGAAAGAAACAAACAGACAAGAAGTATTTGAAAGGAGTAAAAACAAAAAGAAAGTATGAAAGAATTTTTTGAAAGGAGTAAAAAGAAAGAAAGAAAGAAAGAAAGAAAGAAAGAAAGAAAGAAAGAAAGAAAGAAAGAAATCTTTAAAGGGAGTAGAAAGAAAGAAAGAAGGAAAGAAAGAAATCTTTAAAGTGAGTAGAAAGAAAGAAAGAAAGAAAGAAAGAAAGAAAGAAAGAAAGAAAGAAAGAAAGAAAAATATTTGAAGAGAGTAGAAAGAAAGGAAGAGACAAACAAACAAATCTTTGAAAGGAGTAAAAATAAAAAGAAAGAAATCTTCGAAGGGAGTAAAAAGAAAAGAAAGAGAGGAGGAAAAAGAAAGAAAGAAAACTTTGAAGAGAGTAAAAAGAAAAAGAAAGAAAGAAAACTTTGAAGAGAGTAAAAAGAAAAAGAAAGAAAGAAAACTTTGAAGAGAGTAAAAAGAAAAAGAAAGAAAGAAAACTTTGAAGAGAGTAAAAAGAAAAAGAAAGAAACTTTTGAAGAGAGTAAAAAGAAAAAGAAAGAAAGAAAACTTTGAAGAGAGTAAAAAGAAAAAGAAAGAAAGAAAACTTTGAAGAGAGTAAAAAGAAAAAGAAAGAAAGAAAATATAAAGAAAGTTTTTAGGGTAATAAGCAAAAAGAAAGAAATCTTTTAAGGAAGTAAACAAAAAAGACAGAAAGAAAGAAATAAGGAATGAAACATACAAAAAACAATAAGGTAGCAAGGAAGATGGTCAAAAGAGAGAAAAAAATCTGTAGGCAGATAAATAAGGAAGAAAAAAGCAAAAAAAAAAAGAAAATTATGCCCACCCTACTAAAAAAAAAAAAAAAAAAAATGATGCAAAAGCCCGTCTGTTATAATTTCGGCAAATGATAATCGCCGGCAAAAAAACATCAGTTGTGTTGAAGGTCAACGAGCGACAAAATTCGTCTGCTTATATATTAAACAACGATTTAGAAAAAGAAGAAGAAGAAAAAAAATGCGGTCCTTCTTTAACCTAATCTTTTATTGTTTTGATCCAGAGATGATAAGGCCTGAAGCGCATCCATGCAATCTGGAAGATTAGCAAAATCTGGAAGATAAAGCAAAAAGAAACAGGGTGGGCGTATTAAACGGATTTACAAACACACACTAGCGGTAAATCATTGAAAATACACAGGGGCAAACGTATCAACAACCGAAAGTTTTTACCTACATTAAAGCTCTTTTTATATGCGACCATATTAAATAAACCGAACTCTTGTATACACTGGCAAAAGACGTAATTTCCTTGGCCCGACTCTGAGATTAAAATTTAGTAGCATATGATCAACCAATAGAGTGCCGTTCACTCTGGTTTGGTTTCGTTTGGTTTGTTTTACGGCATGTCAACACCTCAATGGGTTATTTAATGCCGACAAGATTTTCAAGTTAGGTTCATATGAAAAAAACATCAGTTGTGTTGAAGGTCAACGAGCGACAAAATTCGTCTGCTTATATATCAAACAACGATTTAGAAAAAGAAGAAGAAAAAAAATGCGGTCCTTCTTTAACCTAATCTTTTATTGTTATTGTTTTTATTCCGTACTGCTTCGACTTTTTTCCCTTTATTCATTTACTTTTCTTTCTTTTTTCGTCATTCTAACGTTTGTCTTCGTCTTTTCTTTCCTCTTTCTTTCTTTCTCTTTTCCTTTAATCCTGTCGATAAATCCTATTTACACCAGACCGATAATTTTATTAAAAGCAAAAACCTATTTCGAATGTATTCTGGTTTGGTTTACGGCATATCAACACCTCAATGGGTTATTTAATGCCGACAAGATTTTTATTGGTAATATTTTTTTTTACAAAAATGTATTGCTGGTATTAAAAACAATTTTTTACACTTTCATAGTGTTTTGAATCTAGTTTGGAGGGGTTAACAATTTGCCCATAGCTGGGACCGTAACAGGTCCTGCCACAAAGTGAACACCAGCAATTAAGAGGTAGTCCCACGCTATTCAAAACCTCCTAAACAGAGGCCTTGCTGCCAGATGTAGTCATACCCAGGACGGCCGTTCACTCGGGTAGTACTTCATTTTTGAGAAACATCTAAAGTTTATCCCTGGCGTTTGAGGCATATACAAAATTTGGGAAATACTGAGAGAGAGTTTCAGCCATGTTTGTTCTTGATCCTCGTATTCACGTGCGACTCCCACTTTAAATTGAGCCTTTTGACACATTTTGTTCGAGAGGGCGTGTAGATAAATATTTAAACATTTAAATAGATACGATATTTTCCTTGTACATACATATGGTGAATTGAAACATCTTGACCAGATGGGACCGCCCTCACACACTTCGCTTTACTTGTAATGGCTTCTGTCTTGTTTCGACGTCCATGGCTCTTGGAACCAGCATTCAGTTCATAGGTATCATATATATGACAATAAAATTCTGTAGCCTTGTTTTTGGCTGATTGGATTTGCTTGCACTAAAATCTCTCCTGTGTACCACTATGAGCCTTCTCAGTCTAGATTATCAGCAAACCTTGTTGCAAACAACACAGGTTTTGTTATCAGGATGACTTGCTTCTTGTTGTTATGATGACCTATCAGAATGTTTAACACACACACACACACACACACACACACACATATATATATATATATATATATATATATATATATAACGAATAAACACAAAATATGTTAAATAATGTCGGACTTAATCTATTTCATAATGTTGTCAATGTTTACGTTAAGGTACGTTTCGTGAACAGATATGATCGCTCGGGAAAAATCATCGAAGATTTGTTGTTTATAAAAAGTAATTTGGGCTTTGCTAACCAGACGCTTCTCTGTAGCTAAGTTGTATGGCACGTCAGATTAATTGACGATTCCCTATAGGACACAAGTTCGATTTCTGTCGGAGAACGCATATTTTATAAACTGTAGAAAAATAACCGTATAAACAGAAAATATATTAAATAATTGTCGGACTTAATCTATTGCATAATATGTTGTCAATTTTTACGTTAAGGTATGTTTCGTGAGTAGATATGATCGTCGAAAATTTGTTGTTTATAAGTAATATATATATATATATATATATATATATATACTTAGTTGTATGGATATATATAAGGATTCAATTTATATTTAAATGTATATTTTAGTTTTTTGCCACAAGCAATCTTCAACTCTGATTGAGGAATCGAAGAGCCGAGTTCGAATTCCAGTCGAATTCATTACATTCACTTACGTGCTAATACCCTTGGGAAAGGCATTAATCCTCTTCTCCCCCAGCTATGGGTAAATAACAAGACAGACTGGGTTCTATAACTCTGGATCGCAACTTGTCTAGGAGAAGGACAACTCTAGTACGCAGACGCACATACACACGCGCTCGCCTACTGGAGCTCACACAATATTGTGTGTGTGTGTGTGTGTGTGTGTGTGTGTGTGTGTGTGTGTGTGTGTGTGTGTGTGTTGTGTGTGTGTGTGTGTGTGTTTGTGTGTGTGTGTGTGTGTGTGTGTGTTGAGGGAATTGTATGACAAAGTGGAAAAGGTTAAATATGAGGCGTTTCGACCGTCTTTTTCATACATTTAGTCTGATGAAGTCCTGAAAGACGGAATGTGTCACGTGTAAACTTTTCCACTTTGTCATACAATTTCCCAACTACTGTTATTGCTATATAAAAATATATATCGTTATCTAATATTTATTTATTTTGTTCTGTTACATTAGAACATGTACATACCGACTACAAAACTGTACATCTTGTTTCAACGTTAAAAACAAAAAACGTTTCTTCAGGTGGGAAACCATTATGGCACTTATGTACCATCATGGTTTCCCACCTGAAGAAGTTTTGTAGCGGGTATGTACATGTTCTAATGTAACACTGCAGAATAAATAAATATTTACAGCTCTACTTTTGTATTGAGCCCTCTTTTAAATTAATGGTTTTAACGCTGAAATTTCACTCTTCGTTTTCTTACATTTGGATATCGTTATCTCATATATATATATATATATATATATATATATATATATATATTATTTTTTTTTTAATAAAAGACAGACCACTTTAAGATTCCATGTAATAAGTTATTTCACCATAACCCTTTAACAGGGTTCTGGATCATCAGACTTTACTTCCAAAAGCTGAAATGAAAAATGAAAAGAAATTCACACGTTTTTTACGGACCTCATCAAGTATACGCAAAGTTAACGAAGTGAGGAAGTGAGGGAGAGAGAGGATATGGAGTGTGTCATATGTATCATTTTAGTTTCCTATTTAATTAGTGTAGTCGGCTGGATGTTGCTCAAATTTAACGCGAGCAACATCTAGCTGACACAAACATTATTCAAACATATCTGCTCTGAATTTACATTGAGCTCTCTGGATATCATCCTCCTCTGGTCTACCCATACGGATTACCTAAATTTTCATAAAATATATATATATATATATATATATATATATATATATATATATATATATAGTCATAGTCACACACAGACTGTTTCTGCTGTATCACAGCCCTCAGTGTGGTATATATAGACTAATATTCCATGGTTATAATTTATTACATTGGAATTATAATCACGATCCAAATCATCAGACCTAAAAATTCAAACAAAAAATATTTAAATTTGTAGCTCTGATGAATTGGATCATGATTACGATTCCAATATAATGAATTATAACCATGGAATATTAGTGTTTGGACCTTTTATATTATATTTTTACTCTGTCCTGGACATTGAGTACTACCTGGATTCTATTCTCTTGGGAATTTATATATATATATATATATATATATATATGTGTGTGTGTGTGTGTGTGTGTGTGTGTGTGTATATGTATTGACCACTAATATTATATATATATATATTATGAAATGGAAAAAGTCCGACAATTATTTTAAGACATTTTTATGTGTATAGATTCTTTTTTATAGATACAAATATTTAAGTAAATGCTCTGTTTATAATAAACAGTATTAATAACATTTACCGAGAAATTTTCATAGAAAATATTCGTCCTCCGACAGGAATCGAACCTGTATCCTATACGGAACCGTCATATAGCCTGACGTGCCTTTACCGATTGAGCCACAGAGGATCGTTCGATTAGCAAGATCGATTTTACTGCTTTTAAACTACAATCTTCAATGAATCTCTCACGTACATTCATATCAGCTCAAAGCGTATCCAAATGTAAACAAATGACGTCACACATTATGAAAGTCCGACAATTATTTTAAGACATATATAAAAATAAGATTGTATAAACATAAAAATGTCTTAATATATATATATATATATATATATATATATATATATATATGAGAAATTAGAGGAGTTTTGTGTCTTTTCCTCTATTGTAGAAAATACCTAATTTTACAAACTCAGTTTTTCGTTTTGCGGCAAAGACAGAAAGGTCTTGACACAATGGTTTTTACTTGATATTTTCTCTTTGTGGTCACAGGATTTATAATTCCTGTCGTCAGTGCTATGCTATTGTTATGCATGCACAGGTAGTTATTTTATGCCTTTGTCTATTGATTTTTCTAAAGAAATAAATACTGTATTAAGTTGACAATATCTGTTTTAAGCTTGTTCTGGTCAAGTCTGTGTGTACGGCAAAACCCAGAGGTTTTTTTTTTTTCTTTTTCTGTCAGAAATTGTTGCTGTGTGTCTTTTCTATGATGTTTTTTTTTTTTAACTGTTTTTCTCATCGCCCAGACGATTATCAAAATTGTTTATCTGTGCGGACCTACCTACCGCGTAATTAGCACACGTTAGGATAGATAGATAGATAGATAGATAGATAGATAGATAGATAGATAGATAGATAGATAGATAGATATGAACACACTGAGCTAGAAAGAAAGAAAAATGAAGGAATTAACGTACTAAGATAGAAATTATGAACCTATGAACAGAAAACAAACTATGAACGGACTGAAATAAATAGATATGAACAGCTAGATAAATAGGTATCTAAGAAAAAATTATATATATATATATATATATATATAGATAGATAGATAGATAGATAGATAGATAGATAGATAGATAGATAATGAAATGAGTGAGATAAATAAATAGAAAGATAAGAACAGACTAAGATAGCTAATTAGCAGACTGAGACTAATAGACAGACAGATAGATAGATAGATAGATAGATATGAATACATTGAAATAGAAGGAAAGAAAAAAAGAAAGAAAATAGACAGATAGATAATTAGAGATAGATAGATAGATAGATAGATAGATAGATAGATAGATAGATAGATAGATATGAACAGAATTAGGTAGATAGATAGATAGATATGAACAGATTGAGATAGATAGATAGATATGAACAGATTGAGATAGATAGATAGATAGATAGATAGATAGATAGATAGATAGATAGATAGATAGATAGATAGATATGAACAGAATTAGGTAGATAGATAGATAGATATGAACAGATTGAGATAGATAGATAGATATGAACAGATTGAGATAGATAGATAGATAGATAGATAGATAGATAGATAGATAGATAGATAGATAGGAGACTGATATTGATACATAGATAGTAGGAATATATACTTGCTATCACTTCAAAAATTGTTCGTATTTCTGTGCTATAAAAATTGATATGGAAACAACGAAATTAAAAATTAACATCAAAAAGAGACAGTTGACATTTCTCGGGCGCATAGTAAGAAAAAATGGCTTGGAGAATTTAACACTCACAGGACATGTTGAAGACAAGAGGAAAACAGTGAATAACCTACCAAGCAGGGTTGTATATATGGCTGGCAGTGGGCACCTCGTCGTGGTGTAATGGTTAGAAAGATTTACTTTCTAGATCAGATACGACTGAGTAGTGAGTTCGATCCTCACTAGGTACCCCATATTTTCGGCCTTGTGCCACATCTAAGCTGCGCTTATAAAATCACTATATGGCTGGCAGAACACGGACTACAGGAAGACAGCAAAAAGACAAAACTTTCTCAGAGATACAAAGGACGGGAAGTTGTGGAGAGCCATGATCATCCACGTCCTAAAGCGACACATCATATAGGAGAAGAAGAAGAGGTTCATCCGTACACACCTATCGGAATATTAATGCACGCATAGGACTATTTATTTCGATAGAGCAATATACACACATACGCTGTTCTGAAAAACGTCTTCTCGCGTATTTTGGCCGTTAAAAATCAATGTAATATACTCTACAGAACTGTTAAGTTTATCATCAGTTTTATTGACCTGTAACTTATATTGTTCATCATTCACACACACACATATATATATATATTATAAATTAACTGATTTAAAATATGGTTTCTTCGCTACACAGTAATTACCATGTTTCAAAAAACTTCTTTACCTTAAATCATGTTTAAAAATAAAATAAAATAATTAAAAAATAGATGCTGGTAATATACATACTTGTATTTGATATGTAATAATAAATTTTAGATAATTTAAGTAATTCTATTATATTTATTTGTTTTAAAAAGAAATATAGTCTATTAGTAATTAAGAGTAAAAATGATATTTTAAAATTATAGTTCAATATAACGTATTCTAACCCAAACATGCCTTTTAGAAAGAATCTTTATGTATACAAGTACGAATTTAACGGAAAAAATGCTGGAAATTTTTTTTCCGTTGGTTAAAAAAAAGCAGACTACATGAGTTGAACGGATGTCAAACTTCGTCGAAAAATACACCCCTATGCTACCTAGACTCAACCTCTTTTTCGAACGTAACTCATAATTGATACAAGAATAGTTAATAAAAATGAACCCGCTACTGCCCCTGTCTAAATGATTGGATATCTCTGTATTTGCGTTTAAAACTCAGTAAATTTAAAAATAATTTATTCCAAAATTCGCTTCAAGATAAAACAGAACTAATAATTTGATTATACAATTAAATTTGAAGTTTTTAGCTTGGGTTTTTGAAACATGGTAATTTCTGTGTGGCAGAAGAAACCATATTTTTAAATCAGTTAATTTATAATATTTATGCTCTGTAAATTTTCATTGAGCACTTTATATACACACAATAAACATATCAATAAGACCAGTTAAATATATCTTACTTTTCTTTTTTTTTTTATATATATATATATATATATATATATATATATATTATATATAAATAATTCTAAAAAGAAAAAAAGTAAGATATATAAGACTATGCGTAATTATATATCTTACTGTTCTTTTTTTTTATTATATATATATATATATATATATATATATATATATATAAAAAAAAGAATAAGATATTTCTTTTTATTATATATATATATATATATATATATATATATATATATATATATAAAGGACAATAAGATATATAATCCGGTGTTCTTATTGATATTTTTTTTTTTACATAACAGTGCTCAATGTAAATTTACAGAGCATAAATATTATAAATTAACTGATTTAAAATATGGTTTCTTCGCTACACAGAAATTACCATGTTTCAAAAACCGAAGCTAAAAACTTCAAATTTTAATGATATATATATACATATATATATATATATATATATATATATATATATATGCTTCTTCTGGCAACATTCATATATGTGTCAACCAACAGGTAATAGATAGGTATCGAAAGTAAAACGGAGAGAGGATGAGAGAAAAAACTGTGTGTAAGCTTATTAGCTGTAAAAGAATGTTTGACGTTAGTATTATATCTCTCTATATACGTTTGTAGGCTAAGAATTGCCCGCAAAGAAAATTACGGATAGGGGGTTGGCCGTAATATGTGTGGGTTTTACTTTTATACAAGCGAACTTTGAATAAAGCCGGAAACACAGCGGTTTAGTTCGTGAAGAAAAGAAAGAAAGAAACAAGTGCTGCGTGAAGTGAACAATTGGTGTGTTTGTTTCTTCTCCGTTAGGCGCATTTATTTGTCTCTTTAGCGGGCCGAACGCAAGTGAGTTCTGGAAAGGATTTTATTTATAATTTATAATTTGTTTTTCCTACTTTTGTTCCAAGTGTCGCTCGCACGTCCTGAAGCTTGTCCAAAAGTGTAGGTAAGTTTCTATTTACCGATATGCATATATATGTAGACTGCAGTTCAAAAGTTTGAGGTTACTCATGGTATTTATTTTAAATGGACCAAAAAGTAGTTGTTTTGTACTCTAAGTAAGAGAAAATTATTATACATGCTTAAAAAAAGTGAAACATGATTTTTTTTTATATGAGAAATCTTATTATGACAAAAAAGAAAAAAAAAGCATTTTAAGATTAAATTTTGCTCTCGTCAAAATATCCTCCTTCAGCATTGATTACAGCAGCACAAATTTTAGGCATTCATTACAATAGTTTCTCTAAGTATAAGTTTGATAGTTGATTCCATTATTTTTTTTTAATGATTCTAAGAGATCTTTTTCATTTTTTTTTTTTCACTGCTCTGTCAACATCATCCAATGCTAATTTTGGAAGTGGCTTCAAACTTTAAATCAGTTAATAATATATATAATATATATATATATATATATATATATATATATATATATATAATTAATTATTTAAAATATGATTACATCCTTTGAAAATATCTTATTTATTTAAAAATATGATTCCATCGCTACATATTTTTAAATAAATAATTATATTTAGGCTCTACTTTTGTATCGAGCATTGTTTTTAAAAAACAATAACAAAAATACTAAA
>CAHIKZ030002401.1:2467500-2782500 GCA_903632075.3 Acanthosepion pharaonis
CGGACCGAGAAATAAACAGAGAAAAAAACAAAAAACAAGACACAGACAGGCGTGTCCGAAATTTCCGATCTTAAAATCTTTCTACGTACTTCATTTCTGTCATAGGGTTAATAATTAATATTTAATAAATGTTTACTATACTTATTATGTACTGATTTCGTTTGTCCTTGTTTAATTAACTTCACCTATTTTACACACACACACACACACACACACACACACACACACACACACACATATATATATATATATATATATATACATATATTATATATATATATTCGACTCTCCCGTCGAATTCGACGTATGAGGGTCAAGCAGATCAGTTCGTGGGAAACTGACAGCCCGACAACAGCACATATGATTTGATTATAACGGTGAAGGTTTCGTGCAGGAACATCCACACTTTTTGAAGGGCCGATTACAGAGACCTGGTGCACTCCGTGCCACAAGGTCCCCAAACGATCCTCCGCAGGTTTTGAATTCAGAGTTGTCCTTCTCCTAGACCAGTTGCCATCCAAAGCTATAGAACCCAGTCTGTCCTGCTATTTACCCATAGCTGGAGGGAGAAGAAGAGGATTCACACCTTTCCCAAGGGTAATAGCATGTAAGTGAATGTAATGGATTCGACTGGAATTCGAACTCGGCTCTCCGATTCCTCAATCCAAGCCGCTATCCATTAATCCACCGTGTCTATATATATATATAATATAGCCATTCGTATTCGACGATATCCGTCTATTAGGGTGACTAGCCAATCCCTATTGCAGATTCTCGCTCAGGCACATTTTTGTTTGTTCAACACCTACAGAGCAAACCTGTGGTTTACACTGCAACTATACTGAGCAGACCTTAGTTAGAGTTTCTGGGAGAGAGCGTGTTATCTAGAATGATCAACAATCTGAACAATAACAACACACTCAAACCCTCGGTCACGATGGCTTGTGACTTTGTGTTAGCACAGCTATCAGCGGACCCCAAGTGTTCCGTTTACCTAATTTCACTCACAAGGCTTGGGTCAACCCTTGGTATGGTTTTCAGTCACTTTCCAAATGTACCGCATGCTGGGATCGCCCACTCCAGACCGATAACATCAGAAAGTCTCCTTCCTGACAAATTTAACCGTGGTGAGATTCGAACCCGGGTCTCATGGTCATAATATATACATACTTACAATGGAGGGTGGGGGGTCAATTAAATATCCATACTTACATACACATACCAATATCCAGCTCACCGAAGTTAAGTAACGTCGAGCCTGGTCAGTATCTAGATGGGTGACCGTTTGGGTATACCAGTTGCTGTAAGCTTGGATAGCTCGGAATTCTTAATCGGAAAGCTAAGTTGCAATTCCCGTTGGGTTCGTTGCATTCAACGTTTTTGTAAGGTTAAATACTCCATTTATTCCCCCAGCTATGGGTTAATTAGTAATACTTGTATCACTAAATCATTATTATCTGCATACCACAACGAAAAAATTTCTTACAATCTAAAAATATTTTCTGGCTTTAAATAACATGCAAAGGGTTGATAAGCCTTACTATTCAAGAGTTGATAAGCCTTACTATTCAAGCACAGAACGTCTACTGAAATCAAAAATAATCCTCGGCTTACAGATATGCAAAATTATAAAGCTATAACCAATGGTATTTAAAACTTCTAACCTCATTAACAATAATAATAATAATAATAATAATAATAATAATAATAATAATAATAATAATTGTTGAAACAGGTAGGGTGCGTGTTGGTCCTTTGTCCATTTCCCAGATATTCCCATTGGTAATTCGAATTTGGCCCGAATCGCCTGAAGATACTGCAGGGTTGAAACCAAGGTAGCATGATTGGCTGATCTTCCAATTTCTTAAACTCTCTGTGTCTATATATATATATATATATATATATATATATGAAGAAATATAGTTTTATGGTGTGCTATATTTATGGTATAAAGTGCTCAATATCAGGGATAGAGCGTATGTAAATATAAATATTAAAGTGAACATTGAAGTCAACACACAGAGGCGACAGGCTGTTTTATGCTAGACGCAATCGTCAGGCCTATATATATATATATATATATATATATATATATATATATATATATATATATATACGAAAAATCTTATGTATTATATGTATCTTTCGTTAAATATAAGGACCGTTTATACACACACAGACGTGTGTGTGTGCGTGCGTGGAAACGGCCAGTTTCTGAAAGTCTTTTAAAAATAGAAAGTTACTCACTCGAATTCCAGCCACGCCCAAAACACGGTGGCTCGTAATTAAGCTCCTACTGTAATACACAAATAATACACAAATAATAATACATCTTACATAGTCAAAAATAAATTAAGAATTTGTCCATCTTGGATCGGATTTCAGCGCGGAAAGTCAAGAAAATATTTATCATCAGACCATCTTTGAAAAATTCCAAAATAAATTACTTTTCACCAAATTTGTTCGGGATTCAACTCTCTCAGATTCCGTCAGCAATTTGTATTTTATATATCTGATGCAATTTTAATTTTCCGTTTTTCTTACCATTTTCTTCCTAATTATTTAAGACATCCCTCGGGCAGTTTTTCATTTCTAATTTCTAATAACCTCATATCACCATTTTGTATTCTCATGCAACTAAACGTCGAACCAGGGCACTGTTATACCTTAAAATGACTATGAGTACAAAGAATGCTTGTATGATCTTCTTCTCTTCTCTATGTACTGTCGCCCCTCAAGACGTAGACGATCATGGCTCTCCACAATTTTCCTGTCCTTCGTAGATTTTAATAAAGATTGTCTTTTTGCTATTTCTCCTAAACATTGTTTCGCCATACATTTACTCAAGCTCACTAAGTATGTTATACATTGTTTTCCTCTGTCCCTCTTGCCTTCAATCTACCCTGTGAGCATCAGATTTTCCAAGCCCTCTTTCCTCATTATGTGCCCTAGAAATTTCAACTGTCTCTTTCTGATGTTAAGTATAAGTTTACTTTTTGTTTCCATTTTGTTTAAAATTTCGTCGTTGCTCACGTGTTCGGTTCATGGTATCCTCAGCACCCTTCTGTAGAACCACATTTCTGTTGCTTCAAGTCTCTTCTTAATCTTGGAGGAGATTGTCCAACATCATTGCCATATATGAGAATTGATATCCCATGACAGTTCAGTACTCTTTTCTTTGTTTCTGACGAGATGTTTATTTGTTTTATACTTTGCTTAACTTTTTGAAAGCATCTTTGGCTATACCATTGCACCTTTAAGATTATATTCATAGGTTTTCTACCGATGACGCCGCCGCACTTTGAAAAATCTTAATTCACATCACTGTTGTTAACGTGGGCATTTAAATCTGTATTTTTCGTGGGCATGTAAATATGTATTTGGAAAATATTTACACACGGATTCTTCATGAAATTCATTTTTTATGTATCTATGTATATGTGTACGTATTGTGGATTTCAGAACGTTGATTTGTTTACAGATTGACAAGTATCAGACAATGACGCCATGGTCACCCAAAACAATATCGATAAAACAAAAGTGGTCGGCAGAATTTTTTGAAAAAGTATAAATAAAGTTTGTTATTAAACTTGCCACAGTTTACAAAGGTGTTTGAAATGCCAACTATGTCAGCTTGTTCCCCTTTCTAATCTTTGCAAAAACTCAATTTAACTTTCTTCTCACTCTGAAATCTTTGTCGAACTTGACAAAGCTCGACCTTATATGAGTAATGCGGGCTCAAAAATAACAATCAGCATTTACCTAGATTCCCACGAGGACAGGATGGGACAAATAGCCAGTTTTTATTATTATTATTATTATTATTATTATTATTATTATTATTTCCTTTGATTTCTGGTATGTACTCATTTCTTTCCAGAGACCTAAGGTCAAAAATAGCGTCATGACATTTTCCACTGAGCAATTGAAAAAAATAAAAAATAAGAAAAAAACTTAAAAAAACAACACATATTTTACATAGATAAAGCCCTTCGTAGGATGTAGGATATACTCGTGAAACAATTATTGTATTTCTTTAAGGCATGGGATGCCAGGAATCCCTTCAATGAGTCTACTGGAATCTTTTCCAACCAATCCGAGGGCTCCAACTACAACAGGGATTGTTGATGTTCTCATGTGCCACATTTTTGAGATTTCGATGTCAATGTCCTTGTATGTTGATATCTTTTTGAAGATCTTCAAAGGTACAGTACAATCTGTAGGGACTGCCATATCAGTAAGGAGACAATTCTTTTGTTTATGGTCTCTAATAACGATGTCTGGGTGATTACCTTTGATTGTTCTGTCTCTGTGTATTATGTAATCCCATAAAATTCTTACAAGTCCTATCTCCGTAACTGTATTATTATTATTATTATTATTAACCTGTGAAAATTTCACGGTTTTCCTATTTTTATATTCTGATGAATCTTAATTCGTAAGTTAATGACTAAATAAGCTCAAGGTGAGTTCTACGACAATAACATATCCGTAGAAATTCCGTATCGTTAAATATTCGAGCTTAACGACTTTAACAAAATATTGCAATAACGATCATAAATATCAATGCTGGTCGTTATTTAAAGAAGTAAGGGGGTACAAATGAAAGCGTTTTGAACTTGAAAACTTTTTCCAAACAGCTATTAAATCTATCTTCCCTTCTTTTTTCTTTCTTTCATTTTCTCACTGAAGCCAAGTAGAGAAGGTCCTTGAGTTACGTCGGACCCGACGTACGAGGTTTTGTGGTTACGGCGCCATCTCCCATAATATAATACGTCGCCACGCAGCGCTATATGAAGAAGACGGCGTTGTTTCTTCACCAGCTGTACGCCATATTTAATTGTGCTACTTTTGTTATCTCTCGTTTGTGTCGTTTTGGGGGAACTTTTTGCCCTTCATCATGGCTCCCGAGCGTAAGGCAGACTCGTGGATGCTTATGTAGGTGAGTTCTGAACTACGTCGAAAATCAGTTTACGTTGCGCTGTAGGAACGGATCTCCGACGTAAGTCGAGGACCCTCTGTAGTGTTTTTCCCCTTTTTCCAGGTTATCAGAATGGAATAGTCTATTATTTATCATATATTGGCAGGAGGTTTTAAATGCTTTTATCTTCAATTCTTTCATTCTTTCTTTCTTTCATTCTTTTTCTCACTGAAACCAAGTAGCGTCTTTTCCTCTCTTTCCATGCGATCAAAACGGAATAGTCCATTATTTATGAGGTATTGGCAGGAGACGTTAAACACTTTTATCTTCTCTTCTTTCGTTTTTTCTTTCTTTCTTTCTTTCTTTCTTTCTTTCTTTCTTTCTTTCTTTCTTTCCATAACTACTCTCATATTTTCTTTGTTTGTTTGTTTCTTTCTTTTTTTCCATAACTACTCTCATATTTTCTTTCTTTCCTTCTTTTTTTTCTTTCTTTCATTTTCTCACTGAAACCAAGTAGTATCTTTTCGCCTCTTTGCATGTAATTAAAACGGAATAATTATGAGGTACTGGCAGAACGTAACGGTCGCACGAGCTAGCAAAGAGCAGGGCAAGCACATTTATCATAGGATTATTGTTACGAAGTAGAACTCACACGTACGTGTCGGCAAGGGAAAAAATTACCCAATCTTCGCCGAGTGCGTCAAGGTGTCAGAATATTTCGACTCGCCCCGTATTTACTTTCACACTAATGCCCTGGGAGAAGGGATGTAACCATCTCACCATACCAAATTATGTGTTAAATAGCAGCGGGGACTGAGTTTTCTAGCCTTGCGTGATAACGAGAAGGAAAAGTGCTGAATCCCAAATCTTAGAGAAAACTACAGGAAATCACCCCACTTATCTTTCCTAAGATCTCATGGCAATTCACAGATAATAACGAAAAAGGAGGTTGTGAAGATCCATGATTGGCTATGACCTGAAGAGGAATCCTGGGAAGCATAGTAAACTGTGCTCTTGAGCCTAAGATAGCAACCAGTCCAGGAGCCCAAGATTAGTAACCAGTCCGGGAGAAGGAAAACTCTGAATTCCAATTCGTGGAGAAGACAACAGGAAACCACTCCATTTTCTTGCCTAAGAAGTCGTGGCAGTTCATAGATAATAAAGAAATAGAAGCTGTGGAGAGCTATAGTCTACGTCTATTTTTTAAAGAGACAATTTCTTAATATCTCATGGCAATTCACAGATAATAGCGAAAAAGGAAGTTGTGGAGAGCCATAATTGACTATGGCCTTAAGAGGAATTCGTTCTCCTTCAGTTATGGATTAAAAAGCAGATTAAACTGTGCTCTTGAGCCTAAGATAGCAACCAGTAAGAATGCATTGGAAATAATCCTACTATAAGAATGCATTGGAAATGATTTTAGTATAAGAATGCAATGAAAATGATTTTATTATAAGAATGCATTGGAAATGATTTTACTATAAGAATGCATTGAAAATGATTTTACTATGAGAGTGCATTGGAAATGATTTTATTATGAAAAAGTATTTGAAATTACTTTATTATAAGAATGCATTGGAAATGATTTTGCTATAAGAATGCATTGGAAATGATTTTACTATAGGAATTCTCTGTATATGATTTTATTATAACAGTGCTGTGAAAACCAGGAAGAAAATGATTGTCGTTGGCAGGGATGGAGGCAATTATTACTAAGAAAATATGGCTACTATATATATGATTTATTGCCGCTTTCACAATAAGAATGCATTGTAAATTATTTTGGAAAGGAGTATAAGGAAAATCGAGAAGGAAGTGATTCACCCTGAACAGGAATGAAAGCAGGTTATGAAATGTATTATGTATTATTTATTTCTTGCTTTTGCTATAGTAATGCATTGTCAATTACTTCACGAAGGAAATAATATTGAAATCCATAAAGAAAGTCATTGTCATTGGCCAGCAATTAAATCAAGCGTTACTGACTGAATACACCTTTTTAATATACTTGCTAAATACCTATTCTACAACAGAGAAGAATTGTCATAGAAGTTCTATTAACACTCTAAACGTTTCTAAACGTTTCTGGATAAAAACATTTTCAACAAGATATCCATTTTCTAAAGATCTTTTCGCCATTACGCTGAGTTCGCTTCATGTTCCAACTCTGGATAGAGCTTCATAAATCTGGTCACGAGAGGAACATAGAAGTAAATTATCTGCACTTTCGCCATAATATATCTTACTATTACACACACACACACACACACATATATATATATATATATATATATATATATATATATATAAGGGAACATGGAAGTCAACTCTCAGAGGCGACAGAATCATGCTGGACGCAATCGTCAGGCCTGAGGACTGCGTCCAGAAACAGCCCATCGCCTCTGAGTGTTGACTTCAATGTTCACTTTTATATTTATATTTACATACGCTCTCTCTCTGATATTGAGCACTTTATCCCATAAATATAGCATACCTTAAAACTATATTTTATTATATATATATATATATATATATATATATATATTAATTGATTTAAAATATTTTTTCGCTACACAGTTCTAACCATGTTTCAAAAATGGAAGCTAAAAGCCCCGAATTTAATTTTGTAATTAAATTAAAGACATTAGTTCCATTTCATTCTCAAGCGAATTTATATATATTGTCAGCCACAGAGACTGTTTCGCTATATTAAATCTCATCAGTGTGGCTAGACTTCCGATTGCCTCAAGCCGACTGATTTGGCATGAGTTGGAGATTCTACCCCTGAGCTATCAGCGCCAGGTTGAGAGAAAGGCAAATTTTTACCTACTTATACTTCGAATAAACACGTCAATGACCGACAGGGGTCAATTTATGGAAGAGCTTTGCCGTATTAGCAATAGTAGTCATTGTTTACAAAATCCCGTTTTGTCCCAAAAGTGATCGACCAGAATTAAATTTTCCCGGGGTGTGTGTGTGTATGTGTGTGTGTGTGTGTGTGTGTGTGTGTGTGTGTGTGTGTTGGTTGTAAGGCAATTCAATTCGCTGTATTAACCACCTGAAGAGACCTTGGCGGTCAAAGCTGCAGTCGTGTTTCTATCCAGCGTCTAAAGATTTTATTACTTATACATTTTTATATATATATATATATATATATATATATATATATATATATATACATGTGTGTGTGTGTGTGTGTATTTATATATAATTGTATGTGTCTCTATGTGTATGTGTGTGTCTCTGTAAAAGATAGATATAAATAAAATAAATCTGTAGGAATTAAGACAATAGCGAAACTTTAAAACTTAAATTTAAAAGTTTTTTTTCACTTGCGCTTTTAAATATACAGGTTGCAATGTGCAAATTGTCGCCATTTTATATTTTTTAGTTTTCGCGCATGCGCGGTTTTTGTTTTTGATTCTGTCGACAGTATAGTATAGTGGGGTCAGATGGGCACCGTCTATTATAAAGAGAACCTTGATGTAATTCACCCGCCAGAAATTTGGAAACGTCATGTTGTACTGCTTGGCATTCGCACCGGAAGCTCGAATACGAACATTTCAGAGTGTTTGAACGTCAAGCGCAGAGGATTCGGGAAGAGTTAGGTAAGTGTAATGGTGATTACGAAGGTACGACAGCTCGGAAAGATTACTGTTCTTCTTTGTGTCAATAGGGTGGGTGCTGGAAGACCCTGTGTCTGGCAATATGACACTGAATCATACCACACAAGCAGGAAAACTCATTCATGGCTGACTATTTCTGCGACCACATCATCCCTTACATCTGGCCACCTGACTCCCCAGACTGCAACGCCCTTGATTACGTGTGGGACGCAGTTGAGCGAGAGACTAACAAAACTTGTTGTAACACCAAAGATGAACGGAAGGCAAGGATTATGGCTGCATTTGCCAACTTAAACAAGGAAACCGTCCTGACGAGTTGCAGGAGATTTCGAAGTTGTCTGGTTGCCGTGATTGAAGTCAATGGCAATTATATTGAATAAATTTTCAAGATATTTTTGCGTAATTATGGTAAAATATACACCCTTGTGAAAATTCAACCACTCTAGTTTTCTTTCTTTCACCACACGGTCAGTTTTAGACCCACAGGGTGCAATCAATTTGTAATTTTCCTCAAATTAGGACATTTGTAGTGATGTGCAGTAATATGAATCTATTTTCGGAGTGTATGATGAAATTTGTTTGGCCTTGAAAAATATTGCGTCTTCCTTGATTGCATCAGATTTTCTTCCCACCCAGACACTATTGTCTCGGCTGTCGATTAGTTGTCATACGTCCATTGACTGCGATGGACGTTACTCTAAGGAAGCGTACGAAAATTGTAATGCTCCACGAACACAATTGCAAGCCTTGCCAGTGAGCAAATCAATGTACTATCAACTGGGGCATATTTCATTGGAAAAATATGAAAAAAAGTAAATAATAACGGAATTATTCGTTTTGTTTCAATTAATTTGCACAAGAGTATGTCTGTTAAAATGAAATTTCAGTCTTATTTTCATTTTTGCGTCATTCAGACGAAAATTTATCCATCGCACCCTGTACATGCCGCAGAATAAAATCCTTGGATTTACCTTGATAAAATCCCTCAATGGACAAATCGCGTCGGTAAAGAAAACTTTTTTGTTCACTCACACACATACACATTGTGTTTCAATATACTCAGGTTTAATCGTAGTGATAATCTAACCGGATTAAAGTTTAGAGATAATAAGAAAATGAGAGATCTTAAAAGAAGACAAAATACCTTTCATTTCAACGTCTGTTTCGAACATATACACATCAATAATCTTTAGGTAAAATGTCTCGTGGATTTATTATTATTATTATTGTTGTTGTTGTTGCTGTTATTGTTATTATTATTATTATTATTAGTAGTAGTAGTAGTAGTAGTGACAGTAGTAGTCTTTTTTTCAGATTTGTTTCTTTCTGATGTGATTTGATGGGGGAATTGTTTTGAGAATTCTTGCTAATCCTTTGACCCAGTTGCCCCTCCATTCCGGGACTTAGCGACCCCTCACGTGACAAGATGAATGTCGCGTGATCAGATCTCTGCCACCTAGCGATTATTATTATTATTATTATTATTTATTTATTTATTTATTTATTTATTTGCTGTCTCTTCCCTCAATCTTGATTAAAAAAACAACCCTCTCGACACGCAGCCATGATGCTCTTCACAACCCCACCGCATGAACAGAGATGCAAAATGCATCATCCTCTAAGTGCATTCAACCTCTAGGTGCATTCAACTGTTTATGGTCAGGACCAAGTGAATCTGTAGTACTTAACGGTATATTTACTGTACCCTATCTTAATTCACCTCCAATCAATTAAGAACAAAAGCCATGAGAACAAGTATTATTATTATTATTATTATTATTATTATTATTATTTGTGTATGTTATTTTCCCTGCTTTATATCCTGTAGAGCCGAGTCCAAATTATGGTCCTTAGGCCTTTAGGAGAATTGTCATTTAATTGATAGCACTTTTCTTAGTATATGGGATGTTCCTAGTAGGGCGATCTTCTGGGCAACTTGTATGTTGATGTTACCTGGGACATTCCTTTTCTCACGAGGCCCAGTGCTCCGATTATTATTGGTACAGTCTGTCTTCATTCCCCACATCCTGTTAATCTCGATCTGCTTGTATCGACAATTTCTCGATAGTTTTTATGAAGGTGTTTTTCTCAGATGCTACTGCTAGGCCAATAAGTATACACTTCCTGAATTTCTTGTCTTTTACGATAATATCAGATTATTATTATTATTATTATCTTTTAGTTTCTGATGTTTACTCATTTCTTTCTGGGTCCCGACCAGAGACTTATGTTTAGAAATGGCATCATGATATTTTCCACTGAGCAATTAAAAAAAATGAAATATATTTTACATAGATAAACTCCTTCGTAAGGCGTGGACTGTACTCGTGAGAACAATTTTCTGTATTTATTATTATTATTATTATTATTATTATTATTATTAATAATAATAATAATAATAATGATATTGAGAGATCTGCGCGACATAATAACGTTGGGTTACAAATATACGAATCCCAATGGTCGCTGGCCGCTCGTATCCGACTATGTCCGCTTAGGCACATTTGTGTTTGTTCAACACCCAAAGGGTCCACCTGTGATTTATACTGCAACTATACTGATAGGCTCTTAGTTACAATTTTTGGAAAGGAGCTCATGTGGCGTGATCAATAGTCGGAATAATGGCCAGTACGCTCAAACGCTCGGTCACGATGACTTGTTACTTCGTGCTAGCACAACCAACGACGGCTCTCAAAGAGTTCCGTCTATCCAATTTAATAACAAGGCTTGGGTCAAACCGTGGTATGGCTTTTCAAACACTTTCCAAATGTGACGCGCACTGGGATCGCCTTCCCAGGTCGATTATATCAAGACGTCACCTTCCCGATAAATCCGGCTTACGGCCACGATCACGGAAGTTAAGCAACGTTGAGCCTAGCCTGTACCTAAATGGGTGACTGCTTGGAAATACCAGGTGCTGTAAGCTTGGATGTGCGGGTGGTGTAATGGATTATGACTCGGAATTGTTAATCTGAGAGCCGAGTTCCAATTCCAGTCGGGTTCGTTATATTCACTTATGTGAAAATACTCTTGAGGAAAGCTATAGGTTAATTAGTAAGATTTGTATCACTAAAACCATTATTATCTAAAAAAAACTGCGTACAAAATATCTAGATTTCGGCATTAAATAACCCATAGCGGTGTTGATATGCCATTAAACAAAAATAGCCAACTAACTTTCTGATAAATCGCCTACGATGAGATTCGAACCTGGGTCTCATTGTCGGAAAGCGAACGTTCTAACCACTCGACCACGCGCCCATGAAAACCAATACACGCACCATGTCACCTTGTCTTATAAGTGTATACCAGGAACATGCATCCCAGGCAAAAGTCCGCGATATAGTAACAGAGAAAAGCAGTGGATATCCTTGCACCTAGTTGTGGGCAAGTTAAAACACCTTCAGGTCGGGTATCCAGTTAGGCTCTGATTGAAGGTGGTCCCAAGTATTGTGGCCCCCAAGTTACCCTCGTTGCCTCATCCATCAAGATTAAGTTACATGACTCTTGACAGCCGGTTATATTTCTCCGTCATTAGTTACGCAGAAAAGAGATGCTAAGTGCGTCGGTCACAAAACTCGGTTTTAATTATACGTCGAAAGAAACGCTAAAATGTAGGAACGTTTAACTTTAGATTAATATTCTAAATGGACAAGCTAGCTGATATCCTTCGATTTCTTATTTGTTTTGTATTTGATTTACTCGTTGTTGATTTTAAATATCCGGGATTGTAATAGCAGTAGATTTGTTAAGAAAGGCGATATGCTTTTTAAACCAGGACTTTGAATTACTGGGGGTGACTCAGAAATTAGTGCGCTTTCTATGTATTTTCACTGTTTACTTTGTCAGTTAATTAAAACTACATTCCACTATTTGTTTGCATTTTGTTCACTTCCCTAGATATATATGATCTCATCAGTAAAAAAAATAATAATTTGGTCTGAAGAAATTTTTTCGAGGGACAACTTGCCTGGCATAGGATTTATTTGCATTTTGTTATTCAAATACCAACCTTTAGATTGATTTATATAGCATATTCTATATATATATATATATATATATATATATATATATATATATATATATATATATATATATATATATATATATATATATATATATATATATATATACACCCTTGTGCAAATTATTTGAAACAACTGCTTCAGTTTCCTTTCTTTCACCCATACAGTCAGTTTTAGACCCACTGGAGTGACAGGGTTTAATTGATTTCTATTTTTAACTCAGATTAGGTCATTTGCAGTGGTGTGCAGTAATATGAATCTATTTTCAGGGTGTATGATGAAATTTGTTTGACCCTGAAAAATATTGCGTCATCCGTGATTGCATCAGATTTTTTTCACGCCCAGACACTATTGTCTCGACTGTCGATTAGTTGTCCCACGGTCATTGTCTGCGATGGACGTTACTCCAAGTAAACGTACGAAAATTGTAACACTGCACGAACACACTGGCAAGCCTTACCAGTGAGCAAATCAAAGTACTATAGACTGACTAGGAAACTCTCCTGATTTAAATCCAATTGTGGAATGGACATACAAAGTACTAACATGTGCACTGAGTTAGGTTTCATTGGAAAAATACAAAAAAAAAGTAAATAATAACGAAATTATTCGTTTTGTTTCCATTAATTTGTACAAGGGTGTATATTATTTTATATAGATTTTCGCTTTGATTCGAAGTGAAAATGATAGTTTGAAAGCTTTTTTCATTTGTTTTGTAAAATTTTCAAAAAGCGCGTTTACAGGAATTTATAGGCTTGAAAGTTCAGAAATGTCGATGAAAATACTTAATCCGGGGCGAAAATTAGAGTTTAAAAGCCCTTTTCACTTGTTTTTTGAAATTTTCAAAAAGTGTGTTTACAGGAATTTATAGGCTTGACAGTCGATGAAAAGACTTAACCCGGAGCGAAAATTATAGTTTAAAAGCCCTTTTCATTTGTTTTGAAGAAATTAAAAAAAAAAAGGAAACGAGGAATGATTGATGAGAAAGGTGTAAATCAAGTGTTTTCTGCTTCGTGTTGTTCTGCAGGAAATATAGGTGACACTTGTTGATCAGTGGGCGTGACAGAAAAAAGGATACGTAGATAGATAGATAGATATGAACAGACTGGGATAGGATGGACACTTAGTTATGTTGATTATTTTATTTTACGATTATTAAACTCATCTTTTAAAAAAATACCGGCAATAAAAGAGAGCGCAGTTAAAAGTGGATTTATGCCTTTCCTAAAAAGGAATAAACTTGAAGCGTTTAGTCTTGAATAAGAATTCGATTTTGTTTTCGTTACTGATAAACTTTACGTTCATCAACAATTTCTGCCGTAGTCTTGGTCACTGCTGATTCTATTTCGGATTTCAATATTTTTGGTTCTTCGTTATTTCTTTGTATTGTCCGTTGTTCTCTTTCGTCGTGGAGAAATTCTCCGGTGTATTCGTCCCGTCTCTGAAGTATTTCTTCTTTCTATAATATTAGTTCCCTGTCTTTAGATTTTATGCATCGTACTGATGAGCATGACATTTGGTCTCTTCTCTTATTTTTAGTGCATACCTGCTTTATCAGTGATACTCATTATTTCTATTTCGGCACATTCTTCGTTGAGTCATTCCTCTTTAGCCTGTCTGTATTTGTTCCTAATTTATCTGTGCAGAATCCTATATTCTGTGCCTTACGTTGGCACTGTTTTTTGTCTCCTTTTCACCATGTCGAGAATTTCATCTGCCATCCATTCTTTTTTCCTTTGTCTATTTTTCTTTGGGGTGATAAAAAAATTCCCGGTTATGAAACATAGAGCAGGGGCAAGTGGATTCATGCCTTTCCTAAAAAGAGTAAACTTCAAGCATCTAAGCCTGAATACGAAATACGACTTGCTGATTGCTGATTAGGTTTACGCTCACTAAAAATTTATGACCAAGTTTGACAAAAGGCCACTACGATACAGCGAATGAAAGTGATCATACGAGGTTCGTTCGAAAAGTTCTAAGCCTCACTGAACCATTGCCAAGCCATTGCTGAACGTCTTTGTAGTGTCAACACATTCTAAATGACACAGCCACTCGTATCCGAGGATGCCTGTCTACTAGCGTGGCTAGCTAATCCCTATTGTAGACGCCTGCTCAGACACATTTGTGTTTGTTTAACACGCACTGGGCCCAGCTGTGGTTTATACTACAACTATGCTGAACGGACCTTAGTTATGGTTGTTGGGTAGGAGCTCATGTGGCGTGATCAACAGTCTGAACAAAGGCCAGTACGCTCAAACGCTCGGTCACGATGGCTTTCTATTTCGTGCTAGTACAACCATCGACGGCTTCCAAATAGATTCATCTATCTAATTTCAATCATAAGGCTTGGGTCAACCCGTGGTATGGCTTTTCAGGCAGTTTCCAAATGTTTCCACACGCTGGAACCGACTCCTCCAGACCCTGATAACATCATTCCTGACAAATCGAACATGGCAAGATTCTCATGGTCAGAAAGCGAACGTTCTAATCACTTGCCCATACACTACCGCTTCTTATAAAATTTAAAAAAAAACTAATTCAGATTTCTATCTTAATATTTGTGCAGGTGAGATGTGTGCGACAAATCTAGGAATGGATAAAATAAAGGCCCAAGCAATCATAAATTATCTGCAATAGAAAGGTATGACACCCAAGGAAATCCATGAGGACATGTTACAGTCACTTACTGAGGAGACCCCTGCTTATACAATTGTGAAGAAGTGGGCTGCGGAATTCAAACGGGGCAGGGACAGCATGGAACATGACCGTCGGTCAGGTTGAACAAAAACCACTAGTCCATAGGCATTAGTTCAGGCCATACTGTTTTAACCCAAAGCTTAAGGATAAGAAAACTGTGTGCAAAATGCGTCGCAAGTATGGTGACACCGGAACAGAAGCTGAAAAGGGTTGTTGGAAAACTTCTAACTCGCTTCCAGGCTGACGTTGATAATTTTCACTGCAGATTAGTAAATCAAGATGAAACCTCGGTTCACCAATTCGAACCTGAATCAAAGATTCAAAGCAAACAGGGGAAACTTTCTGGATATTCACCCACGAAGAAGTTCAAGCAATCAGCGTCTGTTTGTATAGTGATAGCCTGTTTTGGGGGGGATGTTGAAGGCGTTATCATGATAAACTAACTGGAAAGGCGGAAGACTATTAATGGAGAGTATTATACATCAGAAGACAACGGAAGGAAGCAATCAAGTCGAAATGCAGAGGGAAGGTGAGGGCAAGTGTGTTCTTGCTCCAAGATAACGCACCCGTTTACATTACTCAGGTAACTGAAGCAGATAGATAGATAGATAGATAGATAGATAGATAGATAGATAGATAGATAGATAGATATGAGCAGATTGCTATAGATAGGTAAATAGATATGAACAAACTGCGATAGATAGATATGAGCAGACTGCAATAGACAGATAGATATGAACAGACTACCATAGATAGAGAGATAGTTATTAACACACTGCCATAGATAGATAGACAGCAAACATACATACATACATACAGACAGATAGATAGATAGATAGATAGATAGATAGATAGATAGATAGATAGATAGAGTAACATGAACAAACTGCCATAGATATGAGCAGACTGCTATAGATAGATCGATATGAACAGACTACCATAGATAGATATATAGTTATTAACACACTGCCATAGATATATAGACAGCAAACATACATACATACATATGTCAGGAGATAACTAATAACTAACATCGTGGAACTAGAACAGTCTATCCCAGTGGGCGAAATAAAGGGTTCAGTTCGAAATTCCAACCACCTGAAGAAGGCCGGAGCGTACAACGGCCGAAACGTTTTGAAAAAATGGCGACAAAGATGAGGACAATAGTCCGAATAATGTAAATAATGTATATATACATACATACAGATAGATAGATAGATAGATAGATAGATAGATAGATAGATAGATAGATAGATATTAGCAGACTGCTATAGATAGATAGGTAGATAGATATGAACAAACTGCGATAGATAGATAGATAGATAGATAGATAGATAGATAGATAGATAGATAGATAATGAACAGACTACCATAGATAGTTATTAACAGACTGCCATAGACAAATAGACAGCAAGCATACATATATACATATATACATACAGATAGATAGATAGATAGATATGAGCAGACTGCTATAGATAGATAGGTAGATAGATATGAACAAACTGCGATAGATAGATAGATAGATAGATAGATAGATAGATAGATAGATATTACATTGAGTGTTGGAGACTTGTAACAAAGATCAGGTTTGAGTTGGTGAACGTTCAAGTGGACTACTTTATGCATTTGACTGAGTCTACACTTTAAACCATATATTCATCTTTCATGACTTAGTGAAGTGAGACGATGATGTTATGGTTCCAAGGTTGTAGGGATTTTGTTAGATTTTTCCTTCTTAGGTAACATGTCCGATCCGATTGGACATGTCTTTGCACCTATTTTTGTTTTTACCGCTTTTCAACAATTTTCAGGTTATTTAATGCCAGAAAATATTTTTAAATTGTAAGAATATTTTGTAGATAATAATGATCTACTGATACAAGCCCTACTAATTAACCCACAGATGGGGAAGAAGTTGATTCATACTTTTCTCAAGAGTATTTACGTGTAAAAAAAATAGAATGAACCCGACTGGAATTAGAATTCGGCATTATGATTTCCAATTCTGAGCTATTATCCATTAACACCCACCCCTATATTCAAGCTGACAGCACCTAGTTTTTCCAAGCGGTTACCCATCGAGGTACTGACCAAGCTCGACGTTGCTTAACTTCGGAGATCTTATGAGAACCAATGTTTCAAAGCCACATGGCCCTAAGTCAATTGTACCATCCACACATCAAATCTTATAGCATTTGGCATAGCCAAACGGTCACCCATCGAGGTACTGACCAAGCTCGACATGGCTTAACATCGGTGATCTTATGAGAACCGGTGTTTCAGCGTGATATGTCCGTAAGTCAATTATAGAACCGCAATCCAAGCTTACAGCATGTAATATTCTCAAGCAGTGACCCATCTAGGTACTGGCCAGGTTCGATGTTGCTTAACTCCACTGATCGTACGAGAACCGGTGTTTCGACGCGATATCGTCATAAGCCATTTAGAAACCAGTACATCACCTATCTCGTTACTGGTCAGGCTCGACGTTGTTTAACTTTGGTAATCTTACTAGAATCGGTGTTTCCACATGATAAAGCAGTAACCTAATTTTAGAGCCGCACATCCAAGCTTACAGCATCTGATATTCCTAAGCGGTCACCCATCTCGGCACTGGCCAGGCTCGATGTTGCTTAATTTTGGTGATGTTACAAGAACCAATGTTGTAACCTGATATGACCGTAAGCCTTGCGTCTGGGGAGAAATCGGAGAGGTTTAACTGACCCGAGTAAATTGAAATACTGATCTTGAACCCATTCCAAAAAATGCTACACTTTTCCAATTAAAGTTTGTTTTAATTTATTTCGGTTATTACAATAAAGATTATCAGGGTCGCCTGGTTTATTTGATGTTTTATACAACAAAAGTCGGACAAATTTTATCTAGACTCATAAAAGCAGACATAGTTGCGGTTTCCAGTTGAGTCAAAAAGGTCGACTTTACGCCCATGATAAAAATGTCTGGTTTTACACTAGATGCAAAATGGCAGATTTAAGTCCAGTTTACACTTGAGTAAAAAAAAAACAAAATGAGGGCCTGCTTACACGGGATTCAAAAAGGTCGAAATAGGTCCGGTTTAAATATAGGTCCAGTTTACACTTGAGTATAAAAAAACTACACAAAGGGCCAGCTTACACGGGAATCAAAAAGGTTGAAATAGGTCCGGTTTAAATATAGGTCCAGTTTACATTGGAAAAAAAAAAAACTAAACAGAGGGATGGCTTACACGAGAGTCAAAAGGGTCGAAATAGGTCCGGTTTAAAAATAGGTCGTTTACCCTTGAGTCGAAAGCGAAAAAAGGGCTTGTTTTACACTAGAGTCAAAAATGTAGAAATAGGTTCGATTTAAAAAGGCAGACATGGTCCAGTTTACACTTGAGTCAAAAAAACTAAAAAATGGGCCAGTTTACACGAGAATCAGAAAGGTCGGAAAAGGACCGGTTTAAAAAGGCAGATATGGGACCAGTTTAAACGAACTAAAAAGAGGGCCGTTTTACACAAGAATCAGAAAGTTAGGCGTAGGTCCGGTTTACAGTAAAGTCCAGTTTATACTTGAGTCATAAATTTGTAGACATAGGTTCGGTTTTACACAAGAATCAAAATAGTGACATATGTTCAGTTTTTACTCATATGAAAAGTTAAACCTATTCCGATAATATAGTTTTCATTTAGAATATGCTACGGTAGTTCTTTTAACTTGTTTCATTCATCTGTCTTTCCAAGCTAGTATTTTAGTGACCTTCTCAAAATTCCAGAGCAAAAGACAATGTGTGATTTCGTACAGTTAAATATATCATTGCAATAATAGCTGTAATATAAACAATAATGAGTAATATTTAAATTGCGGTGCCCACTGGGCTCTCTCCCTTTGGTTGGCAGACAGTCTTTAAGTGCGACTCTAAATTCAAAATTCTGGTTAACCCTAGAACACTAACCATCAATTAAAGTTACAACACTACTAACCATGATATATCATACCTGATTTTAAAAATATCCCCAAAAAAATATTAAAAATAAATCTTTATTTGAAATATTTTACATGCAGGCACTTCAAATTTTGTACTTTGAGTTAACATAGGAACTGAAAAACATATTATTTAGGTAAGAAAATCAGGTATTGAAAATTGTAATTAAAAATAGAAAATTTGCACTGGGTACTATATACCTATGGTTAGTGTTCTAGGGTTAAGACAATAGGAGACTACTCTTCTGCAAATCATGACAATTTACAGATAATAAAAAAAGAGAAATCGTGAAGAGTCATAACCGCCTACGCATTGAAAGGACACAGTATCCGCCCCTAGGTATGGTTTATATTACAGATTTCCTTCTCTAGGCTTGGTTGGCAGCCAGTATGAGAGCAAGACTATTCTGAATTCAAAATTGTGGAGAAGGTAAAAGGAAACGATGCAACTAGGTGTTTTACAAGTCACGGCAATTCATTGATAATGAAGTAAAGGAAACGGTAAAGAGCCATGATCATCTTAGTGTTGAATGGACATAGCATATTTCATAAAAGTATAGTTTGTGGGCGTTTTGACAGAGTAAGCAAATTTATTAAATGAAGCGAAGTTGTCAAATAGGCGTCATAGGAATTTTACCAATGCTGTTGAGCAAGAAGTTCTGGTTTTGTCTCCAAGACTGTCTCTCTTTTTTTCTTTTTTTGTCCTTCTTTTATCTTTTTCATCTATTTCTATTTTTTTTTTTTTTTTTTTCACGTTTGGGCAAGTCGCAATTTTTTTGTAATTAAAAGATAAGAAGTTACTAAACGATGACAGCTTTGCCAATGGGAAACTCGCATAGTGATAATAATCTATGCCACTAAACTTGTGCAGCTGTGTGCAGGCAGTTGAGATGAGGGTCCTTCGGCTGATTAAGGGAGTCACGCGTCGGGACAAGATGAAGAATGATGACATCGGATAAGAACTGAACGTGAAGAATATTTTGACAGACATTGAGGAAACTCGGCTGAGATGGTATGGGCACGTCTGAATCATGGAAGACTCAAGAATCCCGAAACGATGGCACAACTGAAAAACGTCCGCCAAAAGACCAGTTGAACGCCCCCGGGAAAAATGAATCCAGAACACCACGGAGGTTGTAGAGTCACATAGGACCACCATGACAGGCATCAAGACAGAATTGCATGAAGATTATTCTAGACTTACAGATCGCAAGACCTATCTTTGAGTTGGGTGAGATTATCTTAGATAGAAGTGCTGGGTGAGAAGTTGAAACTAGCTTAGATTTTACTAGTCCGTGAATATAAAGAGAGAATGATTGTGCAGCACTTTCTAACGAGGTATGTTCACTGGTGTCCCGACTGAATGAATTTAAGCGTGCTACTAGGTTGGCATCTCGGTCCAATCCTTTCATTGCCAAAGCAGTTAAATTTAACCACCTCTTATACCCCAACAGCTTCTTCTCTCGCACTTCCCGACGGTGAAACTCCCTTCCTCTTATTCGCTTCCCTGATAACTATAATCTTCAACAGTTTAAATGTAATGTCAATCGACATTTTCTGTTGCCTTGATCCCCGTTCTTCTTTTTATCCACATCCTCCCTTCTTTTTATCCTTTCCTCAGCCCCCCCAATTTTTTCCCTTACTTTCACTCTCTGTAGCCCTTTGCGTACGAGTGGCACTCCCGCCTTGCTTGGGGTGAAATGCTTATTGTTGTTGTTCTCTCGAAGCCTGTCGGTTTTTTTTTGGTTTTTTTTAATTAGATTCGAAAAGGAAATTTTGGTACCGTGGGGAATATTTGTTTACGCTTTTCCTGCGAAACAAATTCATAGATAAAAAAAACCAGTTAGATAGAAAAAATATGAAAGACGATATCGTGTAAAGTTACACGGTATGCGCCAAATTTTGGCATTTTCACTTCACTTTTTAATGTATCGAGAACATTATCATGGCAGCTTCCAAAATGACACAAAAAAATAATTAAAAGAAAAAAAAAACAGACCATGTTCATAAAAACTAGCTACCAACCACAACGATTCGAAGATAGTGTGTTTCTTAAAAGTGATCAAATGAACAGATAAACTACATCCAACAGCAAGGCCTCTTATTGGGATGTTTTGGGGAGCGTGAAACCACCTCTTAATTACTGGTGTTTCCAGGTCCACCCTAATCCGGGGTGGTAGCACCTGTTAGGGTCTTAGCTATGGGCAAGTAGTTAACCCCCGAACTGGGGTCAAAACTCTATGAAAGTGTAAAAATAGGTTTTAATACCAATAATACATTTTTGTAAAAACTTATCAGCAATGAATTTTTTAAGAAAAAAATATTACTATCAATACATTTTTTTTAAATGTGACCAGCAATAAAAATATTGTCGCCATTAAATAACCAATTGAGGTTGGTATGCCGTAAAACAAACCAAATGAAACCAAATGAACAGAAAGAACGTTAAGTACCGCCTTGCAGACGGGTTTCCAACGTCGATGTACACCAAGTTCGGGTTTTCTGTGGAGTCACGACTAATAAAGATCAGTTTCACACTGTTGCGCTTTTTCTTGCGTGGCCTCAGAGTCAACGTCACATCAAA
The DNA here is from genome assembly GCA_903632075.3 of Acanthosepion pharaonis. Taxonomy (NCBI): domain Eukaryota; kingdom Metazoa; phylum Mollusca; class Cephalopoda; order Sepiida; family Sepiidae; genus Acanthosepion; species Acanthosepion pharaonis. The sequence goes on from CAHIKZ030002401.1 coordinate 2,489,320, forward strand.
CTGTTAGACACGGGGTTCAAGTCTTGACAACGTGTGTAGGGCTAGATTATCATTATAAGCCAAGTTTTTTTTCAACATGGGCCATTGCCCATATTGATATTTTCAGTTTGAAAAATGGGGGGCCACGAGGGGGCACAGAAAATTTAAGACCCACAGTATATATATATATATATATATATATATATATATATATACGGAGTATTTTGTAATTAATAATTATTATTTAAAATAAAATATTAAATTCATTATTAATTTAAATATGAAATTAATCTAAGCCATTTTGTTAACATAAATATTTATTTATTATATTTTTTTCCATCCGATCTATGCAAAATGGCCGGTTTTAGTTTACAGTTTCTTAAAATTTTAAACTCATAATTTAAAATTTAAATTAAGATATGTTTTCACTAACTTGTCTTTCAATTTTGAAAAGCTAAATGTCCTGAACAAAGAGCTCCAAGGAAATATCTCCATTTTGTTTTTCTGCAAGGAGGCAATTAATGCGTTTAATGGGAAACTAAAACTGTTCTGGCTAAACGTTGGGGCGCGGTGCTTTGCACAGTTTTCGTCCTTAGCAAATGTACCGAGCTGCTTAATGATGATTTAGCAACATATGTTGATTATTTGAAGCAGTAGCATAATGTTATGAAAACTCGCTTTTCTGATCTACTCCAAATGACAGTGCTTCACTTGTTTGTGGATCCCTTCGTTGCTGATGCATTTGAAGTTGATATTACCCTACAAGAAAGTTTCATTGAACTTTAAAAGAAAACATCAGCTTGCAAGGTTCAAGCGTGGAGGATACCAGATGTTGTAGATGAATGAAGACATGCATAAGAATTATCCACTACTCTGGAAAGATGTGAAGTTGCTCTTACTCGCTTTTCTCACATCATACTTGATTGAGTCTGGTTTCAGTCGGATGATGAATCTGCTGCCAAAGACTCGAAATTGCCTTGGGGTAGAAAAAAGAGGTGATTTACGTCTCTCTCTGACGGTTTTCAATCCAAGCATTGACAATTTGGCTGCCCTGTATCAGTCACAGGGATCCCATTTAAACCACACAAAATAGAGCTGATGGTACATGTATTTTTTGTTTTGCAAATAAATGAGTTTATTCAAATAAAATATTTATCCAAATAATATTATTCTTTGATTTACAACTGGAGTTAGTTTTGATGCCATGGTACTATCCAAACTAGAACCTTTAATATTCCTACATTCCTAGATGTATTAAGTTGAGGGACTTGGCAAAAGAGAACAGAGGACATGAGGGGGCATAAGGAACTCGTACAGGATTGAAGGGGCCATGACCAGAATAAGGATGAGAAACATTGCCCTAGACTATTGTAGGCTGCAGCCTAGGGCCTCTCCATCTTAGTTATAATGCTAGTTATAGAAAAATCTTTTTTTTTTTTTGCAACGGCTGTGTTGTATTATGGGCTAATTTTTGACTATATAAATAGTAATTGGTATTTCATAAAGAATATTTTTATTGACTAACAAAAGATAACTATTCTAGTTTATTTAAATAACTAGCCGAGTTACCCGCGCCTTGTTGCGTGTCCCACATTTTTGGTAAGAAAATGATGATTGATTTTAAATCATTGTTATAATTTGTGGAGAAAAATGAAGCATTTCAATGATCTTGCCGATGGGACCTCCATCTTCTGGTTTTCTCCTTTTATATTTTGGATGGAAGTCATTCCCTTGTTCAAATTTAAATTTAATTTATATCAACGAGAAAAAAAATAAGTGGAGTGAGTTTTAATCCCACCCACCTCTGACCCCCTTTGATCAAACTGAAAGGGATTTTTATAACTCCTAGTACCCTAGGAGTTATAAAAATCCCCCCTTTTTTTTTACTACGGTTGTGCTAATTTAGTTTGCATTAAATAGTAAAATATTGGTATTTCTTACAGAATATTTTCATTGACAAACAAAAGCCATTGTAATTTATTTACAGATCGCAACAGCTATTAGGGAAATGTAATTAAATATACTTTAATGTTTAAAAAAAATTTCTTCAGTATTATTATTGTTTAGGTAATAAGCATTATAACATAGCACAAATGAGTATATTGTGCGAAAAGAAATTTTCGACAATATACGCATTTTTTACGCATTTGTGGTTATTCTTTTATCCCGTGACCCGTAGGGTCGAAGAGTTAACATGTGTACTGCAGCCACAGTATAAGTGGTGTTTCTTGGGCAAGATACTTTGATGGAGCCCAACTCTCTCCAGGATGGTTTTGAATTCGGAGATTTTCCTTCTCCTAGACTGGATGCCATTCAAAATTATAGAACCCAGTCTGTTCTGCAGTCTGGGGGGAGAAGAAGAGGATTCATACTTTTCCCACGGGTATTAGCACGTAAGTGAATGGATCCGACTGGAATTCGAACTCGGCTCTCTGATTCCTCAATCCGAGCCACTATCCATTATTTTAACTTTTATCAAAAACGACATTCTTGTACATGTAGTTATGGATAATATTATATATTAATTACTTATTTTTTTAATTAATAACTATTTGTGCTCAGTTGTTGACATTAATACCTATTTGCTGATGTGTTAAAATTTTGGAATGCAAGAATAAAAAAATAATAAAAATTTAAATTGAATAGAAGTCGTGATATGTTAAAGAATTTGCAAGAAGTTTACTTCAAGTTATGTAAATATCACTAAAATAGATCACGAGTAAAAAATATTCAAGACGAGTCGGCGGTTTAGAAAGTGACTCCGCTTGATTTGCTCACAATTTTTTTAACCTAGGGTCACCAAAAGGTCATAAATCGGCCCTGCATATGGTGCAGGTTGAATTTACGCTTTGTTCTCTCCCTCATAGCCCACCTGATCAAGGATTGGCTGGCTAAGAATGTATGTTTGTTTGAAAAATTTCTCAGAGTTAACCTGTAGAAAAAGACAATATTTATAAATGTAAAAGACAATAGGAAAACTTGAATAAGCAAACGCGTTTCGTTCAATGTGGACATTTTAAATAGCTAAAATGAAATGAATTTATTAAAGTAATTTAACTTTTTTAATAACAAAACAAAATGTTTTTAGCAACTGCATTAAAAACAGTATGAAAAAATAGCATTCTCTAAACTCTTCCAGTTGCTAAGGAATTTTGTTTTGTTATTATTAGGATTTAATAAATTCATTTCATTTTTGCCTTGAAAAAGTCCACATTGGACGACATTTCGTCGGCTAAATTACTAATTTTATAAATTGTCTTTCACACAAAAACAGGTCACACACACACACACACACACACAAACACAAACACACACACACACACACACACACACACACACACACACATATATATATATATATATATATATATATATAAAGTTTTTAACACTAATAATTGCATGGTCATAATTTATTCCATTGGAATCGTAAAAAAAAATCCAATTCATCGGACCAAACAAATTATATCCTTCTCTGTCCTGGACATTGAGTTCTATCTGGATTCTATCCTTTTTGAAATTATTTTAGAAAAAAAAAAATATATGTATGTGTATGCATGTATGTATATATATTTATATATTTTGCATATGTATGTGTATATTTAATAAAATTAAATATATATATATATATATATATATATATATATATATATATATATATATATATAATTGACAATCAATCAACATTTATGAATAACAGTCTGTTTGAGACTAGCATGAAACAGACTGTAATTTCTAAATGCTGATTTCTATGTTCTTTTTAAATTATAAACGCTCTATGAAATGATATTGAGCACTTTATCCCACAAATATAGCACATCTTAAGACCATATTTTGAAAATATATATATATATATATATATATATATATATATATATATATATGAATAAAAAAATGATTCTTTGTAATAAAATCACTTTGTAAATTAAGTTTCATTAACACTTTTGCAAAGAGGACTTCTTTCTAAAAGACAATTACATTAAAATTATTCTTCCATTCAATAAAGAATTGTGGGTAATATTTATTCTCTACATATCCGGTTTCCTAGTTTTATTTCTGCAAATAGCAGTTAAAGCAACAATAATAAGATGGGCTATAACTACTAATAAAATAATAATAGTTAAAATGCTTAATCTTGTTTTTTTTTTTTTAAGCTGGACACCCCAAGCAAGGCAGGACAGTGTTTTACTAGTAAAAATGGCAGGGGCCACATTGGTGTTTCTAAGGAAAAAGATTGGCTATGGGGATGAGGAAAGGATTAAAAAAAAAGAATGGAGGAGGATAAAAAGAAGAACGGGGATCAAGGCAACAGAACAAGTCGATTGACATTACATTTAAATTTATGAATATTATAGTTATCATGGACATAAAGTAAGAGAATGGAGTTCCATTGAGATAATGGACATCGAGACGAAGCCGCTATTTAGTCGGTTTTCTTTAAAAAAAACAACAGTAAAAAGTTAGGATGAGATGTGATAACTAAATATCTTAAACTATCAGACATTGCATTGTTGGGGGAGCCTATTCAGGACAGGGCATAATGGATATGGGCTTTGGTTAAGCATTTCTAAAATATTTGCCATCATATGAACAATCTCCATGACGAGACCCCACCCTCAGGGACCATCAATTGGGTGTGCATGAATTTAATCTTGAAAATTAGCATCTCCCCCATTTACTGTCAAGCTGAAGTTAAATGTAAGAAAATGGTTCCTGGCACTTCTATTCAGAATCCGGCATGACACCAGAAATACCAAAACAGTTCAACTGTCCATCTGCAAACAGATAACTACCTTCTGTCAAAACCATATATAATGTGAAATCATCCATCTGCTGATACTGGATCGAGTTATCTTGTTCCTTATTTATCCTGGATCCCAAACACCCCTCTTTACGCTTACTTTCACTCTCTGTAACGCCTTGCGTGTTAGTGGCACTCCCGCCTTGCTTGGGGTGAAATGCTTAAAAAAAAATAACAGAATAATAATAAATGAAAATGCTTCATCTAAAAAGCAACAATAATAAGATGGAGTCAAACTAGTAATAAATTAACAGTGAGAGTGCTTCATATTTAAAGAAATAATAAAAGAGTTAAACTAGTAATCTTTGTATCGTTGCCTGCTCGAAATCCAGGAAATAGTTTAATGAAAAAAAAAATTTTTTTTTTTTTACAAATATTATTTTAAAAAAACTTTTACATGGAATTAATGTTGTTTGGTTATATTTGTTCACCGATTCGAATAAGGTTAGTTTTCAAATTTGAAATCCCACTCGTACCTGGGACTGATTTAAAAAAAAAAGTGTTTAGCTCTCTTAGTAGTTTACCTCTTGTGACGCCCTAGGTATCAAGATTTGACCCTGACCCCGATATCAGTACAATAGGAGCGATTTTTAATGCAGAGTCACACCCTTCCTGGGAGCTGAGCTTAGTCACAGGACCGCATAAAAAAGGCGGTTTGGCATTTATCTGTACGCCCACTAGGATGAAATAAATAACATGGCCGAGTTTTAAGTGAGAGTCGCACCCGTATATGGGATCTAGAAATATAAATTGCTAAGCTATCTCACAGTCACCAAAGATTAACTGTAGCCACCCCGCTGAGGAGACGGACTCTTGGAATTCTTCTTCTATGTGCCGTGTCCCTTCAAGACGTAGGCGAACATGGTTCTCCACAATATCCTGGTCTTTTTATTTTTTTTTTTTTATTTTTATTTAAACCTTGTTCTGTCATCCATGTACTTACGAAGTAGTTTAAACGTTGTTTTCTTCTGTCTCTTCAATCTTCAGTCTGTCCTGTGAGTATCTGGTTTTCTAAACCTTCTTTTCTCATTATGTGCCAAAGAAATTTCAACACTCTCTTTCTGATGTTAAATATAAGTTTCCTTTTTGTTTCGATTTTCTCTTAAACTTCATCGTTGCTGACATTTCCGGTCCATGGTATTCTCATCATCCTTCTGTAGAACCACATTTATGCCGTTTCAAGTTTTCTCTTCATCCTTGAGGAGATTGTCCAGCATTCATTACCATACAGGTTTACTGAAATTACTTTCAGTACTCTGTTTCTAATGAAAATTTTCTGTTTCTTAATACTTTGCTTAGCTTTTTAAAGACAACTTTGGCTATCCCAACGCGCCTTAGAATTTCAGTGTTGCACTTTCCGTCCTCTGTTAAAACTCTTCCCAGATATTTCAATTGTTGTACTTGTTTGATTTTGCTATCTCCAATTTGTAATTTGCATGTTGGCCTGTTCTTTTTGCTAGCAACCATGAATTCTGTCTTCTTGCAATTGATGTTTAATCCTTTCCTTCTGCTTTCCTTCATTACCTTCCATCCTGATAAAACACTTCCCAGATATTTCAATTGTTGTGCTTGTTTGATTTTGCTATCTTCAATTTATAATTTGCATGTTGGCCTGTTCTTTTGCTAGCAACCATGAATTCTGTCTTCTTGCAATTGATGTTTAATCCTTTCCTTCTGCTTTCCTTCATTACCTTCCATCCTGATAAAACACTTCCCAGATATTTCAATTGTTGTGCTTGTTTGATTTTGCTATCTTCAATTTATAATTTGCATGTTGGCCTGTTCTTTTTGCTAGCAACCATGAATTCTGTCTTCTTGCAATTGATGTTTAATCCTTTCCTTCTGCTTTCCTTCATTACCTTCCATCCTGATAAAACACTTCCCAGATATTTCAATTGTTGTGCTTGTTTGATTTTGCTATCTTCAATTTATAATTTGCATGTTGGGCTGTTCTTTTTGCTAGCAACCATGAATTCTGTCTTCTTGCAATTGATGTTTAATCCTTTCCTCCTGCTTTCCTTCATTACTTTCCATCCTGATAAAACACTTCCCAGATATTTCAATTGTTGTGCTTGTTTGATTTTGCTATCTCCCATTTGTAATTTGCATGTTGTGCTGTTCCTTTTGCTAGCAACCATGCATTTTATCTTCTTGCAATTGAGGTTTAATCCTTTCCTCCTGCTTTCCTTCATTACCTTCCATCCTGATAAAGTACTTCCAACTATGCATTCTGTTTTGTATTTGATGTTTCGTCCATTCTCCTTGCTTCCCTTCACTGCATCCTGTAGGAGTTCTTGAAGTTTCTTTTCCGCATCTTCTCAGATAAGGAGGAAATTCTACCAGAAATTGTCCAAAGTTCATTTTGGAAGAAATATAGTCCAAGCTTTCGACTTCATCATCAGGGTAGGTAGAGACGAATGATGAGTTTCGTAAAACTGGTGAGTGTTGTGACGGGGGATGGGCAAAGAGTGTTGTGACGTAGGCAAGGTGTGACGTGTGTGTGTGTGTGTGTGTGTGTGTGTGTGTGTGTGTGTGTGTGTGTGTGTGTGTGTGTGTGTGTGTGTTTATTCTATATTATTTTATTTTATTATATTATTATATATTGTTTATTTTATTATATATTTGATTTTATTATATTATTATATATTATATATATTCTTTATTTTATTATATATCTATATTATTATATTATTATATGTATTATTTAATTTATTATATATTTTATTTTATTTTATTATTTTATATTATATATATTATTTATTTTATTATATATTTTATTTTATTATTATTTTATATTGTATATATTGTTTATTTTATTATATATTTTATTTTATTATATTATTATTTTTTTTATATATATTATTTGTTTTATTATATATTCTGTTTTATTTTATTATTATATATTATGCATATTTATTTTATTATACATTTTATTTTATTTTATATTCATTTGTGGATGCAAGTGCTTAAATTATAACTCTTTTTATTATAGATGGTGGTTTTTCTTGTATTGGTACAATATATAAATATGTATGAGCACCATCTTTACTAGTTTATCTAAACTCAACCTATTAGTGACTATTATTCCACCAGTAGAACTAACATTCAATATATGCTTACACATCGTGTTAATATACAATAAATAATTTTTCAATTTATACTGCTTTTCCTCAAATTCTGCAGCCATGTCCGGGCACTAAAAAGTTAATAAACATTTTTTAACAACTACTTAAGCAATAAAAGATTTAATAGATATAAAACAGAATAATAACAAGCAAACATCTGAAGCAGGAATTTACACTATAAATTGGAATAAATGTTATAAGAGATACTCAGGTAAGACTTGTAGGAATTTAAATAAAAAATATATGAACACAAAAAGATTGGACGTTCATTGTAATAATTCTAACCATAATTTTGGCTTCAAGAATATAGTTGCAATTAAAATGGAACGTTATTTATTAAGTCGAAATTGCACAGATTTCTGAGCCTTCCACGACAAATTTGCGTCCAGGTTCTTACAGCATTCATTCAATTATTCATCTCCCAGTATGTATTTTATAGCTTTATTGTTTAGCGATTCTTATTTTTACTGGTGACAATAGGACACCACATTTTGGTATTATAGTCAGCAGTAGCGTATCATGACGTAATGAATAGCGGTTCGGATTGAAGAATCGGAGATCCTAGTTCGAATTCCATTCGGATCTATTACATTCACTTACGTGCTAATAACCTTGAGAAAGGTATGAATCCTCTTCTTCTCCCTCTAGCTATGGGTAAACAGCAGGACAGACTGAGTTCTATAGCCTTGGGTGGCAACCGGTCGAGGAGAAGGTAAAACACTGAAGTCAAAACCGACCTGGAGAAGGCTGTGCTCCGTCAGGCCATCTTGCCCAAGAACACCACTTGTACTGAGATTGCAGTTCACATTACGGGTCACGGAATAAAATAAAGCGTATCTGAGTGCTGAGGGCGTGGTTCGCGCCGAGCGACTCTTTTATAGGGGTGGCAGTTTTAGGGCTGCTGTATAAGCCTGTATTGAATTAAAAGTGGAATTAACGTCGACACTCTACTCACAGTTGAAGGTCCTTTTCGGTTTCGAGTAACTTAAACTAGGGCTCGGATTTCCGAAAATGGATAGACCACAGGAGTCTGCCTCTCACGACAATTGAGCTACAACTGCGCCACACTGCGTACAACACACCCTCACTGTGTCAGGAGAGTAGTGAGAGGGAACAAAAGAAACAATTTACCAAACTAGGAATTACGAGTACTTTAAAAAGCTCGGGGTAGCAAAAGACCCCGTGTGACTAATGTAGGGTTATACGTATTTGTTACACTATTTTTCATCTTTTGGGCCTGTCTTTCTGAATCTTGTTCTTTTATTGTCCTCTCTCTCTTGCCTCAATAATATTTTGTTTCCTTCGCTCAGTAAACTCTTGTATCTTAGCGGCATTATTTCTTTGCTTCACCAAATTCGTTGTCGGGGTTCAGGTTATTCCAGTCAAACGCTTGTGGCTTAAAATTTACCCTCCCGCCAGATCATCAGTCACGAGTGAAAAACAGAATAATTTCTAGCAGTAAACCAGATTTTATTCTTGGGTTGTAACCTATTGCTATAAGTGTGTGAAGGTGAGATGAGGCGTAGGTGACGAGGTGATGTGAACAATCTAACGAATGTCTTCCCTGTCCGTTCTTCAAGGCCCGCTTCGTCTCTCTGAGTGTGCCTTTTCGTCGGATGGTCAGTTTTATAGATAACAGTTTTCTTTGACATGTTCGTCTAAAAAAAATGATTTATCTTCATTCTGTGATTTTCTATCTTTCTGAGCCTCCTGCTCTGTACACTGAAGTTGACTTCACTTACAGATAAGATGCGAGAAGAATAACAATATATTTTAAAAATATATAGGATTCAATTTGTAAACTATAACAATGAATTATTTACACCCTTGTGCAAATTAATTGAAACAAAACGAATAATTCCGTTATTTACTTTTTCATATTTTTCCAACGAAACATAACCCAGTGTACATGTTGGTACTTCGTATGTCCATTCCACGAAGTCGTTCCTTTCCGATTGACCAGATTCCCGATTGAATTTAAATCAGGAGAGTTTCCGGGCCAGTATATAGTACTTTGATTTGCTCACTGACAAGGCCTGCCAGTGTGTTTGTGCAGCGTTACAATTTTCGTACGCATACTTGGAATTTAATTCCTTCGATCAGAAAACCCTTGCATCTTATTTGCTTCACGAAGTTCCCATACGGGGTTCAGGTCCAGTCAAACGCTTGTGGCTTAAAAATTACCCTCCGGCCAGATCATCAGTCATGAGTGAAAAACAGAATAATTTCTAGCAGTAAACCAGATTTTATTCTTGGGTTGTAACCTATTGCTATAAGTGTGTGAAGGTGAGCTGAGGTGTAGGTGACGGTGTGATGTGAACAATCTAACGAGTGTCTTCCCTGTCCGTTCTCCAAGGCCCGCTTCGTCTCTCTGTGTGCCTTTTCGCGGGATGGTCAGTTTTATAGATAACAGTTTTCTTTGTGATCTTCGTCTAAAAGTCACTTATCTTCATTTTGTGATTTTCTCTCTGTTTGAGCCTCTTGCTCTGTACACTGAAGTTGACTTTGCTTACTGATAATCATTGGTCGAAAGTAAATATTCCGCATCCATTTTTATGACAGGTCCAGCTGTTTTCAATTTAACAAGACCTCAGCTGAATTATGTCGCTACAGATTTCACTTTAAGGAAACAAGGGATAAACCTTTACTCCTGTTGAAAAGACCAAGGAGGAGAATCTGTCTGCTCCTATTGGGAGAGAAGAAAAACAGAAATCTAAATAATTAATGAATTAATAAATTAAATTTCAGACCTCTGTCGTAGACGTTAGAAGTATAGAGTTGGAATAGACTTTGAAAGGAACCGGAAATCAAATCCTAAACAAGAAACCACTACTCCTGTTCAAAAGACCAGGAAAGAGAACCTATCTACTCCTATTGGGAGAGAAGAAAAACAGAAAAATAAATAAATAATGAATTAAATTTCAGAGCTCAGTCGGCGACGTTAGAAGTATAGAGTTGAAATAGACTTTGGAAGGAACCGGAAACCCAATCCTAAACAAGGGATAAACCTCTACTCCTGTTCAAAAGACCAGGGAGATGTGTGAACCTTGGAACCTGTACTTTTATTGTCCTTTCTTCTCACTAAAATCTTCTCATTCTCTTTAATTCCCTGTAATCTCCCTGCTTCTTAGTGACATTATCGCCTTGCTTCGGGCGAAATGATTAAAACAAAAAATGTTCGAACTTAGCATCCTGGCTGGCGGGGGGGGTATCAGAAAGTCCTATTTCTAAATGTTATGGTTAAATAGTTCTGTATTTAGAAATCCTGTCTTAATTAAAGTATTTTTTTTTTTAATTTAGTCATTTTTAATTTTTTACAAACAGTATTATTCATGGTGATAGAAAAAGGAGTCTATCTTATTTCAAAGAAAAAAATATTCGTTTGGTTTGGTTTGTTTTACAGCATATCAACCTCAATGGGTTATTTAATGCTGACAAAATTTTATTGCTGGTAATATTTCTTTATCTATCTATCTATCTATCTATCTCAGTATATACTAGTTTGGTTTGTTTTGTTTTACGGCATATCAACCTCAATGGGTTATTTAATGCTGACAAAATTTTATTGCTGGTAATATTTCTTTATCTATCTATCTATCTATCTATCTATCTATCTATCTATCTATCTCAGTATATACTAGTTTGGTTTGTTTTGTTTTACGGCATATCAACCTCAATGGGTTATTTAATGCCGACAAAATTTTTATTGCTGGTAATAATTTTTCCTTCAATTCTGTTGCTGGTAATATTTTTTTCAAAAATATAAAGCTGGTAATTTTTTTCCAAAAATATATAGCTGGTAATATTTTTTGAAAAAAAATATATAGCTGGTAATATTTTTTTCCAAAAATATATAACTGGTAACATTCTTTTCAAAAAATATATAGCTGGTAATATTTTTTTCCAAAAATATATTTTGCAAATATGTATTGCTAGTAATATTCTTTTTTTATTTTTATTTTTTTTCAAAAATGCATTGCTGGTAATATTTTTTAAATGTATTGCTGGTAATAATTTTTTGCTTCAAAAATTTATTGCTGGTAATATTTTTTGACAAAGTATTACACTTTCATAGTGTTTTAACCCCAGTTTGGGGGTTAAGTATTTACCCATAGCTGGGACCCTAACAGGTGCTACCACTCTAAGTGGAACGTAGCTGGGAAGACCAGCAATTAAAAGTTGGTTCTACACTCCTTAAAACCTCCTGAACAGAGGCCTTGCTGTCGAATGTAGTTTATCGTCTTACCAAGGACACTTCATTTTGGGAGCTTGGGGTCTTACCCCTCTGCAGAGGTGCAGTCAGTGTATTCTGAAGTCCCAGCCGACAGGGTGAAAAAATATTTGTCATTTTAAAACGGATAAGCCGTTTATTTGCTAACATGATTGTCCGCGTCTCATTTTAATCTTTTCATTTTGAATTCAATTTAATTTTTATCGCTGTTTATTTAAAATTAATTGAATGCCGGAAGGTTTATGTATGTATCTAAAAAGAAACTTGTTTTACAAAAGTAGGACCGGGCAATAAATAAATAAATAAACTATGTTAAAAGGAAGTGGTTTTTTTTTTTTGTTTTGTTTTTTGTTTTTTTCTTGGCACGACTGTGGTTGTATAGTCACTCGGTAAATCTATTTTAACCACTTTAATGTTAATAAAATCGTAACATATAATTCAAAAATACGCTTTTAAGTAGGCGCCCGAGGGGTGATGTTTTGACTTGGTTCAACAGGGAGTTTCGGGTCTTTCAACATCATACTTCCCATCACCACATTGACCCAATCAGGGGAGATCAATCCCTGATTCCCCCTCTTAATCAAACGCTAACAGCAACTCTGGCCTTTTTTAAAGAATTAGACGAAGACCGATCACATCCGATTGGATGTTTGTATCAACCAATCCGCTGCGCGAACTATCTTTTAAATGGCGCGCAGTGGGGACTGGCTTCTTTTCTTATTTCGGTGGATTGCAGTTTCAATGGATAACCGAGGGGGTGTTCTTAATGTTCCTAACCCTAACCCTTTTCCTCAAGTATTTATGGTTTAAATATTGTTGATATATGAAACTGAATTTATACATTTTTTTATCTTGATAACTGACAGCAAGAATGTTAAACACTATTTATTTAATTGTTTATTTACAAGATGTGAGAAGAATAACAAATATATAGGATTCAATTTGTAAACTATAAAAAATAAATTATTTACACTCTTGTACAATTTAATTGAAACAAAACGAATAATTCCGTTATTATTTACTTATTATTTTTTTTTTTAGTATTTTTCCAATGAAACATGACCCAGTGCACATGTCAGTACTTTGTCCATTCCACGAAGTTGTTCCTTACAGATTGACCACAGATTCTCGATTGCATTTAAATCAGGACAGTTTCCGGGCCAGTCGATAATACTTTGATTTACTCACTGGTAAGGCTTGCCAGTGTGTTCGTGCAGCGTTACAATTTTCGTACGCTTCCTTGGAGTAACGTCCATTGCAGACAATGGCCATAGGACAACTAATCGACAGTCGAGACGATAGTGTGTGGGTGTGATGAAAATCTGATGGAATCACGGATTACGCAATATTTTTCTAGGCCAAACAAATTTCATCATGCATCCCGAAAAGAGATTCATATTACTGCACACCACTGCAAATGACCTAATCTGAGGTTAAATAGAAATCGATTACACCCTATCACTTCAGTGGGTCTAAAACTGACCGTATCGTGAAAGAATGGAAAGTGAAGCGGTTGTTTCAATTAATTGGCACATAGTGTATTTACAAGATTATAAGAATATTGTTATAGTTCAGAATAAAAATAATTTCATATTTGCAAGACGATTTTTAAATAAGTGCCTAAGTTAAGTTTTATGGTTTATTAAGCTTCTAAAAACAGCTTTTTAAAATAATACAAATTATCAATGCAGTATTCAGTACATACTGTTTTTTTTAATGGTACTAAGTTAACGTTGCCACCTATAAAATGTTTTTGTTGAAAGTTTAGCCTTTATCTTACTTCATTCATTAACTGCGACACTGTTTAGTCAGGTTTAAATAGGAACTACAAAACTAATCGGCCTATTTTTTAATCTTTTTTTTTTGTATTATAAAAAAAAGAATCTTTAAGCATTTTATGAAGTTTTACTCAAAGCAATTTGACTACTTCACATATTTGAGGTTCAGTTAGAACTTTTTAATGTAATATCAGTCCTCCTATATGACAGTGAATGCTAGACAATCTCCTCACAGATGAAGAAGAGGCGTGAATGAACAGAAATGTGGTTCTACAGAAGGATGCTGAGAATACCATGGAGAGTACATGCGAACAACGACGAAGTTCTAGAGACAATAAAAACAAAAAGACACTTATACTTAACATTAGGAAGAATCAATCGACATTTCTCGGGCACATGAAAGAGGGCTTGGGAAATTTGATACTGACAGGTAGACTGAAGACAAGAAGGAAAGAGGAAAACATCGCATACCCTATCTAGCGAGCTTGAATGAATGGATGGTGGAGCAGTGTTTGGGAGAGATAGAGACAAGACAAAACTTATTAAAACTACAAAGGACAGGAAATTATGGAGAGCCACAATCGCCAACGTCCTGACGAAACACTGCATATAGAATAAGTTCGAGGGGGACAAAACTATGGTTGCTTTAACCACAGCTACATTTTATAATGACAACTATTTTTTTTAATACTGATGTTCACCGAATGCAAGGCCCAAGATCCACTCAAGCTAGATGGTTTACTGCTTGGTATTGTATGAGGGTAAGAAAAGGCAAGAAGCTAAGTTCATGGGGTTTGTGCAGGAAAGATAACAGTTAACCCTAGATTTGAAGAGATCGAGATAGTAGTGATTGGGAAAATATTTAACCGGGTGTCTGTTCCACAAAGCAGCGGTTATTGGGAAGAAACTGTCCGAATGAAATTTACTACTTGTGATTGGAATACGAAGGGAATAGAGATGATTCACACTTGTGTACGTGGCATGGCGGGTCCCTATGATAAGGAAAGGGATGGTGGGTTTAATGAATGTGGTCCGTCAGAACACATGCCATGGAAATAGCGATAGAGTAGCGAGGGGCTCGTGATGTTTTGTCTGTGGAAAAAAAAACTGTATGGCGGAACAATATACATTTTAATTTACAAATATCTTCGCTTATACAAAAATTCGATTGATTCGTTTTCTATGACATATCAACTTTTTGCAGGTTATTTAAAGCCAGAAAATATTTTTAGATTGGAAGAATTTTTTTTTTTTTTTTGAGATAACAATGATTTAATGATAAAAGTCTAATTAACCCACAACTTGTTAGGAGGAAGTGTTGGAATCAAAATTTGATAGACAACAAATTATAATGAGGATATAAAGTGAGGGATCAATTCTATATGACAATCAATATATAAAATGATCCCTCACATTATGGCCACGGTAGTTTCTCTACATTTATATTCCAGAGAATGTAAATAAATCCAAAAGACATGTTTGTGTAGTTAATAAGTATTTCATTGATTGGTTGATTCTTTTTCTATGGCATATCAAACTTTTGCAGGTTATTTAAAGCCAGAGAATATTTTTAGATTGTAAAAATTTGGGGGTTGGGGTAGGGGAGATAATAATAGTTTAGTGATACAAGTCTTGCTAATTAACCCATAACTTGGTGGAGAGAAATGGTGGATACCATATTTAATCAGAATTTGATAAACAATTTGATAAAGTGAGGGATCAATTCTATATTACAATCAATATATAAACTGATCCCTCATTTTATGGCCACGGCAGTTTCCCTACGTTTATATTCCAGAGAATGTAAATAATTCTAAAAGATATGCTTTTATTTCATTGATTAATTCTTTTTCTATGGCTTATCAAACTTTTGCAGGTTATTTAAAGCCAGAAATATTTTTAGATTGGAAGATTTTTTTATTGAGATAATAATGATTTAGTGATGCAAATCTCACTAATTAACTCATATCTGGGAGCAAGAGATGGATACATAACTTTCTCAAAGATATTTTGCGCTTATGTGAATGTAAAGAATCCGAATTGGAACTCGGCTCTCCGACTTCAAATTGCCAGCCCTTATCCATTACACCATCTGCACATCCAAGCTTATAGCACCTGGTGTTCCCAAACAGTCACCCATGTAGGTACTGACAAGGCTCGATGTTACTTGACTTCGGTGATCGGACGAGAACGGTGTTTAAGCGTAATATGGCCGTAATAAAATTTCAGCGTGATATAGCCGTGTAACAGCAAAATTGTCCACTTTAAGCTTTGAATCGTTGTATCTTAGAAATGATTAAAGATATCTTAATGGAATTCTCCGAGGATTTTATAACATTATTGGACTCTACTTTGAGCAATAAGAAAGTATAATTACTCTCCAAGCTTAACAGAAGAATCGTAATGAAATCGATCCTAAACGAAAATGACATGTTCACCATTAATTAATCATAGCCAAGGATCGGAAGCTCATGAAGGATTGATATAAAGTTCATATATATATATATATATATGTGTGTGTTTGTGTGTGTGTGTGTGTGCTATTTCAGGACCATTTTCAAACTTATTCAAGATGATCTTTGCCCTCTCTAACTTTCTTTCCTGAAGTAACAAGATACCCCACAGGTTTCACATACGATTTCATTTTCATGTCTTTTTTCACTGTTCTTTGGACTGCTATAGCTGAAGCTCCTCTGTCACGTGCCAAACGTCTTATGGATTAAGTTGGATCTTTTCTAATTGATCTTTAGCTCTAAGTTGAAATGATGATCCCTCTTCCTGTTGGGACCTCCTGATCCAATTTTAATCTCTACTGTTCTCTCTTTTTTAAAATTTATTCACCGCTCTCTTGATGGTTCTTGAATGAACTTTGGCGATGGAAGCCAGAGTATGAATATTGGTACCATTACTGAAGGCCTGAATGATCATTTTTCCTCTCACTAATGCTCAGTTGTGAAGACAGTGGAGCTGAAACAAGACGAGTTTAACCTGTTCTCTTTCTATCTGAATAACTCAAAGGGTTTTTCATTGATTCTTACGATAAATGTCATCAAGATGGCTAAACGTCGTATCTGAAAACCTGAAAAAAGAAACTCAGTTCAGTGGGGTTTTTTTTTTTTTTTGGGGGGTGTTAGATGTTAAATCTTTTTGTAGGATGGCCAATTATCCCATGCTGTTACATAATTTGGACAATTTTGCTGTTACACCCGGTATATGGATTTAAACGTCTAAATATTGTATTTTTTGGAGTTTATGTTGGAAATATTCACAAAGATTAATGCTTTTTATTATAGGATCCTATTATAATTGTGCTTGTGCCTCCTTTTGGTAGTTCGCACGACCGTTGCGCCCTGTCAATACCCTATAAATAATGAACCACCCCGTTTTGATCGCGTGGAAAGACGGGAAAAGTCACTACTTAGTTTCAGTGGGAAAATAATAAGTAAAAAAAAAAAAAGAAAGAAAGAAGGGAAGATAGAAGGGAAAATGAGAAGCAAAAAAAGAGAAAGAAGAGAAGAGAGAAGGGAAAATGAGAAGTAAAAAAGAAAGAAAGAAGTGAAGATAGAAGGGAAAATGAGAAGCAAAAAAGAAAGAAAGAAGGGAAGATAGAAGGGAAAATGAGAAGCAAAAAAGAGAAAGAGGGGAAGAGAGAAGGGAAGAGGAGTAAAAAAAAGAGAAAGAAGAGAAGAGAGAAGGGAAAATGAGAAGTAAAAAAAGAGAAAGAAGGAAAGAGAGAAGGGAAAAGAGAGAATCGGATTAAGCTGATAAGAACAGATACTACACTTTGATCTAAGCAAAAAGGCAGAGGACCGATAGCGACCGCGATAAAAGACGCTCAGTGTCGAACGACGGAAATCGAGGAAGACAATCGCCAAAAATCCAGTTACCATATATAAAATAACATCGTCGGGTGAATTATTTTAAAATTATCATTAAGAGAATGGCACGTAAGACGGGAATTTGGATTGTAGATAATAAATCTGAAGAAAAATCGTGTTCCTCTAACAACCGCAAATATCTTTGACACGCATTTTAATGTTTTATTAGTTTACAAGTTGTTTTGAAAGTTTACGCACCAAAATACTTAATAATAAAACTGTCATTGAGAATTTTATGCTTTTATTGCTATAATGACTTTATAAAATCAAATCAAGTTGATATGTCCACTTAGCAATGTATGATAGAATTTTTTGACTGACTAACGTTGATTCACCGTGACTTCATATCTTCTATAATGTGTCTAGTAATTAAGTAAGGTTCACAAATCCACGCAAATTTTACTAAAGCGGCAATGTTTCATGGATAAAACAAGACTACGCGACAGAACCTTTCAGGTGGAGACAGGCTGTATTTTGTATTCTATGAAAGGCAATAAAGCCACTATACTTCACAAGATTTGGCGCTCAAACCTTCCATCTTTAAAAGTACAAACCTTTCGACCATTGATTGAACCAATTCTACTGTATGGATCAGAAACTTGGACATTATCTGTTCATCTTGAAAGACGACTGAATGGGACACATACAAATCTGCTTAGAAAAATCCAGAACAGCAGCTGGAGATTTCGGTGCTCGGTAAAAATGGCAACGGTTAAAATGGCAACGGTAAAAATGGCAACGGTAAAAATGGCAAAAGTGTATAAATAGGAAAAAATGGCAAAAGTGGATAAATAGGAAAAAATGGCAATTCGACAACAGAAAATTATGACCATTCGAGAAGGATGGGTCTAAGCTCCCATCCCTCTAGTTTAAAATAAGGCTAAGTACCCCCCTCAATGTTTTAAAATAAATATTTTTAAATAGATATTTACTTTAGTGTGGGGAGCTAGGTTCCTTCTCCTCTTGTTTTAAATAGGGGCTAAGTTCCCGCTCCTAGTATTAAAATAAATAATGAAATAAAATAATGAAATAAAACTTTTTTATAATAGGAATATTTTCTTTGAAAATATTTTTTAAATAGTTTATTTATTATTTTTTATAATTGGAATGTTTTATTTTTGTGTGAAAATACTTTTTAAATAGTTTATATTGAAAACATTTTTAAATACTTTATTCTATTTTTTAAATAGTCTAATAGTTTTTTTTATAAATAGAAATGTAACAAAATTTAAAAATATTAAACGTCATAGTAATAATGTATCCAATATATTGTTTTTTTATTAGACTGCATTACTGATTCCCACGTGATCAAAAAAGTTAAATTAAAAAAAAAACAACTCTACCGTTGTCATTTTTACCTTGCCATTTTTTCCGTTGCCATTTTTACCGCTGCCATTTTTACCGCTGCCATTTTTACCTAAATTCGGAGATTTCATGCAACGTGCGGCACCTTGCATTATTAGAAATATTCATAGAAATATGATTTAATTTTTTTTTTTACTCGGTTTATTAAACAGGTTGTTGATTTTTTTTTAAACGGAAAATAATTGAGTTGAAAATAATTCACTAAAGTTGTACTTAGACGATCCTAAGGAAAGAAGAAGGAAGGGGAAAGAAAAGAGGAAGAAAAAAAAAAAAGGAAAGAGAGATGGATGATGCATGACCCGGTCATAAGCGAAGATAGGTGTCAGAAAGATATCTTGGCCTGCGTGTTGGCCGAATTTTAAAAGACAATAGAGAATTGTTATTTGAAATGAAAAATCATTTAGAGGGAGAAAAAGAACGATTGATAAGAATATCGGTCAAAGCACCTAGCCTACTTTTGCGTGGAAAGACTCATTGTCAAATTGGAGAAAGGGGAATTTCTTTTTAGAACAATAGAAACGAAATTTTTTAATCGGAGAAAAAGTGTCTTTTGGGTTGAGGGGAGTGACCGGTGGAACGGTATACAGATTCTGACCTATTAAGAATTGGAAACCCACGATAATAAAGTGGGGACATTTTCAATGTAGATAATTAAGATTTTCTGACTGTCGGGTCTGACAAAAACAAGAGGTGAAAAAACGATTGTCTCAGCTCACAGATGGCGCCAATATTCTTTCCTGGAGTCACATCTAATTAGCGGCAGGCTGTTTTGACAGAGCCCAGGTGAGAAAAAGCCAAGATTGTCATTTTCGTACGTGCAAAAGGGCAAAATTAGATTTTGTTTTTTAAAACAAGAACGATGTAAGCCACGCCCGATTTGAGATGGAGGCGCCCAACCACAATCTCATTGGCCGAGGGCCGTCGTGATATGCGGAAGAGGAAGAATGCTCGATCAGGAACCATTGGTCAAAAAACGGTCACCTGACATACGAGAAACCGGGAGAGATGGGTGTACGCCTCCCCACCAAAGGCACTGTGAAGAAGTAGGGGTGAAAACAATAGCGATAATGGGGAAACAGAATTAATGCGGCTATTGGAATTATCGAGAAACCCCTGACGCCAACAGACCCACCCCGGTTTGCTGCGGCGTCAATAAAAGCAGGACCCCAGTCGACAGAAATCAGTTGAGTTGAGAGTTTCGGCGGAGTTGCAGCTGGACCGCGGACAGGGATAGAGCCTGAACGCGGGCATCAGGCCCGATTCACTCGCCCCTTTGCGGGCAAGAGAATCCTCAGACAAGAAATCCTTCCAGCCCAAGTCGAAACAAGAAATCCTTCCAACCCAAGTCGAAGACAAGAGAAGTTCCATCTAAGTCGACGAAGAAGAAGAAGTTGAAATCAAGCCCAGCCGAGAACAGAATTCGACCCAACCAGATCGAAGTGAAGAAATACAACTCAAGTCGAAGAGAGGAATCAACTGCGAATGATTGACAGAAATTAGCCCCAGAGTCGAACTAGACCACACTCCGACATACATAATTCTGAAGAGTAGACAACTCGAAATCTTTAAGTTGTATGAGAGAGGCTTGGTGCCATAGTCCACAAAGCGGGTCGGGAAATAAGAACAATTTTTCTTTATGTAACGGACATTAGATATAAAAGGTTGTCACCCTTTTTATCAGTAATTTTTGTCTCGTGAGTTTTTTTTTTTTACTTGTGTTTTGCCACCCCCGTCGGACTCAACTTGTATCGGCCCCAATCCCTGCTGGTCCCGTCTGTCTAAGATCTAAACACAGCGTGGGTAGACAGACCGGAGATCAGTACAGTTGCTTCAGTAACCAGGTATTGGAAGCGGGTTGGGAAAGGCGAGGCTGGTGATCATCTAACCAAGGGGTTGGAGCGGCACGCTTGGAACCAGGAGGAGCGACCAGGAGGAGCGACGTCACGGTTGGCGCCGTAACCAAGGGATTCGACCCTGGGCCAGGTGTGTAACCGTCACAAACGAGTAAAACAATTTACGAAGAACTGAGACCAATCTCTCTTAAGCTCAAACAAAAACGATTAGAGTTTGTCGGCCACTGCCACCGAGAGAAAAGGGAGATAACCTCATCTTTACTTCTATGGCGTCCTTCTGGAAGTGTCTTCTTACAAAAATTGGTTTGGTTTGGTTTGGTTTGTTTTACGGCATATCAACCTCAATGGGTCATTTAATGCCGACAACTTTTTTTTTCCTGGTAATATTTTTGTTTTGTCAAAAATCTATTTCTGGTAATATTTTTTTTCTCAAAATTGTATTGCTGGTAATATTTTTATTTTTCAAAAACGTACTGCTGATAATATTTTTTCTGGTAATATTTTTTTTACAAAAATTTATTTCTGGTAATATTTTTTTTACAAAGTATTTCTGGTATTAAAACCTATTTTTGCACTTTCATAATGTTTTTTTTTTTTACCTCAGTTTCGGGGGTCAACTATTTGCCCATAGCTGAAACCCTAACAGGTGCTACCACCCCGGGTCAGGGTGAACCTGGGAACACCAGCAATTAAGAGGTGGTTCCACGCTCCTCAAAGCCTCCTGATGAGAGGCCTTGCTGTTGGACTTAGTTTATCGTCTTATCCTGGACGCGGATGTAGTTTATCGTCATACCCAGGACGCTCACGAAAATTGATTTTCCCAGACGTCATAGATCGGGACTCAGGGTTGGACATTGGGGATCTGGGGACAGTAATTGCAGGACCGAAGTGTGTGGGAAGGGATTGTCAATGCAGTCCCGACTAACCATAGGGAGCTCAAAGGATAGGATGATGATGATGCTGATGATGATGCTGATGATGATGCTGCTGCTGCTGCTGCTACTGATGATGATGATGATGATGATGATGATGATGAAAGCCACTACAACACAAGGGGTTACTGTTTGTGAAAAATAAGAAAAGAGAGAAACATTACTGAGGCGCAAGAACAATAGAAAGGTAATCGTGAAGACAGTAGATAGCGATTGGCATTTAAATTTTTGAAGATCAAAGTTGGCTGGAAAGCATAGAGCAGGAAGAGAGTTCCACAAACGAGAAATATGACAGAGGGAACTGTTAGCATAGAACTTACGGTTGCATCGAGCCAATTCAATTCTGAACTGATGAGACCTTGCCGCCAATCTAGTACTGCGCTCAAAACTATAAAATCTAGATACCATACAGGAGCGTTTATAAGAACATTTACCACGAAAGTATTTATAGAAAAGACACAGGGAAGCAACTTTACGGCGGTGGGAAAGTGACTGAAGCTGAGACGCCAAGTGTGGACCAGTAATATTACAGATTCTTCTCTGGGTTTTATCAAGGATTTCTAAATTTACAGCAGGAAAACCGGACCATATGCGGCAGCAATATTCGAAGGATGAACCAATGGTAGATATATGTAAGATAGATTCCGGAGAGAAAAAATGTCTAGCACGAATCAACTGTCCTAGCAGCAGACCTAGCAATGGATTCAGTACAGAGGATATCGCGTTTTAAATCAGCACTATTAACTGACCCGAACATGACGTTTGGTAACGTCGAAAAATGGTTAACAGTTACAGGGAACTAACATCCCGCAGAGAGGATAAAGAATAGTGGTAATGGTATAAAATTAACCGTTTCCATGCAGGAAATATTAGGCATTCATTCATAGAACAGTTACTGATATTCTGGGTTGAGTGAAAACTATAGTTGCGGTTGTACAATACGCGGCGGTACAATAGACCCTACGACCAGAATTCTTTTATTTTATTTTATTTTTTTTTTTTTTTGCATATTACTGTAAATTAAACACTCCATATCAAAAATAACACTTTTTTTAAAATCAAATTTTATAAAAGGTGAGGGTGGTGTCCAGTTTACCCTGTAAATTAAAAAAAATAATTGTAAAATAATTATACTCATTCGACACGATTTCTTTAAAAAAATTTTAAGCATTTCACCCCAAGTAAGGCGGGAGTGCCACTAGAACAGAAGAGGTTGCACAGAGTGAGTGTAAGAGTAAAGAGGAGTGTTTGAGGAAGGTATGTGCATTCGCAATTAACAAATAATAAAAAGGAATCTGTGAAAAGTCATGATCAACTACATCCTGAAGGCAGTTTTTTTTAAGCATTTCACCCCAAGCAAGACGGGAGTGCCACTAGCATGCAACGGGTTACAGAGGCTGAGAGTAAGAGTAAAGAGGGGTGTTTGAGGAAAGGCTAAAGAGAAGGACGAGGATCAGCATCAAGGCATCAAAATATATCGATTGACATTACATTTGAATATTTGAAGATAATAGCTATCAAGGAAGCAAGTAAGTGGAAGGGATTTCCATTGTCGGGAAGTGCGAGAGAAAAAGCTGTTGGAGTAGAAGAGGCGGTTACATTTAACTGTTTCGACAGTGAAAAAGTGGGACCGAAATGCCAACCTAGTAGCACGCTTAAATTCATGCAGTGTGGGTACCAGTGAAAGTAGCTCATCAGAGTAGTTGTCATGAAAATATTTGTAGAAAAGACACAGCACGTCTGTGAAAAAGTGACTGTAGACGAGATCAGGACCTATCACATGTTTTTTTTTTATTTTGCAGTGTGGACTGCATAACCAATAGCCATATAGCGGTTTACTATGCGTAAGCACAAAGCCGAAAGGCACCCAATGAGGATCGAGGTCACTCGTAATAAATAAAACGCGACGAGCTGGCTAAACATTGTACCACGTCCAGGTACTCTAATCTATAGTAATATAGCGATTGACTAAGCGTAGCTTAAATGTAGTACAAGGCCGATAGATACGGAGTCTCCAACTCGCTAATCAGTTGACAAACTTGTTAACCATTACACCACGCTGAAGTGCCTTAATCGATAGTAATATATATAGGAAAGAACTCTAGAATAGGAATTTCAAATTGAACAATTTAAAAAAAAAAGATTATGAAATCACGTGATATGAGTATATTTTTTCTTGACTTCCGCCGGGATATCAATGTATAATGGCTTAATTTATATAGCAAACTGGACCATCACGATTATTTTTTTTTTAAGTTAATAAGAAGAAATATAATATTGGTGATCTGGAGTGCTGAGTTCAAATTCCCGTTGGTTTCGTTATATTCAATTACGAGCAAATATCTTTGGGAAAAGTATGAACCCACCTCTTCCCCCTCAGCTATGGATTAATTAGTAAGACTTGTATCATTGGAATATTATTAACTCCAGAACGATTCTTAAAATCTAAAAATATTTTTCCTTGAAGTAAATTGCTAATGGTTAATAAGCCTTAGAAAGCGATTCAATCAATTTTTTCTAGCAAGTTATCATCTTGATTATAAAATTATTTTGTCTTCTAGTTACAGGTGCTACACGTTTTTTATAACTGTATCTATTGAAAGGGTTAAAGTGATGAAATTTCTGCTATTGAAACAGTTAAAGTGATGTGATTTTTGCAATTGAAAGGGTTCAAGTGATGTGATTTTTATAACTGAAAGGGTTCAAGTGATGAATTTTTACTACTGAAAGGGTTCAAGTGATGTGAATTTTACTATTGAAAAGGCTCAAGTGATGTGATTTTTACTATTGAAAAGGCTCAAGTGATGTGATTTTTACGATTCAGGCTCAAATTAACCGTTTCCATGCAGGAAACATTCTTCATTCTCTGGCCCAAAAGGTCATTATTTAGAACAAGACATCGTGACACCAAGCTTTCAAATGGACAGTGACAGTCTACGTAGAAAATGTCACCTATTTTACGTGGTGTGGTGTCATGGATAACGGCTCCGAATGAGAAATCAGAGAACCGAGTTCGAATTCCAGTTGGGGTCGTTACAATCACTTACGTGCAATTACACTTGGGAAAGCTATGAATCCACCTCTCCTCTCCGAGTCGAATTATGATTATTACTACCACATATGGTCTAGTGTTCCTGCCATATATTTCGAGATTCTTTCGAAAATCCAAAGAAGTGAGTGCAATGTTATCAGTCATGACCTGGCATCTAGGTTTCAGTCACTTTCCCACCACAGTTTGCTTCTGTCTTTTTATAAATATTTTCATGGCGATTTTCATGGCAAGCTCTCCTCTTTGGTATCTAAATCACCTAAATTTCATCGTGTTACTAGATTGTCAATTAGGTCTCATTAATTTAGTGTTGAAATAACTTGATGTAACCGTAAGTTCTATGCTAAATGTTTCTTCTCTGGCCCTTCTCACAACCGAAATTCTCTTCCAGTTTTTCTGGCAACTTCAATTTTCAAAATTTTAGTTGCAACATAACTTCGCCAGCTTATAAATCCAGTTCTTTTAAATCTGTTTATTCTAACATTTTCTTATTGTCTTTCACATTCAGCAACCCTTTACGTCTTAATGGCATTATCGCCTTGGTATTGTGTTCATTGACTATCTTCAAAATGTCCACAACATCATTGGAGAGCAATATGCGAACATGCTGAGGCACATACGAAAGGCTATCGAGAGCAAACGCCCAGGAAAACTGACGAAAGTAGTTTTTTTTCATCAGGACAATGTTCCAGCACACGCCCTTTGTTTCAATGGCTGCCGTGCATGACTGTAGCTTTGAAATGGTTGATCACGCACACCATTCTCCGCATTTGATAATCATTTTTTCCCCAACATGAAAAAACACTTGGCTGAGAATCAGTGGTGATTGGGTCTTATCTGCTGTCGATGATTTTTTTTGACCAATAGGATGAACAGTCTTCTTTAAACAGCCAATTTACCCGAAAAGTCACAAGGCAGTTGTTAATACGACGCGTTGAAATGAATGCATTCAAGATTTCACAGTTCTAGCATCATCCCATCATAGTCAAGGCTGATCACATCATCGGAAAATGTGACATTGTTTGAGGCAGATCCAGCTTGTTTCATTGAATGTTACCTAACCTAAGATAAATGTTGGCTTCATCACTTTGTGCCAGGGATAAAGAGAGAATCATTACAGTGAAAATACCACCCTCACTTGCTCTTCAGTGGGCCATGGTCATTTCATCGCCGTTTTTTTTGAGGGGGGATGCAGAAGACATTGTATTTATCTTCAAAAAAGCTGCACCATCAATGGATAGCACTATGTCAACTTGCTGGGAAAGGCTATCAAGACCAAAAGTCCAAGAAAACTAATGAAAAGTGATTTGTATCATCAAGACAATGCTCCAGCAGATGTCTTCGGTTTGAAGGGCTGTCGTGCGTAACTCTGGTTTTGAGCTGATTGATCACCCTCCCCATTCTCCTGATTCGACTATCATCTGTTCTCCAACATCAAGAAACACTTTGTTGGGAACCAGTATGGCAGGGACGATGATGTCAAATCTGCTGTTGATGACTTTTTTGACCAACAGGATTGACAGTCTTCTTTGAACAGTCAGATGTCAGTCTACCTGGAAAGAAATAATGCAGTTACTAATAAGAATAACTGAAATTAACTCATGCAGGGTTTCACAATTCTGGCATCATTCGTTCGAAGTCAGCCTCTGAACCTTGCAGCCCACCTTCCTAAATAAACGAATTTTATCGAAAATGACACTGTCAAATGATCATCTTTAAAGTTAGAACTATTAAAGCCACAATAGGGCTTGTTTTTGGATGAACACTATTCATGATGAGGGCCGGTTAATTTTAACAGCTGCAGAACACGCGAGGGATATAGGCGGGCCAGTGGGCTAGAAAGGAGACGGAAGATAAACGGGCACCCCGACTGAAAATCCTTTTATAAAAGACTTGATTTTTGTAAACGTTATACCGTTCGAAAAAAAAAAGAGAGGAAATTCAAAATCTTATTTTCATTCAATATCTGCAAATGGAAATAATTAACACACGGCCCAGTGGATAAAGATATTTGTTAGATCCAGTGGCCAGACCCAGAGAGTTGTGAGTCTAATACCAAGCCACAGCAGTGGTGAACCAAAACTTCGAGTGTTGAGAAATAACTGAGACATACAGAAGAGGTATAGCATGTCGAGCTAGAACAATCTACCCAGGTGGACGAAATAATGTGTTCGGTTCGAAATTACAATTACCTGAAGAAGGCCGGAGAGTACAACGGGCGAAACGTTGTGAATATGGCAATGAAGGTGAGGATAACAGTCCAAATAATGTGAATAATACAAGTAATCATAATACCTCATCTCAGAGATATAGAGGCCGAAATGTTGCGAATATAGCAATGAAGATGAGGATAACAGTCCGAATAATGTAAATAATGCGATTATCAATTTATGCCATAATTTGGACGTGGGAGAAATTATAATTCTTATACACCTTGTTATTGGGACTAGCATTCTGATGTTGCTTTCGAACGTTGTATCCTCCGAATTTCTTCAGGCAAACGACATACCAATACCCTAACGTTGCCGCTGCTGAAAATTACGGCCCAAAATACATTTGACAGATAGTCAGAGATTTCACTGTTTTTAAAGCTTGTAATCATTTCAATGCGTCACTGATATTTCAGTTAATATTGATGATGCGTTAACCTCATTTTGAAAAACGTAAACAACGTGACCGCAAGCTACAAGAACAACAGACGGTAAATCAGTACTTTTTTTTTTATATAACCAAGAAAATGATCAGGTGAGGTTGATTAATTTAACCACATATTAACATTTGCTGAGTTATCGACTGTGAAATATATATTATAGAGCAAAAAAGATCAATGAATGGGTAAACATAGATCTGCTTTTACGCTAGAGTTCAAATGTAGACACAAGCCCGGTTTACACTTGACTCAGAAAGGTACACATAGGCCCGGTTTACACGATAAGCAAAAAGGTGCATATAGGTCCAATTTATACTAGTGCGAAATAGGTAGACATGGGTCCAGTTTACAATAGATACAAAAAGGTAGGCATTTGTCCAGAAATCACTCAAGTGCAATCGAAACACAGATCGGGTTTACACTACAGACAAAAAGATACACTTAGATCCGCTTTAGACGATCGCCAATAAGGCACACATGGGTCCGGTTTGCACGAGAAACAAAAAGGTAGACATAAGTCCAGTTTATAATAGAGCCAAAAAGTAGACATACGACTGTTTTACACTCGTCCAAACGGTACACATACATCCGGTTTACACTACAGTAAAAAAGGTACACATAGGTCCGGTTTACACGAGAGTCAAAAAGTGACACATAGGTCGCGTTTAAAGTAGTCTTGAAGGTACACATAAGTCCATTTTACATTAGAGTCAAAAAGGTAAAAATGGGTCCAGTTTACATTAGAGTCAAAAAGGTTAAAAATGGTCCAGTCTACATTAGAGTCAAAAAGGTAAATATGGGTCCACTTTGCATTAGAGTCAAAAAGGTAAAAATAGGTTCAGTTTATATTAGAGTCAAAAAGGTAAAAATAGGTCCAGTTTATATTAGAGTCAAAAACGTAAAAAATAGGTCCAGTTTATATTAGAGTCAAAAAGGTAAAAATGGGTGCAGTTTACATTTGAGTCAAAAGGTTAAAAATAGGTCCAGTTTATATTAGAGTCAAAAAGGTAAAAATTGGTCCAGTTTACATTAGAATCAAAAAGGTTAAAAATAGGTCCAGTTTACATTAGAGTTAAAAAGGTAAAAATGGGTCCAGTTTACATTAGAGTCAAGAAGGTAAAAATGGGTCCAGTTTCCAATGGAGTAAACAGCTAGGCATTTTTTCAGTTTGCAATCGACTTAGACAGTTGGACATGGATCTTGTGTCCGCTCGAGCCAAAAAGGTTGATAAATGTTGGCTTTATTCCTGAGTCTCCAAGTATCCATCCTCCATATTTCCAAAATCTTCATTTGCTTCTTTCTGTTTCGTATTTTGCGTAATCTACTTTTTTCAAACACCCGGTGAGGATCGCGTTCGCAAATTAACATCCAGACAATTCAAGCACGGTCTTGGCTAGATACTCTGAGGAGAAGACGATTTATTGATGTTATTATAACCCGTCCTCTTGTAACGTGACGTTCTGGACTTGTTAGCAAAGACTTAGTCTGTTTCTATGTGCCGTGTCCCTTCAGGACGTAGGCGACACACAATTTTCTGTCCTTTGTAGCTCTTAATAAATTTTGTCTTTTTCTGATCTCTACCAAACCTTGTTCCGTCATCTATTTACTCAAGCTCGCTAGATAGGTTATGCATTGTTTTCTCCCACCCCACCCTTGCCATCAATCTGTCTTGTGAGTATCAAACTTTCCAAGCCCTTTTTCCTCGTTATGTGCTCTAGAAATTTCAAGTGTTTCTTATTTTAGTGTACTATTTTCCATTTTCTATAAAACTTCGACGGTGCTCACATGTCCAGTCCATGGTATTCTCAGTATCCTTCTGTAGAACCATAATTCTGTTGCTTGAAGTTTTTTCTTCCTCTGTGAGGAGATTGTCCAGTATTCATTAACATATAGGAGGATTGATATTACATAACAGTTTAGTATTTTTTTCTTTGTTTCTAACGATTTTTTCTGTTTCTTTACCCTTTGAGCTCAGACAACCACTTTACGGGTAGTAGAAAAAAATCACATAATACCCAGTAACCGGTTGAGCAGTGGTAGAGAAAAATGACGTAATGCCTAGTCACCGGTTGAACGGTGGTAGAGAAAAATGACTTAATGTTCAGTCACCGGTTGAACGGTGGTAGAGAAAATGACGTAATGCCCAGTCACCGGTTGAACGGTGGTAGAGAAAAATGACGTAATGCCCAGTCACCGGTTGGACAGTGGTAGAGAAAAATGACGTAATGCCCAGTCACCGGTTTAACAGTGGTAGAGAAAAATGACGTAATGCCCAGTCACCGGTTGAACGGTGGTAGAGAAAAATGACGTAATGCCCTGTTACCGGTTGAACGGTGGTAGAGAAAAATGACCTAATGCCCAGTCACCGGTTTAACAGTGGTAGAGAAAAATGACGTAATGCCCAGTCACCGGTTGAACGGTGGTAGAGAAAAATGACGTAATGCCCAGTCACCGGTTGAACGGTGGTAGAGAAAAATGACGTAATGCCCAGTCACCGGTTGAACGGTGGTATAGAAAAATAACGTAATGTCCAGTCACCGGTTGAACGGTGGTAGAGAAAAATGACGTAATACCCAGTCACCGGTTGAACAGTGGTGGAGAAAAATGACGTAATGCCCAGTCACCGGTTGAACAGTGGTAGAGAAAAATGACGTAATACCCAGTCACCGGTTTAAAAGTAGTAGAGATAAATGACGTAATGTCCAGTCATCGGTTGAACGGTGGTATAGAAAAATGACGTAATTCCCAGTCACCGGTTGAACGGTTGAAGAGAAAAATGCCCAGTCACCGGTTTAACAGTGGTAGAGAAAAATGGCGTAATTCCCAGTCACCGGTTAAACGGTTGAAGAGAAAATTGACTTAATGTCTAGTCACCGGTTCAACGGTGGTGGAGAAAAATGACGTAATGCCCAGTCACCGGTTGAACGGTGGTAGAGAAAAATGACGTAATGCCCAGTCTCCGGTTGAACAGTGGTAGAGAAAAATGACTTAATGCCAAGTTACCGGTTTAACGGTGGGTAAACACTTGTAACTATTTTTATATCTACCGTGAAACATTGCATCCTAATTATTTGCCAATTCAAACTCAGGGTCTCAGGCAGAAAGGTTGAAATTGTTCAGGAACGCAAGGCTCAAAGGGTTAACACTTTGCTTAGCTTTTTGAAGGCATATTTCACTATCCCACTTGGCCTTCGGATTTCAGTGTCGCACTTCCCGTCCTCTGTTAAAACACTTTACATTGTTGTAATTGGTTGATTTTTGTATCTCCAATTTGTAATTTGCATGTTGGGTTGTCCCTTTTGCAAACAACAATGTATTCCGTCTTCTGGCAATTACTGTTTAATATTTTCTTCTCGCTTTCCTTCATTAACTTCCATCCTGATAAAGCACTTCCCAGATATTTCAATTGAATTTGGTATCTCCATTTTGTAATTTGCATGTTGGGCTGTCCCTTTTGCTAACAACCATGTCTTCTTGCAATTGATGATTAGACCTTTCTTCACACTTTCCTTTACTACCTTCTGTAGGAGTTTTTGTAGTTTCCTTTCTTTGTCTGCTTTCAAAACTTTGTCACCTGGATAACTTATGTTGTTAGGAATTCTAATTCTCTCATTACCGCCTTACAGTGTACAGCTTGAAGAAGTCCGCTGAGAAGATACATTTTAAAAATCCACTAGCTTTCCTTTTCGGGATTGGAGAGAATTCATATTTCGACAATTTGTTTGCATGATTCCTTTCGAGAAAATAAAACCTTCATTTACGTTCTTCCGACTCCTCCCCAGCCGTCTTTAGTTTTTATTATAAATGTTTGGGTAAATTACAAAATCTTCTATAGAAGGTAGCGACGGAGAGTGTGAAGAAGGGACTAAGCATAAACTACAAGAAGACAGAATGCATGGTCATCAGTAAAAGGATGAGCCCGAGATATGATTTGCAGGTCAGGAACACTAGTATCAAACAGAAGTTTAAATAAAATAGCTTTCTCAAATATACTGTTATACTTATTTCCAGCATTGATGGAGGTTTCCTTCCTAACCTTTTTGTTTAGAGTAGTGTCATCAAGTCATTATTTTCACGTCGAGTCAGGTGTGTCATGTGTTTTAGTTGTTGCTGATGTGATTCCTGTTATTTGGCATAGTTATGAATCTGTAGAATCAGTCCACGAGTTTCGAAGAAATGTGGACTTCGTTAAGATATACATGTTTCATTTGCACAAAACCATTTTAATGATTGGTCTAAGGGGTTGTACACAGCTGACAGTTTAAACCAGTTGTTAAAGAAATTACAAAATCTCCTACAGAAGGTAGCGAAGGAGAGTCAGAAGCAAGGAATAAGCATAAACTACAAGAATACAGAATGCATGGTCATCAGTAAAGAGATAAGCCCGAAATGCGATTTCTAGGCCGGGAACGCTAGAATCAAGCAGACTCGGAAGTTTAATTATCTGGGAAGCGTTCTGAGAGAGGACGGTAAGTGCGACACTGAGATCCGTAGACGTATTGGGATGGCCAAGGACGCATTCCAAAAGCTGGGCACAGAATTACGAAATAAGATGTCTTTGGTAACAAAGAAAACAACACTGAGCTCTTACGTGACATCTGTCCTCCTTTACGGCAGCGAATGTTGGACGATTTCTTCAAAGATGAGGAAGAGACTCGAGACAACGATGTGGTTATACAGAAGGATGCTGAGGATATCATAAACCGAACATGTGAGCAACGATGAGGTCTTAGCTTACAAACAAGAAGGCTTATACTTAACATCAGAAAGAGGCAGCTGAAGTTTCTGGGACACATAATGAGGAAGGAGGGCCTGGAGAATCTGATACTCACAGGTCAAATAGAGGGAAAGAGAGAAAGAGGAAAACAGCGCGTAACATACCTGACAAGCTTGAGAAGGTGGATGACATAACGTGGTCTAGGGGAGGAAGCAGAGGGAAGGAACTTGTTGAGAGATTCAAGGGATAGGGAGAGGTGGAGAGCCATGATCGCTTACATCCTGAAAGAACATGGCACATAAAAAGCGGTTGGCTTGCAGATTAGTGTCTCCAAACTGTGAGTTAAAATGCACATATTTGAAATTGCACTGCGTCATGAAACGAGGCCATTTTCTTTCAGTTCACCGTCCCTAACTTACCTTCATCTATCTATCTCACCCCTCTTGTCACCATTTTTCCATTTGTCGTCTCTCTTTCCAACTCTCTCTCTCCGTTTATCTTTTATCGTTTCTTTCTACCTCTACTTCACAATTGCGTTCTTCTCCACTCCCTCTTCAACTCTCAATCTGTCCTTCAGTGTCTTTTCTCTCTCTCTCTCTCTCTCTCTCTCTCTCTCTTCTCCACTCCATCTTTTTCCTTCTTCAGTTTTCTTCACAGTCTATAAACTCCCCTCAGTCTCTATTCTTTCCCCCAGCTTTCTTTCTTTCCTTCTCCCTTCCCGCTTTGCCTTTCCCTTCCTCCCTTTTTCTTCGTATCACTTTCATAGTCTCTCTCCCACTCTTTCTCACTTTCGTTCTTCCATCTCTCTATCTCTCTCTTCGCTTCTCTCCTTCTCTTCGCGACCTCTATCCTCATTTCTCTCTCTCTCTCTTTTCCTCGCTCTTTCTCTATTCTCTCTTT
The DNA here is from genome assembly GCA_903632075.3 of Acanthosepion pharaonis. Classification (NCBI taxonomy): domain Eukaryota; kingdom Metazoa; phylum Mollusca; class Cephalopoda; order Sepiida; family Sepiidae; genus Acanthosepion; species Acanthosepion pharaonis. The sequence goes on from CAHIKZ030002401.1 coordinate 2,522,575, forward strand.
ACCCTTCTCCTCTTTTCATTTTTCTTCGACTGTCTTTTATTATCTTTCTCCCTCTCTTTTTCACTTTCTTTCTTCCCTCTCTCTATCTCCGTCTTCGCTTCTCTCCCCCTGTCCCTCTCTGTTTGCATTCCTCTCTATTCCCTCCTATTTGTTCTCTTCACACTTTCTTTATTCTCAATCATCTTCTTTCTCCATCTCTTCCCTTCTTCTCTCCTACGACGTCTCCTTCTCTTTCTCTTCTTTAATATCTTTCTTACTCCTACCTCTCCTTCTTCTTCTCTGTCCCTCTTTCCTTGGCTGTCTCAATTCTCTACCCTCTCTACCGTCACTTTCTCCATCTCCTTCACCCCTCCATCTCTTTCACCGTCTTTCTCCACAGTCTCTCTTTCATCCACTCAATCTTGTTAATCTAAATTGGGTTTTTCAAACGACACGCCATCAATCATGGCGGACAAGGAAATTCTGTCGTCACCTTTGTTAATATATTACTTATTTACAGAAGGAAGAGAACAGGGCAAGACTCAATGATGGCTATGTGGTTAACACACCAGGGAAACGAGACGACAAAGCAGACGGTTCAATCTATTCGTGAGTAGCGATACACAAATTAGGCGCAAACGATCATTTTTGCACAATGTTAACAAAATCTTAGAAGTGTATTTACTCAGCAAGAAAGATTGTCTTTTGATTTATTCGTTTTCTACGGCTTATCAAGGGTTACGGTCACATCACATTCCTGTACGACCATCAAAGTTAAGTAATGTTGAGTATGGTCAACCGCTTGCGAACACCAAATACAACTGATTATTAAAGAATAATAAATTTTCGTGGACTTTAACATCATTTTAGGGTCATTTTTTTTATTCAAATCTGTGAATTTGTTTTTTATCCATAGAGTTGGATGTGTTAAAATTCTTCAGCTTTTTAATTTTTTAAATTCTTCAGTTTTTTATTGGCATAATTTTCTACTAGAATTTTTCACCTTTATTGCATATGATCTATTATTGTACATAATTTTATAAGAACACTACCTTATGAAAACTGACATGTAGTAGAGTGTGGGGGTTCGTTTCATAGATTTGGGGGGAGGGGGAACAAGACCTTTGCACCACCCCTGGTATTCAATAAGGTCAAACTGGCAGCGGACCTAAAAAATGATTTACTTTCTGTTGTTAACTGGGCCAAGGAATGGCTTGTTAATTTTAACGTCTCCAAATAAAACTACACTCTTTTAATCGTGGGAGAGAATTCTTATTGTCTGATGCCAACCTCCAGGAAAATGAGTCATTGAGCCTTCTCGGACTAACGTTTTCAGCTGACATGAAGAATGGAATTGCTAGGCCTGCTGCTAGGAAAGTTGGTTCCCTGTGTTGTGCTAAACAATTTTTCTCTCCAGGATCTATCTTACATATTTATAAGTGTACCATATTTTGAATACTGCTGCCACGTCTGCTTTGGTGCTCCTGTTATATTATTACAGATTCTTGATAAAATCCAGGGAAAAATCTGAAATGTTATTGATCCTGACCTGGCATCTCGGCTTCAGTCATTTTCCTACCGCCGTAATGTAGCTTCCCTCTGCCTTTTCTATAAATACTTTCATGTTAATTGTTCTGAGGAACTTTCCTCTATGATATCTAGACTTTATGAATTTAAACACAGTAAGAGATTGGCAGAAAGGTCTCAATTTTACAGTTGAAATGACGACATGTAACCGTAAGTTCTATGCTAACAGTTTCCTCTATCACACTTCATGGAGCTCTATTCTGGCTTCTTGTTTCCCCGTCAACTTTGATTTTCATAAATTTAATATATCAATCATTATTTACTGTCTTCTTAATTCTTGTTTTTTAATTATTCCCTCTCCTTAATAGTGTTTTCTTTCGTATATTCTCTAACACTCCGTAACCACTTGGCTGTTGATGTATATACACAGAATTTTGTTGAACTGAGTGTCCTTGACTTTTATTAATTGTATCCCCTTGAATTTTCTGAATAAAACACCCTGGATTTTGCTTAATTGTAACCTTGGATTTTTTTATTATTTTGGACAGCTTATAATTTGTTTCCTGCAATTAAATCCTCAATCTGCTTTGCCTTATCCTTATTTACCGCAGCAGCTGGCCTGCCTCTCCGGAATCTGTCACTAAAGTCAGTTTCTCTTTTCTCTCTAGGATTGCTAATAAATCTACCATTCGTCCTTATTTTGAATATTGATGCCACATCTGCTCTGGTGTCCCTGTTATATTATTAGAGATTGTTCACCTACATTGCATATGATACATTATTGTAGATGATTAGGTTAGAATAAAATGTGTATTTTATATGAATACTACCTTATGAAAATTGAGTAGCGGTCCATATATTTGGTGGGGAACACAAAACCCGTTCACCGTTATAGAAGTTACAAATTAAACTAAGCATAACTTACTATTAAAGAATGAAAAATTTTCTTGGATTTTGACATCATTTTGGGGTCATTTTTTTTTGTTCAAATCTGTGAATTTGTTTTTTTATCCATAATATTGAATGTGTTAAAATTATTCAACTTTTTAACAAGAAAAATCTCAAGTTAATGTTAAAAACTGCCGCAAAGCATTGATTTATTTAAGATGGAATGATCTATTATGACATGTCTCTAATTTATATTTAAATACATTGTATTTATTTCCAATTTTTCTAGTTGAATTGTTCATCTACATCGCATATGATCCATTATTGTACATAATTAGGTTAGAATAAAATTTGTATTTTATAGGAATACTAGGTTATGAAAATTGAGATGTTGTTGAGTAGGAGTCCATAAATTCAGCGGGAGACACAAAACCCGCTCACCGGCCTTGCATATAATAAATAAAAGGTAAATGTGGAGAGCCATGATCACCTACACCATGAAGCTACGTGCAGTAGCAATTCACAGATAATAAAAAGCAATCTGTGGAGAGCCATGATTACCTACATCTTGAAGGTACGTGCTTTAGCAATTCACAGATAATAAAAGAGGAAGCTGTGGAGAGTCGTGATCACCTACATTCGGAAGGTACGTGCTTTAGCAATTCCCAGATAATAAAAAAGGAATCTGTGGAGAGCCACGATCACCTACATCCTGAAGGTACGTGCGTTAGCAATTCACAGATAATAAAAAGGAATTTGTGGAGAGCCATGACCACCTACATCCTAAAGGCAATTCTTTTTTAAGCATTTCACCCCAAGCAAGGCGGGAGTGCCACTAGCACGCAAGAGGTTACAGAGGATTGAGAACAAGAGTAAAGAGACGTGTTTGAGGAAAGGATACAGAGTAGGACGGGTATCAGTATCAAGGCATCAGAAGATGTCGATTGACATTACATTTGAATATTTGAAGATTATAGCTATCACGGAAGCAAGTAAGAGGAAGGGAGTTTCACAGGCGGGAAGTGCGAGATAAGAAGCTGTTGGAATAGAAGAAACGGCTACATTTAACTATTTCGACAGTGAAAGGGAGAGACCGAGATGCCGTTGCCGTGAAAATACTTGTAGAAAAGACTGAGGGAAACAACGGGACGTCTGTGAGAAAGTGACTGTAGACGAGATGCCAGGTCAGGACCCATCACATTGCATATCCGTCTCTGTATTTTGTTTCGTATATAATAAAAAAGGAATCTGTGGTGGCATGGATATTAAAGATTAGAAAACGTATCAGTTGCTATTTTAATGTAGACAATAAGAAGTGACTTTTCTAGTTTGAGATTATAATAGCTAAAGAAAATATTTCTTCCTTGTTAGAAGAAAAATGTTCATAATTACTTGGCTCCTACTGACCTCCAGAAATATAGATTTCGTAAACGTTCCGGACCTAACATATATTGCCTTTTCTTTTAATTTATTTTCGTGAAGAAAACAAAAAAATGTCTGCCTGACGAAGATGGCAACAATGACAAATGTAATTTTTTTTTTGTCTCGGTTGATGAACAGGTTCTGACTAATAATTACACTGAACAGCGTCATTATTTAATATGATATGAAAATAAGACACAGTACATCCCATCCCATATTAAAATAATTTTGAAAGCAATGTTATACAATGACAAAGTGTGTTATACTTGTAAAATAAATAAAACTCTGTGTTCACTTTTAAATTTGAATAAGGAAAAAATTATTCCTGAAATTTAAAAACAGGAAAATAATAAAGAAGTCTCTTGAAATAAAACTTTATTTGTAAGACATTACAGTGTATGTTTCAGTATGTTTGTGCGAAACCTGTTCTTGATGTGATTTGGTAATCTTATTAATATTAGGTCTTGTATGTTATATCTTGAGGAAGGCAAAAGATTTATGTGAAACCTGTTCTTAATGTGCTTTGGCAATCTTATTAATATTAGGTCTGATATGTTATGTCTTGAGGAAGGCAAAAGGTTTATGTGAAACCTGGGATTTATGTGCTTTGGCAATCTTATTAATATTAGGTCTTGTATGTTATGTCTTGAGGGAGGCAAAAGGTTTATGTGAAACCTGTTCTTGATGTGCTTTGGCAATCTTATTAATATTAGGTCTTGTATGTTATGTCTTGAGGAAGGCAAAAGGTTTATGTGAAACCTGTTCTCGATGTGCTTTGGCAATCTTATTAATATTAGGTCTTGTATGTTATGTCTTGAGGGAGGCAAAAGGTTTATGTGAAACCTGTTCTTGATGTGCTTTGGCAATCTTATTAATATTAGGTCTTGTATGTTATGTCTTGAGGAAGGCAAAAGGTTTATGTGAAACCTGTTCTCGATGTGCTTTGGCAATCTTATTAATATTAGGTCTTGTATGTTATGTCTTGAGGAAGGCAAAAGGTTTATGTGAAACCTGTTCTTGATGTGCTTTGACAATCTTATTAATATTAGGTCTTGTATGTTATGTCTTGAGGAAGGCAAAAGGTTTATGTGAAACCTGTTCTTGATGTGCTTTGACAACCTTATTAATATTAGGTCTTGTATGCTATGTCTTGAGGAAGGCAAAAGGTTTATGTGAAACCTGTTCTTGATGTGCTTTGACAATCTTATTAATATTAGGTCTGATATGTTATGTCTCGAGGAAGGCAAAAGGTTTATGTGAAACCTGGGATTTATGTGCTTTGGCAATCTTATTAATATTAGGTCTGATATGTTATGTCTCGAGGAAGGCAAAAGGTTTATGTGAAACCTGGGATTTATGTGCTTTGGCAATCTTATTAATATTAGGTCTGATATGTTATGTCTCGAGGAAGGCAAAAGGTTTATGTGAAACCTGGGATTTATGTGCTTTGGCAATCTTATTAATATTAGGTCTGATATGTTATGTCTCGAGGAAGGCAAAAGGTTTATGTGAAACCTGGGATTTATGTGCTTTGGCAATCTTATTAATATTAGGTCTGATATGTTATGTCTTGAGGAAGGCAATAGGTTTATGTGAAACGTGCGATTTATGTGCTTTGTAAAGGAAGAAAATTACCTTTAATCTTTGTCATTTTTGTTTCAGCATTCCACATTTTCTTTTACTTCTACGTGCCGTATTCCTTCAGGACAACACCACGCAATGATCCTCTACCTCGAGTGGCTCTTTGGCCTTGTCTTGATTTAACATTAGTATGACAAAATAGTTATCATTAGAAAATTTAACTGTGGTGAAGGTAACTATAGTTGTGTCACCCTTCGATCTTCTTCCCTTCAGGACATTGACAATCATGGCTCTCCATAATGTCCTGTTCTTTTTAGCTATTAATAACATTTGTCTTTTTATCATCTCTTCCAAACCCTTCATCGCCATCCTTTCGCCCAAGCGCGCCAGGTAGGCTGAGTTGCTTTTCTCTGACACACTTAACTTCAAACTGTTATGTGAGTATCATATTTTCCGAACCTTCATTATGTACCCTAGAAATTTTGACTACCTCTTCCTAATACTAATTATAAATGTCCTTTTTGTTTCCATTTTCTCTAAAACTTCGTCGGTGCTTACATTTTCGATCCATGCTATTCTCAGCATGCTTCTGTAGAACCATATTTCTGTTGATTCAAGTGTCTTTTTTCACCCGTGGTATGATTGTCCGGTATTCACTGCCATAAACGTGGACCGATTATATGAGAGTTCAGTCCTATTGACTTTGTTTCTAACGAAATCTTTTCTGTTTCTTAATACTTTGCTTAGCTTTTGGAAGGCATCTTTCTCTATACCAATGCACCTTCGGATTTTTAAATGTCGTGCTAAAAAGTTGTGTCAAAAAGTAGTGCTAAAAAGAAAAAAATGTCGGGATCCAAACGTTGACTTTCAAAGCAAACTGGTAGGCATGTACAAACAAAAAAGCATCTTCCAGGTTAATTTTCGCGCCGTTGTCTTTGTGTCGTCATCAGCTATCCATAGAAATTATCAAGTATTCTTGATAGTGAAGAGTAAGTCCACCCTTCTTCTATGTGCTGTGTCCCTTCAGGACCTTGAAGATCATGGCTCTCCACAATTTCCTGTAATTTGTATCTCTTAATAAATTCTGACTTTTTTGTTATCTTTCCTAAATTTTGTTCCGCCATCCATTTACTCGTTCTCGCTAGGGAGGTTATGTAATGTTTTGCTCTGTGCACATGCCTTCAATCTATCCTGTGAGTGCCAAATTTTCCAAGCCCTCTTTCCTCATTATGTGCCCTAAAAATTTGGGCCTTCGTCGTTGCTCAGATGTTCGGTCCATGGTATTCTCAGCATCCTTCTCTAGAACCATATTTCTATTGATTTAAGTCTCTTCTTCATCTGTGAGGAGATTGTCTAGCCTTCACTGACATAGAAGGGGGAGTGATATTATGTAACAGTTCAGCGCGCTTTTCTTTGTGTCTAACGATAGCACTTAACAATCAAAGAAGGTTAGCGGTACAATTTCTATTTAAAGTGATGGATGAAGAATCTGCTATTTTTTTAGAGGTCGATAAGGACTGATTCGAATTCCCTGGGGTAAGCAAAAGGGATCATTCACTCATTCGTAAAGATTAAGAAATTTAGTATCAAGTTTATAATTTCAAAGGACAAAGACTTGAATATCTATCTATATCTCTGAAATGAGGTATTATCATTACTTGCATTATTTACATTTATCGGCTCAGTGGATAAAGACGTTAGATCCAGTGAATAGACCCAAAAGAGTTGTGAGTCCAATGCCGGGCCACAGCAGGGGTGAAACCAAAAACTTGGAGAGTTGAGTTAAAGGGAAATAACTAAGAGGCGTGGTACATGGAACTATGGCAATCTACCCCGGTGGACGAAATAACGGGTTCGGTTCAAAATTACAATCACCTGACGAAGGCCGGAGCTTACAACGGCAGAAGCGTGGTGAAAATGGCAATGAAGGTGAGGATACCAGTTCGAATAATGTAAATAATGCAAGTAATCATAATACCTCATCTATATAGATATAGACAGATATTCCAATCACCTGAAGAAGGCCGGAGAGTTCAACGTCCGAAACATAAATAAATAAATAAAATAAATAATAGCGTTGAATTGCCTCGTCAATTAAGTATCAAAAGATAAATGATCGCGTAAGCGTGTATCACGCATGGCACATGACTGACTGATTTAGGGGAGGTACAGTGGATTAATGGATACGGATTAAGGAATATGGCACATAACTGACTGGCTGATTTGAACATTCAGCTGAACCTAATCCTACTTTCAGTTCTACGTTGATATTTGGTGAAAGGAGATATTTGAAGAATCGGAATAGAATCGAGTTCATTTCGAATGGATTACAAAACCTGCATTCCTGCCGCCGTTCTAAGGTCTGCAGTGTTGACTAAATAAATAACTAAAAAGAAAGAAAAGAAAACAAGCACATATTTTCAAGAAAGACGGCTCGTTATTTTAACAATACCGTAAAAATATTTTCCCTGACCCAGCATCTGTGATTTCTTTTGAACTAACAAGAGGTTTTTTTTTTCTGTTGATTTTTGAAGAGATTACTAATGCTAAAAGTATTTTGTTTGACACGCGGGAAATATCACAGCGCTGACACCTGAAGAGGAACGAACAAAAGAAGGAAGGAGACAGCGCGAACTATTAGGTGTGTGTGTGTGTGTGTGTGTGTGTGTAAAAGTTTCCAGCGAAATGCCAATTTTTAACAGTGCATTCGATCTTTATTTCTGGGAAAATGCAGCTGGAAATTTTCAGACATACTGGGCGCGATGGATAAATTGTCGTTTAAATGACGCAAACATGAAAATAACACTGGCATATCATTTTAACAGGTATATTTACCAAAATTACACAAAAAATATCTTGAAATACTAAAGAGTAAATTTATTCAATAAAATCTACAATGGCTTCAACCACGGCCTCCAGGCGGCTTCAGAATCTCCTGCAGCTCTTCTGGACGGTCTCCTTGTTTAAGTTGGTGACTACTGCCATAATCCATGCCTTCAGTTTATGATACAAGAAGTTTTGTTCGTCTACGCTTAGGAAATCACCATACACGCTATATATTTCCTTTCTCTTCCTTCCTGGTCTTTAGAATTTCTAAAATATTTATTTTTCGGTAAAATCTTTTTGTCCATTTTATTTTCTTTCTTTCTCTTTCATATTTAAAATCTTTTTTTTTTTTTTATTAATTCATGTTTTTGAAATTTTCATTAAGTACAGGGTGCGATGGGTAAATTGTCTCGATTTTATATGTCTAATTACGTGCTTGCGTTGTGTTTTTGATTTTGTCGATTGTACAATATAGTAGGGACAGTTGGTCATCGTCTGGGAGAAAAAGAGCAACATGACGCAATTAATTCCGCCAAAAATTTAGAAACGGCATGCTGTGCTGCTTGACATTCGCACCGGAAGTTCCAATACGAATATTTCAGAGAGTTTGGGTGTCAATCTGAGGACAGTACAGAGGATTCGGAAAGAGTTGGATGAGTCTAATGGTGATTACGAAGGTGTTTGGAGTGATCACAGGGCATCAGACTCAACCCGGAGACCTACATCAAGTGCCTTGAGGAGGTAGTGCTGCCCTGTCTCAAGAGGGTAGCTGCTGGAAGACTCAGGATTCGAACCTGCGTCTCCTGGGGAAAAGCGTCATTAAATCTTAGGACGCATATTTTTCTAACAAGATCTCTCAAATATTCAGGTAGGTAGATGTAAATAAATAAATGTACTGTTTAATAAATAAATAAATTTCCATATATATATATATATATATATATATATATATATATATATATATATATATATATATATATAGATACACCTAGTGAGCCAGACAAGGTGAGGATACCAGTTCGAATAATGCCAAACTTTCCCTGACGATCCGTTTAGGTGAAACCTAGGTAGGTTTGTCTGGCTCACTAGGTTTATCTAGGTCTGCTCTACGGTTGTATTGAGCTCTTTTGTTAGTTAGTTGTTTACTCGTGTCGGGGTTTTTTCTTTGGGCTTCAGACCTGCATCTGTGCGATTTTTTTCGGCAGACGTTCATGTTTGTAGCTCTTTCTTTTTTTAAAACCTTTTTTCCCTCGAGATTGATTTGATTAGCAAATCAAAATTCGAGGTTTTTTCGAAAACGAGTCTATATATATATATATATATATATATATATATATATATATATATATATATATATATATACATATATATTTGTCATGCTTTTGCTTTAGCAGCTACCTTCATGATTTTCTCCGATGTTTAAATTGTATTTCGGGAGGCGGCTTATGCGATGCTCGGAGCGCCTGCGCAGAGACCGATTAATTTATTTAACGTTTTGCTTTCATAACGTTCCAATCTGGTATGGAGTGAATCAGAAAGAAATCTAATTTAAAGTAGAGTACGACATATACATATATCTAAAATCTTTATGTTATACTTAAGAGGAACGAGCAACGTTTTTTTTTATTTTCAAGTCATATTTTCGGACCCTTGTTAGAACTTTCAAAATTTTGGTTAATTTTCTCTTTTTTTTTTTTCGTCAACGAATGACCATAAATTGGTAAAGGAAATTCTAACATCTTTTCCGGTGAAAAACACATTGATTTAGGAGAAACCGTCATTAGATCTGACGTGTCTTAGACCCCGTAGGACACTCCCGACCAAACAAACCATATTTTTCTAACAAGATCTCTCGAATATTCAGGTAGGTAGATGTAAATAAATAATTCTACTGTTTAATAAATAAAAACAGAGGATCTACTCAAATATGAGTATTCATTTAAAAATAACGTTTAAAACAAATAAATTTTAAAGAAAACTGTCAGATTTAATCTATTTCCTATAAAATTGTCTTTAAGTTACAATCCAAGAAAACAGACATGTATATTTCGAGAATCGGGAAAATGTATATTCAAAGGCACTATTCGGGCTTTGTTTAATCAGGAAGTCGTATGGGGCTGAGAGGTCAAGGTATGGCACATCCTATAGCTGTTTTCCCCGCATGAAACGCAGGTTCGAATCCTTATACATTATATTTTTTTTAGTTTCTAAAAAACGTAATATATATAATGATTATATACGTATATTATATATGTTTCAAAGGTTGTCCCGTTCTGGGTAAGACGATAAACTACGTCCAACATCAAGGCCTCTAATCAGGAGGTTTTGGGGAGCGTGGAACCACCTCTTAATTGCTGGTGTTCCCAGGTCCACCCTGACGCAGGGTGGTAGCACCTGTTAGGGTCCCAGCCATAGGTAAATAGTTAACCCCTCAAACTAGGGTCAAAACACCATGAAAGCGTAAAAATAGGTTTTAATACCGGAAATACTTTGTAAAAAATTATTACCAGCAATTAATTTTAGGAAAAAAAGATATTACTAGAAATATTTTGGAAAAAAAATTACCAGCAATAAAAATTGTCGGCATTAAATTGAGGCTGATATGCCATAAAACAAACCAAACCAAACCAATCAAAGGTTGTCGTAACCGGGGGTGATGGTGGGGTCAAGCTCACACTCTCAATACTTCCGTTGCATGCGTTTCAACTAGCCTCTTACAACTAAGTCCAGCTCCAAGCCGGAGAATGGGTGAAGGCGGAAAACTGACGCCTCATGACCAGCTGCTTCAGGTAGATGGAGCTCAATAGCCCAGGAAAACAGTCCGTCTACTGGAAGCAAAACCTAATTTTAAATATCCGCTGCCTTGCGGTCATATCCAAACAAGGAAAAGACTATGGATGTAAATCCAGACATAAAACTCGGAGTAGAGTCCCGAATGCGGTTGGCTGTGAACACTGACAATTTTCCGGCAACTCCTGCAGCTAAGCCGTCCCCAAATATAAGGCTCTGTATTCCTTTGGATCTTTTTAGTACAGCCGAGACCGGGGCATATAGTCTGGGCTGCGCACGGCCTCCCTATACCATACCGCGTCCTGGAGAGGTCATTCCAGTTTCACAACCAAAGGACTGAATTTTGACCAAACAGGGTGCTACTTTTATCTCGCGAAATAAACGGATTCATACTACTACTAATATTAATTTTGATGCGCCAAATTCAAATTTCTGAACAGTTTTGCTACATCACCTCTAGATTTTTCTTGGTCTAGAACAAGGGTCGGCAACTTACGGCCCGCGGGCCGGATCCGGCTCGCGAAGGTATTTTGACTGGCCCGCGAGCCTGATTACCAATGACTCTATTTTTAACATGACAGACGACTTTGAAATGAAATTTGTTATATGTCATTTTCCATAGAATGTCTACATATCTCAGTGTACTAAAAATATTAGACTATCTGCCAGTTATCTTTCATGAGACTTATTTTACCAAGTTGCGTTTAATGTCAAATAATGGATACATATTTGTCATGACCCTTGGCTACATTAAAAGATAACAGAAGCGAAAGGAACGATAAAGTGAAAGAGGCCAGGGAGGGACTGACATGCGAAGTAGCAGAAATCTAAAGACAGTTAAACATACGCGCATTATACATACATGCCTCATGAATGTGTGGATGATACCGCATGTGTACGTACGTAAGTGTATATGTTTGCAACTATTTGTACTCGTATGTATGGGTATATGTGCTTCGTTTTTGTTTGATGTGTGTGTGTGCGGTTCGTTTGTGGAACAATTTTCAATAACAGTTTCAAACCTACACGTCATAATTTCATCCATTTCACTTCGGTTGATTTTTTTCACTTTGAAGTATTTTGACCTTCCTTGAGGAAAAATAATTTTTGTTAGGTGTTTTTTAATTTTAGATTTTCTTTTGTTTTTCTGATTTCTCAATCTTTATTTTCATTATGGTTTTAAATATTTAGGTTGACAGGGATCTGCATATGTAATTTTCCTTAATTTTTCATTAATGGCCTTCGTCCGGCCCGCGACCCGTGACGCGTCATTATAACAAGATCCGGCCCGCGGAGTCGAATGAGTTGCCGACCCATGATCTAGAAGATGGTGTAAGTAAGGATTGGCATTATTATAATGTTCGATCTCAAGTCAGCCTTGCGCAGAGTTGGAACGACTAATGAAAAGGTAGATTTATTCATAAGGTGAGGTTTTGGAGAACACGTGCGAACGCCATGAGTGAGAAAGTGGAAAAATGTTCAGTAGTCAGTGGATTGGAGAAACTAGTGTGCCCCAGAGTATCTGTCCGTTTTCCACATACTACCATACAGCTACATCTTGGAGAAAAGATATGAAAGAGAGTGAGGCAGGAAATGTTTGTCTTTTTATAGACTTAAACAGCGCCATCTAACGGTGTTTGACGAAACCAAGTAGAACATTATTCATTATTATTATTATATTTACGATTTTATTTAATTTTCCCGAAATATAATCTTCAACGCTATTATTTATTTATATATTTATTGAATTGCAGTCTTTACATTTGATCAGGCGTGATATTTAACTCAGCCGAATAATGAATTCAACCCTTGACCCGACGTTGCTGGAGGATGCTGGCAACAACACAAGTAAGTCCTTTTGTTCTTTGTATGGCATTACATTATTCGCTTTGATGTTTCATACTTGGATGCACATGTGATGTAAAGGGTGGCGGCTCGGAATGAGAACGCGGAGAGCCGAGTTCGAATTCCAGTCGGGTTCGTTACGTTGACTTACGCACAAATATCCATGGGAAATGTATGAATCCATCTTGTTTCCTGGAAAGGACTTTTATCTTAGATAAATCATTTTTTCTCTAAAGATGTTGATGAAATATTCACTCGCAATGAAAAAAGTATCCTTACAGACAAATATACAGGGTGTCCAAAAAAATGACATCATTTTAAAAGCAATTATCTTGAAAACTCCTAAGTCTAGCTCAATGAAATTGAACAGTTTAGGTGTTGAACGTCATAAGTTTATTATAAGACCGATTTTATAACTGTTCAATACGTGCACCGCCTGTGACACGGCACACATCAAGTCGGTAGTTAAGCTCTTGCCAAACACGCCGTAGGATGACTCCGGTAACATTATCCAGTGCGGAATTGACTCTCTGCTTGAGTCCATCAATTCTAGCAGGAAGAGAGGGACATAGACCAGTCCCTTCACATATCTCCATAAAAAGAAATCACACGGGGACAGGTCCGGTGACTGCAGCAGCCATTTCATCAGAAAATTGTCTTCATCTCCACCACTCCCAATCCATCTCCCTGGTAGATTCTCATTGATATAATAAAAATAAAACATTAATTATAAAATCCCTATCTATTTCTATACATTCTATGAAAATTTGAGGTTGTTTCAACAAGAATTGCCAAAATTATCGACCTGCGAAATGATGTCGGATTTTGGGGACACCCTCTATGTGTTTATCTTCCAATAACTTACAAAGGGTTAGTAAACCTGTTGTACAACTCCACTACATTCTGTTCTCATTACCGCTTTACATTACTTAGTTTAACGTGTTTTATTCATTTTTGTTGTTTGTTCAAAGTCTCAGTAAATGGATATTTCCGTCTACTAATGAACCACATCTGCACAAGCTTAATTTTCAGGTAGCATTTCATTTTATACAAGTATTTCATTTTATATAGCATGATTTTGTTGTTGACGTTGAGAAAGAGGGCATCTTGAAAACAAAAGGGCTTTTTGTTGAGTGAAAGAGGCTTCTTTGCTGAGATAAAAAAAAAGAGACTGATAGAAAGAGGGATCACTCTAGGCAGGAAGAAGACTGTTTGCTGACAATAAAGTGTTCTTGTAGGCTAGCAAGCGGGATCATTGCTATCAAAAAGAGGACATTTTGCTGACAGGAAAAAGAGCGGACTCTCTGCTGGTAGAAAGGAAGTTCTTTGATGACGAGAAAGAGGGCCGATTGCTGATAAAAGACAGCTATTTACCTGGCAGAAACGTGTTAATTTACAATTTTCTGACAAAAAGCGATTTGCCCATAAAAGATATTTATTTTTTTTTTTTTTTGCTAATTGAAAGTGGGTTGTTTACTGAAAGTTTGAAAAAGATGATGTTAATTGTTCGGATGAGATTTCGCTATGGTAACAAGGCTTTTTTAAAATTTAAGCACTGTCTAGAGTGGTGACGAGGTCTCATCGATTTATAGTTGAGTTAGCTAGATGTAGCCACAAGTTCTATGCTAATGGGGCTTTTTTATCGCACTTCTTGCGTGTGGAAGTCACTTCTGGTTCCATGTTTTCCAGTCAACTTTAATCTTCAAAAATTTTAATGCAATGTCAACCGTTATCTACTTTTCTTCTGATCACTCTTCTTTTGTTCTTGGTCCTTCTGTTTTCTAATTCTTCCACACCCAGTAACCCCCTTGTGGCTTAGTGGCTTTACTACCTTGCTTGGAATGAACTCGATTAAAAAAAAATGCACACACTCACACGCTAGTCAGAACATAGACATAGTACGAGGATTAGTAGAGTGCCGAACCCTATATGTGTGGGAGGTTCGGATTGGTCTCAGGACGGTCCAGTCGCTTCCAGTCTCTCTGCTGCCTCAGTGTGAGATGTAGGTCTCTTGTCCTTTCTTGGCCTCCAACAAGTGAACATGCTCCCGTCTGTTCCTCCCGTCTGATACCACAAGCCGAACTTATGAAAAAAGAACTTTCATTATTCCATACTTAAGAACGTATTCACAAAAATAGGTAAAATGCTTTGTATTGTGGAGTAATCACTCACACCATAGTGGTAGGAATTTTAGGCTAGTTTTCACCTGATTAAAAAACAGAAAACTAAACGAACATAGTACAGAAAAAGAATAGTAAATTGTATATTAATTTGATACAATTTTAATTATATGTATAGTTGAGTGTATTTTTTACGTTACAATTGTATTATGTTACATGTTATGAAAGGGAGCAATTCACCCCGTAATATTAGAGTCAAATCACAGAGTGAAGTTACACACGTGTTGTCTAGCCAACGGCTCTTGAGCGAAGAGATTAAATATAACGTCTTTTGGCGAGATGTCTGTATTTCCGGCAGGAACCGTTTTTTGTTGCATGCTGGGTGTAATTTTATTATTTTTATTTTTAATTTAATTCTTTTAAACAAGGTTTAAATATTATGGGTTTTTTCTGTTTATAATTTTCATTATTATTTTATATTTTATTTTATATTTACTTATTATTTTATTTTATTTATTTGGAAGTGAGCATTCGGTTTTGGTTTTCCATACAGAAGTCTGCTGGCTGTCATGTTGGAGATCTTCAAAGTGCTTCTTTGGATTACAAGAAGAAATCAAAGCTTTTCTGAAGGAACATGACGATCTGCTTAGAGAAATGGAACCACAAGAATTCAATCAAATGCTAGTCTATTTGAGTGATATTTTCATTCGTATTAATGACCTGAGTGTATCTGGTTGGGTATTCACTCACACCATAGGGCTAGTGGTAGTAGAATTTTAGGCTTGTTTTTATGAAGGTAAAAACAGGAAAAGTATATGTACACAATACAGAAAAGGCATAACAAATTGTATGATAATTTCCTACAATTTTATTTATGTATTTGTGTGTGTGTATTTTACGTTGCAATTTTGATAAAGTTCATGTTATAAAAGTTAGCAATTTACTAAGTAATATTACAAACCATATTACAGAGAGAAGTTACACACGTGTTGTCTTCCTGGTGGTTCTTGAGCGAGGAGATTGAATATAACGTTTTTTGGCGGATGCCCGTATTTCCGACAGGAACAGTTTTTGTTGCATGCTGAGAGTAATTTTTTTTTTATTTAATTTATTTTAAATAAGGTTTAAATATTATTGTTTTATTTTATTTTATTTATGATTTTCATTATTATTCTTATTTTACATTTTATTTTTATTTAACCAAAACGAAAAAGTCACACGGTGCAAGATCAGGTGAACAGGGAAGTTGTTCCCGTACGGCGATGTTCTTCTCGGCCAGGAACTGCCGGATGATCAGAGTGTTGTGAGCAGGTGCGTTGTCACGGTGAAGCTACGATTTGTCCTGACACAGTTCTCGTCGCGTGTACCGAGCAAAGCAAACGCCGTAGGACTTTTTTGTAGACTTGTTGAATGGTCGTTTGACCTATGACAAGAACTCACTGTAGATGATGCTCATAGCTCACGTTGCACACTCCGTCCCGTTACTTTTCAGACAGACTTTATAGGTGGAGGCATGCTGGAGTAATGGATAGCACCTTGGGTTGGGAAATGCCGAGTTCGAATTCCAGTCGAGTTTGTTACATTCACTTATTTGAAAATACCATTGGGTGAGGTGTGAATCCATTTCTCCCCACACACCACTCTTCAAGCAGCTATGAGTAAATAGCAAGGCAGACTGGGTCCTGGATGGCAACCAATCTTGAAGGATAACTCTGAATACAAGATTTCTAACTATGGGTAAATAATAGGGCTGACTCTGCTCTTCAGCCTTGAGTGGCAACCAGTCTAGGGGAAGGAGACTATGAATTCAAAATCGTGTGTAGCCTTGGCGAAGCACATACTATGCAGCTAAGGATATGATCGTGAAGTTTACAATGACTCTGTGATCCGGACTATGGCGATAAATATATATCATAAATGAAGTAAGGAAATCCTATTTAAAGAGATAGAGTGACACTTAAAATATAAAGAACGGAGTATGGAGAAGAGCGTATTCCAGTTTTTTGGATTGGAGTGGGAGATGGAGCGGAGGCTGGAGACTGAAAGGACTTCAAAATCAGTCAGTAAATGATTGAAACTTAACAGAAATATATTAAATTCGTTGTACCATAGATTCTACTGGTTTTAATAGGTTTGAATTTTAAAACAAAATATTTCATTGGATGTATGTTTTTTGATGGCGTATTTACTAAGTTAGCTTCGAATAAAGTTTTTTTTTTTTATTTTCATGAGTGAATTATAAAATTATAAGCGATTGATCAATAACTGAGTAAACGATTAAACCTGGATTCAACAGTCTACGCTACCTGCCAAGATTTCAAAAAATAAAAATAAAAAAGGCCTAAAATGTGATCTTTTCGAAGTCGTAATTGCAAGTTTTCGTTATCTAGGAATCATGTAACTTTTAAAGCAAATATTTCAAAGTTTCTTACGTGGTAAGTCATCAGATGATTATAATCAACTTTAGTTTTTATTCTATTGCTAATGATTTAGATTCTATGGATGACAACATACCACCTCCCCTCTACGAAATAACCCGGAAAATAGCAATTTTTCTCATTATCTCCAGCATATAACTATAATACTATAGAAAATAGAGATAAAATAAAAACAGAACTCTTTTCAGTATGTATTAGACTATATGATTACCAAATATCCTCTTCTTACAAGACAAAGTTATGAAGTGCCAATGTTGGCAAATCGTGTTATTTTGAAATCAGCTAAGATTGATACCAAATTTCAAGAGAGCATAAATCCTGAACTAAGAGTTTAAGAAAGCGAAAATGTTAGGGGTTTTTGTTTCTCATAGGTAGGCATTTACATTCCATTATTCAGTTAGCGCACAATTGTGTTTCATTGTGACATTCAAGGCATATTAATGCAATTGCTTGCCTGTTCATTTTGCACCAAAGGATATTGAGGTTACCCCGTCCCTCCTCTCAGATGTGAAAGAGGCAAGACCTCTTAGACTGAATACAGAGGCCATGTGCTGCCCAAACTACATGGACCCTTTGACGTCACACATTATGAAATGGACAAAGTCCGACAATCATTTTAAAAGCAAAATGTCTTAAAATAATTGTCGTATTTTCTCCATTGCATAATATATATATATATATATATATATATGTGTGTGTGTGTGTGTGTGTGTGTGTGTGATAGAAATACACACACACATATATATATATATATATATATATATATATATATATATATATATATATATATATATTGGGTGTAACAACAAAATTGTCCAAATCATGAAACAGCATAATTCTCCATCCAACAAAATGTTTAAAATCTAAAAAGTCACTAACCTAATTGAGTTTCTTTTTTCCAGGTTTTCAGTTAAGGCTTTTAGCCATCTTGACACCATTTTTAGTAAAAATCACTGCAAAACCATTTGAGTTATTCAGCTAAAAAGCGAACAGGTTAAAATCGTTCTGTGTCAGCCTCACTGTCTTCTCAATGGTGAGAGGAAAAAGATCATCCAGGCCTTCAGTAATTATAGAAATATTCATACTCTGGCTTCCATCTTCAAAATCCATTCAAAAACCATCAAGAGAATAGTGAATAAGTTTTAAAAAGATGGAACAGTAGAGAGGAAAACTGGATCAGGAGTTCCCAACAGGAAGAGAGATCCTCATTTCAACTTAGAGCTAAAAAGATCAATTAGAAAAGATCCAACTAGATTGATAAGACGTTTGGCACGTGAGAGAGAAGTTTCAGCTATGACAATCAAATGAGCAGTGAAAAAAGACTTGAATATTAAATCGTACGTGAAACTTGTGATGTACCTTGTTACTCCAGGACAGAAAGTTAGTCTATATGTATACTGTATGCCGACATTGTATGCCGGCAATGGAGATCATTTGATATTTTAAGAGAATATAAAAGACATTTGTAGGATATTTTAGGTTTACTGGTATTGGTTACTGTGTCATAAAAAAATCCCGCCTAAATGACGATTTCTACACGATGGTGATGGTTTAAATGTATGTATGGATGACCACAATTGAAACAATTTTCTGTTTCTCATGTTTATTTTTAATTTTAATTTAATTTTTATTTCTTGTTTAGTGCAAGGGTTGCCGATGTCAACCAAATTAACGATTGGTGTCCTGGCTGGGGTTGCAGCATTTGGTCTGATCATCATCATAATTGTATTGGTTTGTCTCCTGGTCCAGTCAAAGAAAAGCGGAACGGTTAAAAAGTAAGCACGCAAATACACACACAGGGACACATTAATAAAGACTTTCAGAAACAGAAACACGCACAAACACACAAATTACCAGAATGGCCAATCTGTATGTTGGTGTTTCTGAAGATTGGTTCGATGACGTTTGTGTAGACGTTCTTTATAGATAGACTGACATATAACCTTTACATTCCTAGGTCGCTCATTAAATTTACTGAGGATCTGTTCCATTTCATCCATCTTAGAAATTTATTTTGCAACAAGTATTTATACACACTAATTAATTCAAGTTAAATTATAGATGATGCTAAGTGATATAATTTAATGTTGATAAACAAAAGCGAGTAAATATTGTTATTATAGTTGTTTTTTAATAAAATAGTTATTATTTATATTCTTTTCGTTTTAGAAATTAATTATGTATTATATATTTTAAATAATAGAATTTTACCGTTTCCTTTTAATTTTGTTAAATTCTTATAGTCATATATGTTGGCTTAGGAAAGAAGTATTTCTTTCAGAAAAGGAAATATTTAAAAAAAATTGGAGCGCATATATATATATATATATATATATATATATATATATATATATATATATATAATTTATTTTAGGATATTAAAAGTAAAAAATCGCTACACAATTACAATTATGTTTCAACACTACAAATGTGTCTCTTCGGGTGATGGTAAACACCTAGCGAGTGAACGAGTATTTTAATTTTAAATAGTAGATTACTTCCTCTTTTTCTCGAATAAAAAACATTAAAAAAGGATTAAAACATGTATCAATATAGTAATTTCCTTTCGTCTTTCAATGATAATGTTATTAAGCTTATCAGACAATATGAAAGGAACTTACTTAAAATAAATAGACAAAACTTGTCTATATTATTTAATGAAACATGCATCAATATATATATATATATGGGGGCGCGTGAATATATAACTACTTGAATCGTATTAACCCCAGTCCTTCACAATGTCCCACTTTCAACGACTTCTACTTGATTCACTAAATCAAGCACTCTGGACATCACTCAACTGCAGACAGTTTATACACCCTAGCCTTTAGCCAAACAGAAGTGAAAGGTAATTTAAAAAAAGGAAGAAAAAACATAGTAACAATGAGTGTTGTATTTATTTAACTATACAAAACAACGTGGTTTAACTGTGAATAAGATATTAAAAATAAATCATTTTTTTCTTTTTCTTTCCAGGGCAAAGTCCCAGAATTCTGAGCTTCCTGCTTCCCATACCCAAATGACTCCATACCATGGCCACTTCCGGTCATCGAATGATATTCCACCTGCAGGTGCATACCCTCCCGATGGCAACTTCCGGGAGTATGACAACTGGGCATATACTGCTGGCACTGACGAATTGAGCTACTATCCAGACGTCATTTCCGACTTAAACCGGAAGTAAGTGGCAGAACATACTGTGAACGTTGAATACTTGTTAAATTTTCATTCAAATTCATTTTGACAAATATGATTGATTCGTTTTTTTATGGCTTATCAACCTCTTGCAGGTTATTTGAAGCCAGAAAATATTTTTAGATTGGAAGATATTTTCTTCTTTTTTTTTTTTTTTGAGATGATAATGGTTTAGTGATACATGTCTATGTAACTCATAACTTGGTGGGGAGAATCGGTGGATACAATACTTAATAAAAATTTGATTAACCAGAAATTATAATGTGAATATAAAGTGGTTGGATTAATTATATATTACCATCAATCCCTCCCTTTACGACCATGGTAGTTTCTCTATATTTATATCCCAGAGAATGTAAATAAATCTAAAAGACATCTTGTGTGGCTAATCAATATTTCATTGATAGATTGATTTGTGTTCGATGACATATCAACCTTTTGCAGGTTATTTAAAGCCAGAAAATATTTTTAGATTAGAAGATTTTTTTTTTTTTTAGAAAATAATGGTTTTTAGATTTTTTTTTTTTAGATAATAACTTGGTGGGGAGAAACGGTGGATACAATACTTAATCAGAATTTGATTAACCAGAAATTATAATGTGGATATAAAATGGGGGATCAATTCTATATCATCATCATTATATGAACTGATCCCTCACTTTATGGTCACGATATGTGTAGCTAATCAGTATTTCATTGGTTGATTCGTTTTCTACGGCTTATCAATCCTTTGCAGTTTATGTAAAGCCGGAAAATATTTTAGATTATAAGAATTTAAAAAATAAATAATAATGATTCAGTGATACAAATCTTACTAATTAACCCTTAGGTAGGGGGAGACGTGGTGAGTTCATAACTTTCCTGAGGTTATTTGCATGTAAGTGAATATAACGAATACAATTGGAATTAGAAATCAGCTCTCTGAGCTTACAACACCTGGTATTCCCAAGCGGTCACTCATCTATGTACTGATCAGAATCAACTTTGCTTAACTTCGCTGATTGTACAAGAACCTGTGTCTCAACGTGATGCAGCCGGAAGCATTGACAAACATGGTAAGAAATGACCTGTTTTCTCGATAAGGTAAACACTGGTCCAGTTTATATTAAAGTCAAAAAGACATTGGTCCACATTGCACAAGTGTTAAAACTCTAGATACAGAATCGGTTTATGTATATCTATAGCTGGCCACTTGTTTTCGAGGATACCCGTCTACTAGGGCGGCTAGCCAATCCCTATTGCAGACGCTTGCTCAGGCGCATTTGTGTTCATACAACACCCACAGAGACCACTTGTGGTTTACACTGCAACTATGCTGAGCAGACCGTAGTTACAGTTTCTGGGAAGAGCGTGTTATCTAGCGTAATCAACAATTTGAACAAGGCCAGCACGCTCAAGCCCCCGGCTATGATGACAGCTATTGATGGTCCCAAATGTTCCGTCTACTAAATTTCACTCACAAGGCTTAGGTCAACCCGTGGTATGGTTTTCGACCCCTCCATTCCGATAACATCAGGAAGTATCCTTGCTGACAACTCGATCATGGTGAGATTCGAACCCGGATTTAACCAACGTTCTAACGCCTCAGTCATGTGCGGTTTATACAAGAGGCAAAAAAGGTAGATATTAATCCGGTTTACACTAGTGTTACTGCTGGTTCGAATCTAGGTAGAAATATATATTTATTATTACAAAATGAACAATTCTGGAACAAGGCCGATGAGGAAATGTGGAGAGGCTGGTCGACATTAACCGAGTTAATCAGATTCACAACCCATTCATTCATTACAATTTACTCAATCACCCCAAGAACTTATCCATCACCATTCAATGATGACCCTACCAGGAATTTAGAATTCCCGATGGTATCGCTTTCAGGACCACACAATCCCCTTCACCACAACAAGGAAGGACCATCATGCAGTGGCGCAAGGCTAAATTTAATATGGGTTATCCGGGCACTTAGGCTCGGCCAAAAATTCTCCGTAGACCCCGTATAAAACGGGGTTGGGTAGCTGTTTCCCGAGACGTGACTCTACCCTTGTCTGGAGATCTTCTCTGACCGGAGACAGAGAGTTTGACCAGTACAGCTGGAGACGAATCTCCGACTGCAGACAAACATACAGTATTTAATACTGTATTTATATGAATGGTGACATAACCCATTATCATCTGTTGGTATGCTACAACAAATATAAAATAAAATAGATTACTTTCATGTTTATTTTGTTTCAGGTCATATTTTTTTTATTCCAGAACTAGTTTTGATATTGTTTTTGTATCATTAACACAATTTTAATTTATATCTGTGTACAGTAATAATGAAATGAATAGGCCTTTAATATAAAATAGCTATAAGATTAATGTACTATGGAGATTTTTGTATCATTTTTTTCGTTTTTCAGAAGTGCAATAGGAAACAAAGACCTTCGATGGGCAACAGTTAGTCTCCGGGCACACGACAACTATGATTACGCACGGTAAGTTGAGAAGTTAAACAGCAAGATAATAAAATGAAAAAAAAAATACCTACGAAATACTATATTCATCATAAGCCAATCCTCGACTGGACAAAGTCGTTTCCCAAATCTTTCTGTTACTACCATGACTCTAGGATCAAGAAAATCAATATAAAATCAATATAAAATCAATATAAAATCCAAGAACCTGAAATTCAAGTCAAGCTCTTTCGTATTCATGTTTTATTTTTTTTTTGAAAAACATAATTTTTTAAAAAAAGTGAGTCTGCCATCTCTTACTATCTCACTGTCTTTTTGTTCTTACTTCGTTTACCATCCATTGGACACCAACAGACCAACACCTGCTCCATCTATAATCCTTTCTTTTTGCTATGTGTTCTGTCCAGCCACACTTTTGTCATTTAACAGCTTTTGTGTTCATCTTGGAATTCACCCCAGAAAATACCATATAGTATGTTGTGGTAAACCCTCCTACAATAGAATGAACTCTTCCTCCTCTCATAAATACTAACTGCAAGAGTCGGTTGGGGATTGAGGTAGACACAGTGCTAACCTGCTGTTCGGACGTACACTGCTATCTACTTATCCCTAACACTCTTGCTTTGTATATATCTTCAATATACTTGTTCAACCTACCTTCATCTTCTGTCTTTCTTTCTGGCCCCTAAACAGACCACAACATTATATGAATTGAATTTAATGCTAATGAGGAACCTTTCTTCTAAGAGACGTTGATTTTCACTGGCTCCAGTATCTACCCCAGCCCAGATGATACTAAATTAAATTTAACATTAGTGTTACACCAGAGCCTCTGAGAAGTCAGGTGCATCAGAGGGTTGACCTCGAAGGTGATCTCATAGCCACTTACTTCTCCTGACGTGTAAACAAGTGGTCAACCCAGTTGCTCTTAGAATATGCACACGCAGGTCAAACGATAAATGGAAGATACGCACTCAAGAAGAAAAAGACCCGTATCTCACATTTTCGCAAGAAGAATCCACATTCGGAGAAAACTGCAAATGCCACCTACCGACCAGCCGATATTATTTGACGGAGTCTAAAGTAGAATAAACAATAATTTTACGTATGAGAGATTTAGTCTGTACCACGATAACATTTCATTGGTATGCTTTATTTGATTTTTAATCCATGTTTACTTCTTTCTACGCTGGACTTTTTAGGTCTATTAAATGTATTGATCATTTTTCGCGTTAGCGAATAACTTTTACCAAATGCGGCTGTTGTTGATCTATAAAAGAACCAACCTTCAGTAATGTTTAAAATTCGTGCCCGCACAAAAACAGTGAACCTAAAGGACGTTATTTTTTATTTATCTATTTTTTAAGCATTTCACCCCAAGCAAGGCGGGAGTACCACAAGCACGCAATGGGTCACAGAGAGTGAGAGCAAGAGTAAAGAGGCGTGATAGAGGAAAGGATGAAGAGAAGGACGGGGAATTACATCAAGCCATCTGAAGATGTTGATTGGCATTGCATTTGAATAATTGAAGATTATAGCTATTAGGGAAGAAAGTAAGAGGAAAGGAGTTTCACACACGGGAAGTGCGAGACATGAAGCTATTGAAATAGAAGAGACGACTACATTTAACCGCTTCGACAGTGAAAGTGTGAGACTGTGAGGCCAAGCTTGTAGCAAGTTTAAATTCACGCAGTTTGGGAAACAGCGAAAGTAGCTCGTTGGAGCAGTTACCGCGAAAGTATTTGTAGAAAAGACAGAGGGAAGTGACTGCACGTCTCTGAGAAAGTGACTGTAGATGAGATGCCAGATCAGGACCCATCACATTGCATGTCCATCTCTGGATTTTCTCTACACAGAGAACCAACTTTCCTTGCAATAGATGATGCTATTGATTCAATGTATTTGTTCCATCTTAGGTCAGCAGACAGTGTGAGACCAAGCAGTCGCAAAGAGGTGCTCTCATGGAGTTGAGCATCAGACATTCTCATGGGAGGCTGGGAGGGTTCTAAGTGGTGGGTAAAAGAGAGCAGTTTTGTTCTTGAGGCATTAAAGTTTACCAGCCATTTCTTATTCCCGCTATTACTAAATACACTTTTGACTCCTTCGGCAATGTTTATTTACACGATTATAAAAAATATGTGAATCAAGTACAATGTGATATTTATTATTCACCAATAATAAAGATTTATTGTTTACCCATTTATAATTGCTAAACAAGAAATCTTTATTTATGGAAATAAATAAATTAAAGAAATAAATTTGAGAAGAAATCTTTTTTATTAAAGATTTATAAAAAAAATATCAAAATATGTAATCCAAGTTTAATGTAATATTTATTATTTACGATTTTATGAATAAACTATAAAAACAATTTTTTTATTTAGAATTTTATAAAAATATCTTTTTTAGAGCATACAATTTGAAATTAGGACATCTTTGTTCGAGCTGACAATTTGAACATACGATTTGCAATTAAGATATCTTTGTTCGTCCCAGACAATTTAATATATGGAAACTTTGTCCCTTTTTTTTAACATGTACGATTTGGAATTAGGACATCTTCCTTTGTCCGAGCCGACATTTTGAAAAATACACACTTTGTCCCCTTTTTTTAAAACATACGATTTGCAATTAAGATATCTTTGTTCGTCCCAGACAATTTGGAATATGAAAATCTTGTTCTTTCTCTCTGTTTTTCGCGTTCACCTATTTTACGTACATCTAAAGTGAGTTGTTTATTTCTTTGTTTTCCCATACCGCTGCTAGCTCTATGACAAGTCACGAGCTTTTGTCAAACCAGTTTTTTATGACACGTAATAAAAATTAAAATCTTACCAAAGGTGGAATGTGTGTGTGTGTATGTGCGTGTGCGTCTGCGTGTGTGTGTGTGTGTGCGTGGCATGACAGGATATCACTCAATCTTTATTTATTTATTTATCTATTTATCTTCTTTTTTTTTTGTCTCTAGTTATGGTCGAATACCAAGAGCCAAACTTTACGAGCGCAAAGAAGATCTCACTTCTTAGCGGAAACGAATTGACGCTGCAAACACGACACGACATTAGCTTCGGGATTCGTTCACCTTCAAGAGGATGATTCATCGTATCGATGTGACCATTGACCTGTCATTGTTATTGTCATCATGAGAGTCACCACCACCACTATCATCATCATCATCATCATCATCGTCGTCGTCGTCATCATCATCATCAATATAGTCACAATCGTTGTTTTACTTGGATAATACGAAATAACTCACAAAATGTGATTTTTTTTCTCTGCAATCGTAAAAATGAAACTTAAATTTTAATTTTAAAATTTCGTTTTTTTTTTTTAAATTACGTATTTAAAATTTAGAACTTTAAAAAAAATTTTTAAAAATATAAAATTTAAAATTACATTTTAATTTAAAATTTAAATTTTAAAATGTAGTGTTTTTAAATTAACATATATAAAATTTAGATCTTTTAAAAAAATTGTAAAAATTTTTAAAATTATAAAATTTAAAATTATATTTTAATTTAAAAATTGAAATTTGAAATTTTGGAAAAAATTTAAATTTAATAATCGAAAATTAAATTCTAAATATAGATGTAAATTTAATTAAAAAAAATTTAAATTAAATTTGAATATGGATTTAAGTTTAATTAAAAATGAATTTATATTTTAAATGATATTAAAATTAAAATAATCCCAAATTAAAGTAATTCTAGGGTCTAATTAAAAACATAGCTCCCTATTTCTAAATATTTATTATAGCTTCATTTTAAATCCTCCAAGCAATTTGGATCAGTGCAATTTTATGCGATGGGGTGAAGAAAAATTCCTCATTCAGAACCCCAAGGGATACCAAAATTAACATTTAGCACCCGGCATTATTAATATTACATCTCTTTGCATTTCATTCTTTTTGAAGGCGTCGCAATCGCAGTATCCTTATTTCTCAAAGGTTGTTTTCTGTTACCATAGCTGGATATGACAACACAACTATGAAATTCAATAGCACTATTCTTCAGGGATCAGAGCTAAGTTCAGTGGCAGGATAAACTTTTTGTACAGAAAATAAAGTCACATACAGAGTGATAAAGATTACATTTTGATTTATACGACACATTAATCCTTTTCCGGTTATTTGATATCGAATTGCTGTATGGGGGCACCCAGTTAGAATCGAATTCATTAGTAATTATTAATCAGTCAAGATTCGCTTATCAATATCCTACGCAAATCGCCTGGAAGAGGGTCGAACTTATAACTTTTCAGCATTCCTTTATATTAGTTTAAGCCTTTTTATTATTATTATTATTATTATTATTATTATTATTATTATTATATATATATATATATATATATATATATATATATATATAATGAAATGGACAAAGTCCGACAATTATTTTAAGACATTTTTATGTTTATACATTTTTTATATATACAAATATTAAAGTAAATGCTCCATTTCATAATATCTGACGTCATTTGTTTACATTTGGATACGCTTTGAGCAGATATGAATGTACGAGTGAGATTCATGGAAGGTTGCAGTTTAAAAACAGTAAAATCGACTTTGCTAATCGATCGGTTAAGGCACGTCAGGCTATATGACGGTTCCGTATAGGATACAGGTTCGATTCCTGTCAGAGGACGAATATTTCCGATGAAAATTTCTCGGACATTCAGGCTGGTAAATGTTATTAATCTTCTTTACTATAAACAGAGCATTTACTTTATATATATATATATATATATATATATATATATATTTATTAAAGACATTTTTTTATGTTTAACGTTGTTATTATATATATATATATATATATATATATATATATATATATATATAATATCAAATTCGTCAGTGGTAAGGATAATCCATATATATATGGCTTGAAGATTGTGATTAGCAAGAAACAGATTGTCGCCTCTGTGTGTTAAAACTATTATCATATATATATATATATATATATATATATATATATATATATATATAGGGGCGATAGGTAAATAGTCACCATTTAATTTTAAATTTTGCGCATGCGCATTGTTTGTTTTTATTTTCTCGATTGCACAATATAGTAGGGCCAGTTGGGCACCGTCTGTGAGAAAAAGAGAATTATGACGCAATTCACTGCGCCAGAAATTTGGAAACGGCATACTGTAATTCTTGGCATTCATGCTGGAATCTCCAATACGAACATTTCAGAGTGTTTGGACGTCAATCTGAGGACAGGGCAAAGAATTTGGAAAGAGTTGGATGAGTCTAACGTTGTTTACGATTGTGTTTGGGAAGATCACTAGTGATGGCGAAGTTATACCTCCATTCATCTTCTCACACGTCCTCACACTCAACACAGAGGCCTACATCGTGGTCAAGAGGGTGGCCGCTGGAAGACCATATGTCTGGCAACAGGACTCTGCATCATGACGTACGATCAGGAGAACACAGTCATGGCTGTCAGACAATTTCTGCGACCTCATCACCCCTTTCATCTGGCCACCTAACTCCCAAGACTACAACCCCCTTGATGTGTGGGGCACAGTTGAGGAAGAGACCAACAAAGCCCCTTGTAACACCAAAGATTAACTGAAAGCAAGGATTATGGCAGCATTCACCAACTTAAACAAGGAGACCGTCTAGAAGAGTTTCATGAGATTCTGAAGTCGTCTGGCGGTTGTGATTGAAGGCAATGGCAATTTTATTGAATAAACTTACTGTTTAGTATTTCAAGATATTTTTGTGCAATTTTGGTAAATATATCTATTAAAATGAGTTGGTGTTATTTTCATTTTTGCGTAATTTAGAAGAAAATTTATACATCGCACCCTGTATATACATATTACCTCAAACTTTATTATAGTGGATACACGTATTTTAAGTAGACGTCCCATTTTTTTAAAATTTTCACTTTGATCAGAGTGCATTACGTCTAAATACACACAAAATAGTACAAATAGGGCGTCTGTTTCAAACACAAGCATCCACTATTATAACGTTTGAAGTTCTAAAAATGTCAAATTAAAAATAAATTCATTAATTCTTTAATATATATATACATATATATGAAGAAAAATTTTGAAAAAACAAACAAAAATCCTTAAATGTAGTTAAAATGAATGAAATGTCGACGTCTGACGTTTCGGTTTAATAAACCTTTTTCAAGACAATATTCATTAAAATACAATTCAGTTCAATATGACAAATACGATGGACATATATATATATATGTGTGTGTGTAACTTAGCAGATAACAGAGATGTGATTTTCTTAAATAGGATAATTGAGCCTTGCATCGCTGTGATGACTTCTGGTAGCCTAATTGCTGAGACACGCTTAGCCAAAAAGTGGTTTCCCTGATGAAATAAGGAATACAGGTCAAGACAAATTATGGAGGATGCTAAGTGATGTAATTTAATGTCAAATAAACGAACGTGCATAAATGTTGTTATTGTTGTTGATTTTTTTATAATGCAATAATTATTAATATTATTTTAGTTTGACATTAATTTATGTATATTTTAAATATACGTATATTATATTATATTGTATTATATTATTATATTATATTATATTTAAATATACTTATATTTTAAATATATTTTAAATAATAGGTTTAATTTCTTTTCAAAATTATGACCATTTATATTTGGTTGGGAAACGCGTATTTCTTTGAGAAAAGTCAAATTCAGCAGCACTAACAACATTTAATCGATTTCGTTTTATTAAACATGAAATTACACCATTAGCTTGACCATCAGTTAGCCCAATGATATCCAATGTGGGGCGTATGCCCCACCAGTGGGGCATGGTAATATTTTGGTGGGTCATGTGTAGGATGTGCACCCTTCAGCTTACTATAATACCAACAGAATAAGGGGGGCATTTCGAGAATGAGTTATTAACAGTGAATTGTTTTCTTGTGAGCACAAATTTCATTTTGAATTATTATTTCATGATTAAAAAGTATATTACAGAATAAGCTTTCATTCAAATATTTTATATTTCTACCTTTCAGTTCTCTATTATATGTTTTTAAAATATATATATATATATATATATATATATATATATATATATATATATATATATATATTTAACTGTCTTTTATTTTTTAATTTATTTTTTAATTTTTCTCTTTAATGGCCTTTTAAGCCTCCTTCACGTGAATTGCAGTAAAAGAATGAAATATGTAAGAATAAATTTTACAGGGAAGGGGAGGGGGCACCAGAATTTTAAAAATACCAAAACGGGGCATGGCCCTAAATCGGTTGGAAACCACTGAGTTACCCTAATGTATATTTATAAACGTTTGTCAATTTAAAAATTCTTTAAAAAAAATTAAAAAAAACGACCTTTTCTTATTTCTGTTTATAAATACTTCTTGCAAAATAAATCCTTCCATTTGACTTGATACAGTCTATCAAAGGACGAAACGCGTTGGTTAAGATATGTTTTCCTTTTGTCTTTATTCATATTGTTCTTTCACAGATAAATCGTTTCCGTTATATTTAATCTCTTTTTGTTAAATGAAATTTGTTACGACCCCACCACAACCACTGCCACAAGCGATTTCGTATGGTATGCTTAATTTATAATTTGGGTCCATTATGAAAAACTTTTTTCTTTTTTTTTTAAATCAGTGTCACTCGAAGCAAGGCGGTACAGGTCACTAACACGCAAGGAGTTACAGGGTGTGGAAGAATTAGAAACAGAAACATTAATAATGAGTTGAAAGAGAAAAAAACAAGCTGGAGGACAATAGATAGCGATTGGCATTGCATTTAAATTCTTGCAGATTAAAGTTGGCCGGAATGCCTGTTGCCGAAAGGGAGTCCCACAAGAGAAAAGTGCAAGAAAAGAAACTGTTAACGTAGAAGTTACACCTACATCAAACTGGCTTAATTGTAAATTGACGCCATTCTAGTATTGCGCTTAATTTCACGCAGTCTAGAAAGAGCGATATTTATTCTGATATCTACACAGAAATGTGGCACAAGGCCAAAATTGGGATTGGGGAAAGGACGGTCTTCTTCTGTCTTAACGATATCTTAGCTAGCCACAAAGACTGATCCAATCATAGAAACAATATTCCTTACACCAAAACAACACATTCTTACTTACCTTTCTTACTACATCCACCATAATACCTCATTGTCTCTATGAAAATACTAACTAGTCCCCATATGTACAATTCATTGTCTGTGGCGGGAGGGGAATAAAACAATTCTAAAAACTATCCCCAATGAGTATTTACAATATGAAACAACTATTTACTAGAAGCTAAACAAAATAATATTAGTAATAACAAAGATCTCACCCGAATAGTTAAATTGAAAGTATTTATAAAAAAAAAAGGTGCAGAGAGATAACCTTACGGCGATTGGAGAGTGACTGTAGCCGAGCCACCAGATCAGGACCAATAATATTGCTGATTCTTCTTTGGATCTCACCGAGGAACTCCTGGTAAATTGCAGGAGCAGCGGACCATATCTGGCAACACTATTCTAAGTATGGACGGATGGTAGACTTATAGAGATGCAAGATGGATTCAAGAGAGAACTGTTTCGCACGACCAAGTGAATTGGATTTCTTAGCCGCTGACTAAGCAATGGATTCAACATTGACTTTCCATTAAATAGCAAATGAAAATAACTTTCGATAAAAATCAAGTTGTAAAGTAAATAACATTTTTCTGTTATCTTAATTCATTGCGAATTAAGGAGTCGCTGTAGCTCTTCGGTTATCTGTAAACACGCGGAGGGAGGGAATTAATCGCTGTGGCTCTTCCGTTATCTATAAAAACACGCGGAGGGAGGGAAACGCTGAGGATCTTCAGTTATCTGAAAACACGCGGAGGGAGGGAGGAAGGGAATCGATGCGGCTCTTCTGTTATCTGAAAACACGCGGTGGGAGGGAATCACAGTGGCTCTTCCGTTATCAGAAAACACGCGGAGGGAGGGAATCGCCTTGGCTGTTTCTTTATCTGAAAACACGCGGAGGGAAGGAATAGCTTTGGCTGTTCCTTTATCTGAAAATACGCGGAGGGAGGGAATCGCCTTGGCTGTTCCTTTATCTGAAAACACGCAGAGGGAGGGAATCGCCTTGGCTGTTCCTTTATCTGAAAACACGCGGAGGGAGGAAATCGCTTTGGCTATTCCCTAATTGAAAACACTGCGACTTTTTAATGAAGTTTTTAATCCAACATAATTTCTTATTACTGTCAACGTTATTTTTAGTCCGTACCCTTGTTTCAGTTGACATGTCTGTTATTTTAAACGGTGAAATTAATATCGAGTCCTTACTAACGAAAAATATGCTTACCCACAAGAATCGAATCTGTACTCCCCTGTTGTTGTCAGGAAAACCACACCTTCAACCAAAGTGTTCCTCTACCAATTGCACCACGGACATCATAAGACAAAGTTCCATTTTGTACTTAATTAATGCACATCTTTCGCTATGAGGTTGTGGCGGACTTCACCACATTTATTTAACTTATATCAGGAAGCCAAATTAACGTGAAGAAAAAGAGGGTAAGCCAAAGACACCATTACACATAAAATTTGTATTTAACAAGATGGACAAACAAGGATGGGAAAGAAAAGCATGCATTGAGTAAAACAAGAGTTGTTTCTCTTTAACTATCAATTGCTTCAAAGTTTACTGAATGAAATAAGGTTGTAATAGTTTCTGGTAATAAATGTTTCCAACAGTTTTGCTGTGTAATGTAAAAGCGATTGTGTGAGTATAGGGATTATTCAGCATGCGAGAGGTGGTGTGAGTGAGAAGATTGGCGCATGGTTTCCTCTGGATTCCTGTGGTAGCTGAAAGTCTCAGTCGTTTACTAAGAATATTATTTGCTTATATAGGTGACTATCGGCTCCGAAAACGCTGTGCGGGAAGAATCACTCAAACAATCTGATTGGTTGACATTGACCAATCAGCAAGCGAGCTTTGGGGAGACTCACGAAAAACTTCTGGGAATCCGATTCTCCCAAAAGTGCACGAAACCGACTAAATGAAAATATAGCAATTATAAAATTGTCGCATAGCTGTGATTATTAAATTGTCCATTACACAGTAGTGTTGATTTATTATCCAATGAATGCTTGTTGTTGTATAATTTTAATTTGCATAAGTATGTATGTATGTGTGTGATGATGATCATCATCACAAGGTCATTGGGGTTTGTCTTATCATTGTTTCTCGTGATCTAAATGGGAGATAAGCCTTTGGTTAATGGAGTGCTCTCTCTGATGAAGTGATATACTCGATTTTTCGGGTGTTGGCATCAATTTCACTGATTTGTTTTAAATAGAGTGATATCACCTCAAGCACAAGTAACCACTAAAAAATAATGTGTCACTTTTTAAATAGACTAAAGGAAATGGTGGAGAGCCATGATCGCCAATATTCCTAAAGGGACACGGCACACAAAAGAAAACGAATTCACTCGTAAAAATAGAAATAAGGAATAATTTTTGTAGATTAATTTCCCTTAGACCTTCCTCAAATCACGCCATTTGTCAGAATTGAATTTATTTTTTATCGATTTAGAACAGTTTTTGGTTCATAGTATATGATACGATGTAAAATTGATCCCGGAGTGTTTACAGAATTAATGGACCTAGTTGTTATTTACAAATGTCAGGACATAATTGATACCTGCATATAACCTTTTAATTTTCTGAAGTTTTTAAACATTTTTAAAAAATGTTTAATAAATTTTTGGAGAGGGATTTTTTTTCGAAACCATATGTTTGGAAGGATACATGGAAAGATTATAAATATTTATCTTAAATGAAGAATAAACACATACATACTTTTATTAATTGATGCATATCTTTGTTTCAATCATTTCACCCCAAGCAAGGCAATAAAGCCACTAAAAATATGAGAAAAAAAAACTATGAAGGTGAGTGAACAATAAAACTACACGAATTAAAATGACAGACGGTAGCTTCACAATCAAGAAGTGCGAGAGAATAAACTGTTAGCATAGAACTTATTGTTACATCTAGACATTTTTACTGTAAAATGATGAGATATATATATAGTACTACACTTAAATTCATAAAGTCTTGGTGCTATTGACGAAAGTTCAGCAGAACAATTAAGATGAAAGTATTTATAGAAAATCACAGAGAAGTGATGGGAAAGTGACTGAAGTATTTTTTGTATTTTTTTATGCGCGGACCACAATACTCAAGTAGTGCGTATAACGTTTATATTAATAAGAAACGTATGGGATTATTATGTATGACGGGATTTTTCGACACGATTCATCTTAAATTTGAAAGTTGTGGATTTGTTTACATTTTAAATGTAGATTAAAGTTATTTTTGGTAAGAAAAAATGTAGAAACCAGTAAATAGTAAGCCTAAAGTTATCAGATAAAAGAGACACAGCGGATCATTCGGTTACCAAGGTCGATTTTACTGGTTTTAAGCTACTATCTTCCATGAATCTCTCACGTACATTCATTTTGGATACGATCAATGCGTATCCAAATGTAAACAAATGACGTCACACATTATGAAATAGACAATGTGCGACACTAAACATAAAAATGTCTTAAAAATAATTGTCGAACTTTGTCCATTTCATAATATATATATATATATATATATATATATATATATATATATATATATATATATATATAAAAACATAAAACATTAGGCAGCATATAATTTACATAAAAAATAATCACATCATAGAATCAATCGATTATTGGCGACATTAATGCGATATATATTAAATACTGTTAACATCCATCGTCTAGAAAGTTTTCAGTTTATTTGCATTAAAATACTGTTAATCCATTCATCATCAGGCATGATTTCGTCGATAAACAAGTATTTCGTCTTCAAGTTTTTGATTTATAAGGATGTTAAAATGCCTGATGATGAATAGAGGACTATTTGTAAGTACTAGCATTTAACATCAAATAAACTGAAAACTACAGACATCAAGTTTATCAACGAGGATCTTCACACTATGGATTAACAGTATTTTAATGCATATATTATGTTTCTAGCGATGGATGTCGCCAATAATCGCATTAATACTTCTGATTGATTCTATGTGTAATTTTTTTTTGTATATATATATATATATATATATATATATATATATATATATATATATATATATATATATATATATATATATATATAGATGCCTGATGTAAGTAAAGTGATGTTCTGAACATAGAAAACTACCTGATTAAACAGTAAAATGCATGTGTAGCCTACATTTGCTACGAATTACTATTTCCCTCAGAATACTCCTAAATACCCATCAATATATTTCTATACAATATAATTTAGAACAAAAAAGAAAGGCTTCTGTTTCTGCGAATATACAAAAATCAAATTCGTTTGTTAGCCATTCAACTACCACTCTAACTCGGAGATTAACTTGTCAAAGTTCAAATTGCTATCCCTATTCCACTAGAATACACCAATTTCACGTAAAGATTAGTGTGTACGATATTAATTTTTAAATTTGTTTCGAGAAAATTATATAATAAATTAAAACAAATCAAAATTAAATAAATTCTTCTTTCTTCCAAAGGAGAATTTCAAGTGCATGTCGTCTTGTCTGCGATGTCATCAAGACACTCAAATGTTATGTTACCGATTAAAATTAAAATAAAATGAATACATCCACATTTTCATCTTTCTTCTGACCTTGATAATGTCCGAAAACATTGGTTCCAAAATGTTTGAACAATATTTTTATTCATTCAATTCTCGCCAAGAAAATTTAATAAAACATTTAAAAAAATAAAAATCATTCCTTGCTTATGATTTTTAATAAAACACCATACACGATATATATGACACTGTGCTAATGTCGAAAGTACTCGGAATAAAATGAATATGCATCAACGTGGTAATTTTCTTTCTTCTTTTAATAAGGATGCTAAGAAACTTGTCCATAATTATGAGAGGATCCTATCGAAAATAAGAAGACAAAACATGTCTAAATAATTTAATGAGATACAGCCCGGAGACCCTTCCCTTTTCCATTGGTCAAAATAAATTTTCACATAGGCTCGTTAAACACTGTCTTTTCTTCAGCCCGGAGCCGCTTCCCTTTTCCATTGATCAAAATAAATTTTCACATAAGTTCATTAAAATTTGCCTTGGACGTTTCTTCAGCCCGGAGCCAATCCCTTTTTCTATTGGTCAAAATAAATTTCACAATGGTTCATTAAACTCTGCCTTGGCCTTTTCTTCAGCCTGGAGCTGTTTCCCTTTTCCATTGGTCAAAATAAATTTTCACGTAAGCTCGTTAAATTTTGCCTTGGTCGTTTCTTCAGCCCGGAGCCAATCCCCTTTTCTATTGGTCAAAATAAATTTTCACATAGGCTCGTTAAACTCTGCCTTGGCCTTTTTCTTCAGGCCGGAGCCGTTTGCCTTTTCCATTGGTCAAAATAAATTTTCACTTAAGCTCGTTAAATTTTGCCTTGGTCGTTTCTTCAGCCCGGAGCCAATCCCTTTTTCTATTGGTCAAAATAAATTTTCACATAGGCTCGTTAACAGAGGAGAAAAGAGTGTTATTTTAATTTCGTATACACCGCTGTCTTTCTAGCTGTCTGTCCTGCTATTTACCCCTAACTGGAGGGAATAGAAATGGATTTTTTTTATCCTTTTCCGAATGATATTTGAACGTAAGTGAATCTAACGAACTCAACTGGAATTCGAACTCAACTTTCCGATTTCTCCATCCGAACTGATAACTTTTACTCTACCGTGCCTCCATATGTCTCTCAAGCTCAGTAATTTACTGTTGCGGCCCGCGGCTAATTTTCCACGATCAATGAGGTCCTTCGCATTTTTTTTTTAATTATTAAGGCCTGATCTAAATAGTTTCTTTGAGATAACGACATTTTTTTTTCAAAATTAACCTATTAGGCGAGTCCTAAATCTTAGAAGTCGTTGTTAAGGCTTTCAAGTGTAAATGTCTACAGACATGTCCGAAAACACGCACAAGGACAAAAAAATAAAAATAAATCATGACAAGAATGCAGACATCTGTTACATAAAAATTCCAAAATAATATACAATTATGTTGTTCCCTGGGGCACATCACGAATTATTTCTTGAAAATTTTGAAAATAGTCATAACAAGAGGATCCTATTAAAACTAAGTAGACAAAACTTGCCTAAATTATTTAATGGGACATATCTTAATATATATATATATATATATATATATATATATATATATATATCTTGAAAATTTTGAAAACAGTCATAACAAGGCGATGAGCATGCCAAATTCTCTGCGACTTCCTGTATGAATACCTAAGTATGTGGGTTTGAGTACATAAGTACGTATATATGAATAGGTGGGATTAAACCTATATACATATTCACATACCTAAATCGCAGTACACACACACACACACACACACACACACACACACACACACACACATATATATATATATATATATATATATATATATATATATATATATATATATTTTATATATATATATATATATTTATATATTAAGATATGTCTCGTTAAATAATTTAGGCAAGTTTTTTTCTACTTAGTTTTAATAGGATCCTCTCATAATTACGGACAAGTCTCTTAGAATCCTTATTAGAGGAAGAAAGAAAATTACCATCTTGATGCATATTCATTTTATTCCGACTACTTTCGACATTAGCACAATGTCATCATCAGTGTCTTGTTTTTTCTAAGATGAAAAATTGTTGTGTTCATCATTTTTCTAAGACTAAGAATGCAATTTATTTTATAAAACATACGCAACATATATATATATAGATAGATAGATATACATACGCAATATATATATGTATGTGTGTGTGTGTGTGTGTGTGTGTGTGTGTGTGTAGAAATGCTTGATTAAAAGAACCGACATCTTTTTGTTTAAATAAGTTAAACAAAAGATCTTGTTGGTTCTTTTAATAAAACGTGTATATATATATATATATATATATTGACCACTAATATATATATATATATATATATATATATATATATATATATATATATATATATATATATATATATATATAATTTGTATATTTAGGCAGCAATCCTTCTTTCCTGCACATTTCATTGAATACGACAGTCAAGGTGCTTTTATTTAGTTTTTTATACAATTTCTCAAGCGATCTAATATGTTTTTTTTTCTTTTCGGATGATAAATTATATAAAAACTATCCGAATATTTTTTTTTATCCGAGCGCTTTCGGCTATACATTTAGCCATTTTCAAGGATTAAATATTTTAACTGTTAAATAAGAAATAGTTTTTTTTAAAAGGCCAGTTAATAAAATTTGCGAAATAAAAAAAAACTACAAAATGCTAGCAATATTGGCAATAAGATTGATGATAATTATTATATATTAACGTTTTGACTAAATTGAAGCAAGAAGAGAAAGATTTTAAAGTCGGAATTTTCGAACACGCCTGTGTCCTTTTTCAACCCGTCTCGGGTATGACGATAAACTACATCCGTGTCCTGGGTAAGACGATAAACTACGCCCAACAGCAAGGCCTCTGATCAGGACGTTTTGAGGAACGTGGAACCACTTCTTAATTGCTGGTGTTTCCAGGTTCACTCTGACCCGGAGTAATAGAACCTGTTAGGGTCACAGATATGGGCAAATAGTTAACCCCCAAACTGGGGTCAAAACGCTATGAAAGTGTAAAATAGATTTTTAATACCAGGAATAATTTGTATAAATTATTACCAGGAATAATTTTTTTTAAGAAAAATTATTACCAGCAATACATTTTTTAAGAAAAATTATTACCAGCAATACATTTAAAAAAAAAAAAAAAAGTATTACCAGCAATACATTTTTGAAAAAAAAAATATTAACAGCTATACATTTTTGAAAAAAGATGAACAGCTATACATTAAAAAACATATTACCAGCAATAAAAAATCTTGTCGGCATTAAATAACCCATTGAGGGTGATATGCCATAAAACAAATCAAACCAATCCTTTTTCAACGATTAAGAGTGATGACATCAGATGTGTATTTTTAGCGTCTTCATTTGACAGTAGACAAGAAAGCCCCAGATCCGAGTTAAAATATATTTTCAAAATAAAATCACATATTAAAGGATTAAACAGGGTATTGGGTTTACTCAGAGAACATAGTTTCCACAGGGAGCCCTCTAACCAACAACATTCTTCGGGAGAGTAGGTCCCACTTTGTTTATTCGTCGTCTCGTTGAAAAAGGACACAGACGTGTCCGAAAATTCCTACTCTAAAATATTTCTCTTCGTGCTTCGTTTTACTCAAAAGGCTAAGATGTAATAAATATCATCAATCTTATTGACAATATTGTTAACATTTTGTCACTTTTTTATTCCTCGATCTAAGAATCACGCGTTGACCATCTTTCGGTTTAATCAAATATATAGGGTGTATCAAAAATACTTTTACAAACTTGGGGGGGCCTCACGCCAAAACAAGGACAAAAGTCCACATAAACATATGTCAGCAAATCCTTCGTTTTTGAATTATTACGTTTAAAAAAGATTTACGGCAAATGGCGCTGTGTTGCCACATAGACTACGTTATATTTGCCATTCGTATACATTTGTGGCTACTCTGTATTAAACACTTAATATGTGTAGTAGTGAGTTAACTGAGAAGTGTTCCGTTTAACAATGGCAGGATATTCAGGCAGGCAGATATGATTTTTATATACGCTGTACGAATGGTAATGGACGCGTAGCTGCCCGGCTGTATCAGATTACGTTTTCAGACCGAAGGCCGCAGAGTCATCCAACCTTTGCTGCTGTTTAACATCGCGTTGCTGAGACAGTATCCGTGGAAGCACAAATCGAGGTGGAATGGTGTGTGTGTTTGTTTGTTTGCCTGCGTCTGTGTATGTGTGTGTCTGCGTGTCTGTGTGTGTGTGTGTGTGTGTAGCGGCATTGATCGAAGACCGCTGAAAGGTCTTTGAAATTTTTATTAATGTTTTCCTCCTTTCTGATGAGTTGTCGGATATATCTGAAATGAGGATAGAAATATATTGTTTACTTTCTGATCGCATTTCCTTTCCATAATTTATTGCCATTGATATGTCATTTAAGGCTTCCTTTTTAACCTTGTTTATTTTGTGATAGGAAGCTGTTTTGGTTTAAAATGCGATCGGTTTATGTTTTAATCTATTGTTTTCGTTTTATCAACTACTATTTTTCAAACACTTATCAATCAAATTCAGATGAGTGTTTTTAGTCATCTAAATCTGATTGGCACTATATAGAAATATAAAATCATACATACAATGTATGTATTACAGTTTTTAGTCATATATATAAACACATACACACACACACACACACACACACACACACACATATATATATATATATATATATATATATATATATATATATATTATAATTATTTAAAAAATATGGAATAGTATAATTATTTTAAAAAAATAGGAATCATATTTTTTTTAAAAATAAAAAAAAAAAAAAAAAAAAATAGTTATAAAATAAAAATAAATTTAAAAAATAATTATAATTTAAGCTCTACTTCTGCATGGAGCGCTGTTTTTTTTTAAATAAAAACAAAACAGCTAAAGAACTCCGGATTATTTACCTAACGTATTCTTTCCTATTTTTCCACATATCTGCACACACACACACACACACACACACACACACACATACATACATACATACATATATATATATATATATATATATATATATATATATATATATATATATATATATTTTATTTTAAAAATCTTGAATTTTCTGATCAACTTCGTGATGTTGATATTAAATTCATTAAGGAAGGTACCGTAGTGTTTAATTTCATATTTTTGATCCTCCCAAATACTTTCAATCTCATCCAAGAACATCTTCAGGGTGAATTGTTAAGGAACAAGTTAATGTAATTGATAGTTGCGAAATATTTAAAAAAATTTTTGACTGGGCAATTCACCCCTGAAGATGATCTTGGATGAGATTGAATGTACTTGGCACAATAAAAGAAAAAAACTGCGACATCTTCCTTAATGGATTTAATATCAACATTAAGAAGATTAAAACAAAAATAAATGGACATAATATGTCCAAATTATTCAACCAAATATGCTTAAATGAAGAGATGCTGTCTCTCGCTCTCCCTGTCTCTCTCTCTCTCTCTCTCTCTCTCTCACACACACACACACATATATATATATATATATATATATATATATATATATATATATATATATATATCATCATTTTATTTATGAAAAATTATGACATAAACATGTTATAACATCACTACAAAATAGCCATTTTGTTTCAACACTTCTGGTATCTTATCAAGTGATGGTGTTGAATGTTGAATGTTGAATAAAGAGTGTCCTTTAACTCTTTGTAAGTTTTTATTCAACATTCAACACCATCACTTGATAAGACACCAGAAGTGTAGAAACAAAATGTCTATTTTTGTAGTGATGCTATAACATGTTTATGTTATAATTTTTAAATAAATAATATTTGCTCTACTCTGTATTGAGCACTCTGTTAAGAATAGTATTTTTGGTAATTGGAATTTATTCCGTCTACACCATTCCTATATATATATATATATATATATATATATATATATATATATATATATGAAGAAAAAATATACGGAAAAACAAAACAAAATCCTTTTATATACGATTATATTGTTTTAATGTTAATATGTCAAACGGGACGTTTCGGTCTAATAAAACTTTCAGTTATTGTTTGATAAGTCTTGTTCTAATACAACATCGTCTTTGATGTATGTTGTATTGATAATGTTATAATTTATGAATATGTCCTGAAGATGGTTTATTAGACCGAAACGTCAGACGTTGACATATTCATTAAAACAAACATAATCGTATATATGATTTTGTTTTGTTTTTTCCGTATATATTTTTCTTCATACTGTCGGATCTATATCCATATATTTGCTTACATATATATATATATATATATATATATATATATATATATATATATATAATGTGTGGGGTGTAGAAATTGATGGATTTTATTTTTAATCCGACATTGTTTTTCTTATTCTAAATGGCATACACGTGTTTTAGGAGACGCTCTGTTTTTTGTGTTTTTAGATTTTTTTTTTTTTGTTGCTTTTTTAACAGTGTGAATTGTGTCTATCAGTATGGCTAACTTTGTTAAGACCCTCCAATTCGTAGGCCGGTAGACGTGAATTCAACCGTTAAATAAAGACAAAAGAAAACAACATGGAGTCTACTCAAACACAAGAACCCACAAAAATAACGCTTTGAGTAATAAGAAATACATATACCGGATATATTCTCGTGTGGAATGTCACTTGATGTATAATGCAACCCTTGAATCTTTTTGAGAAAAAAATTATTTTTTTCATATAGCTTGTGTTGCGTATAATACAACAAAAGCTTCTGGACAAAAGCAAGTGAAATAATAATAATAATAAACTAAGAGAAATAAGATGAAAGGAAAACAAGTCAAAAACGAATAATAATGATAAAGGCTTCATATAAGAAAATCAGTCAACTTCAGGCTATTACGTCTTATTGCTACAAGCAAGAGAAATAAGATGATAGAAAGACAAGTCAGATATGAATAATAATGACAAGGTTTCATCTAAGAAATTCACACAATTTCAGTCTATTACGTCTTATTGCTACAAGGTGTAAACAAGCAAGAGAAATAAGATGAAAGAAAGACGAGTCAAATATGAATAGTAAT
This sequence comes from Acanthosepion pharaonis, assembly GCA_903632075.3. Taxonomy (NCBI): domain Eukaryota; kingdom Metazoa; phylum Mollusca; class Cephalopoda; order Sepiida; family Sepiidae; genus Acanthosepion; species Acanthosepion pharaonis. The sequence goes on from CAHIKZ030002401.1 coordinate 2,565,404, forward strand.
GACAAGGCTTCATCTAAGAAATTCACACAATTTCAGACTATTACGTCTTATTGTATTATTATACATTGTTATTACTACTAGTTGAAAACAAGTAAGATATATGAGATGAAAGAAAGACGAGACAAAAATGAATAGTAATAATAACGCTTTATCAAGCAAATTCAGACAACTTCAGACTATTACGTCTTCTTATTACTACGAGGTTTTAAAAAGCAAGGAGAATTAGATGAAAGAAAGATTAGACAATAATTAATTGTAATGACTATGTTTCATTTAACTAATTCACGCAAGACGATTGCGTCTTATTACCGAACGCAACAGAAATAAAATGAAAGATAAACTAAAAACAATGACGAAAATTGATTTCCGGAAAATCAGTATAAGGGAAGTAATTCTTAGTAATTCAAATTTGAGGCTTTAAAGAGTTGCTTCCCTTGCAATTTAAAAGCAATTTAGATTGATTCGCTTGCTGATCGTAGCGAAAGTACAGGGGACAATTTGGCATGGTGTAATAGTTAACAAGCTTGTCTCGCTGGATCAGTTATAACTGAATAGTGAGTTCGATCCTCACACGGTGCTTTACACTTGCAACCTTGCACCACATCTAAGCCGTACTTAGTAAATTACTAAATATTGTATATTCTACGTGGTGTAATCATTAACAATCTTGCAATTACTAGTGAATTCACGAGGTGCTCTTTACGTTTGGCCTTGTGCTAGGAGAAAGTGCAAGTAGGTGCATCAAGAAGTCCGTAGCTTAATAATGAAAAAAACATTTATGTTACACAGCAAATATATATTTTTCAACATAATCACTTCATTTGTAAATGCATTTGTCGTATCCACTAAAATATCAAATACAATATTTATAAACCAATCACACTCCAATAAAGTTCTTACATCTTAAAACAACACAGCAATAAAGCTGTAGAATACAAATCAGAAAGGTTGTTTTATTAGTCATCATGATTTAGGTAGATACTGCCAAAATATCGTGCGGACGTAGTAGAAGACATACCACCCGGCTTTTTAGGGCCAATTACAAATAAATAAATGATTTAATTTTGGAGTCGATGTTCTAATGAAAAAGTGTATAAAACACGCGAAATCCAACCCCAAACGGGATACGGACAGATGTCTTCAACGTCCACGTCACTCTCGCTGCTGATCTTTACGACCTCATTCAAGTCTACATGTAAAAATCGACAGCGCTGACAAACTACAAAGAGACTGCTTCAGACTATGGCACCGTAGATCACAGTAAGAACCAAATGCCATCTCTTGTATTCCCCGTTACTACTAAGCACGCACACACGTACAGACTCTTTCACACAAGCACACACATAACAACATTTCATTGTTTCTCACATACGTATGCAAAAACAATTTATATTCTATTCCAGAACGTTATTAACCAAAACAAAATGACATTATTTTCTAATCTATAACCAACTGATTGTATTCTTGTCGTTATATTAAATTAATGTTTATTCGTTGAAACAGTGTTGTCTTCTACTAGACTTTATATCCTGACTAAAGACATTGGTTAGATCAAATAACCAGACCTAATGCATTGTGAGTTCAATACCAGGTCACTGTAGTGGTGAACCAAAAAGTTGAAGAGTTCAGTTAAAGGGAAACAAGTGAGACATCCAGAAGAGGCATGGCACATGGAATTAGAACAATCTACCCCAGTGGACAAAATAAAGGGTCCCGTTCAAAATTCCAATCAACTAAAGAAGACCGGAGCGCACAATATGGCAATTAAGATGAGGATAATACCCGTCATTTGTGTCAGGCTACAGACATCCTCCTATGGTTCTTGAATATTTTTGAGACCTAAAGGACATACATAAAATCCCTTATTTTCATCAAATTAAAATTAAAGTGTGGTTTCGCAAGAGGCACTGTCTTTTCTCGACCAGTCCAAACTAATGAAGTCCAATGTTGCAAAATAAGGCAGTATTTTGTTGAGACTGCGGGGAAACAATTAACCTTTTATCTTAACAATTAAGTGGTAAGAGGCAGAGAATGAAGGAAACAAAATGAAATTGAATAATGACTGCCTTAGAAGCCACAACACGTCGGGCGACACGCAACTTCCGGAACAAAATGTGCCACTTGAACGTCTTCACATGACACCGAGTCTCGCCAACTGCTGCTTTTCCCGTCGCTTTTATGAGACAGTTGACGAAGACCGGTATCTGGACAAGTTACAGAGAGGCCCGTATCTGGACACGCCAAGCTGTTCTGCTGTTAACGGGGGAAAACACAAATGTGCATAGCTTCGACAGACATGACCGCACGCGAATCGGAGCATCGTTTGCGTCTGTACTGACCCGTGCTCGCCACGTTCTGCTGGATAAGCCGCTCCTTTGATAGGGTGCTAGTATTAGTCCCTGGCGCCTTAGGCGTCATCATAAGTGGAAATACCGGGGAAGTTGGATTATTTTGGTCGTTTGAACCAATGTGCGCATGAGTCATCATTTTGCCACCTTCCGTTCGAGTTACACGCAGATAAATATCTTTATTTGCGTTAATAATAGTCTTTATTGTAAAAACTAGAAAAAATAGGGATTTTTTTTCATCTAACCAAAAGATAACTTTTTTTTTAATTAATTCACTACAAACAAGGCGATAATGCAACTAAGATGCAAGGAGGATGCTGGGAGTGAAAGAGAATGAAATAAATTTTAGAAGGAGCAAGAAAGATAATCCTAAACAGGAAACAAGGGATAAACCTCTGCTCATGTTCAAAAAAGTCGCGGAAGAGTGTGAACCGGGCGATAAGCGAACCTATCTACTCCTATTGAGGAAAGAAAAATAAGTAGTCAATAAAATGTCCGAGTCGAGAGGGACACGTTAGAAGTATAAAGATAAAGTAGACATTAGAATGAACCAGAAATCCAACCCTAAACAGGAAACAAGAGATAAAGATCTACACCAGAGAGGAGTGTGAACTGGACTATAGGCGAATCTATCTACTCCTATTGAAGAAAAAGATTGTTAATAAAGTTTCAATCAGACTTTAGGCGTATAGAACTGAAATAGACTTTCGAAGGAACCTAAAGAAAAAGCAATGGAAAAACCTCTAATCCTGTTCAAAAGAACGCGGAGGGGTGTAAGAAAAAATCTGTTAAGAAAAATAATTTAACATTCAAAACGTCCTTGAATCTTTCCTCTTAACACTAACATAATAAATTTGACGATATAAATTTGTTTGTATTGTTTTTTTGTTGTTGTTTTTTCATCATGGTATGCACATTTTTTGAGAATCTATGGAGGTAACTACGCAAACAACAGTTCAGAACTTTACAGCAAGACGATAAATATTTCACTGAGATCCTAGTTAACTGGAAAAGAGAAATCCGGAAGAGACTTCCGTAGAAGAAAGTCAGGCTATGCGTTTCCAAACACATTCGTCTGATAAGGCGCGGTTGCGCGGGTATATGTAGCAAAGACCTCGTTTAAAGTGTATCAAACATATGACAACATAAATATATGAAAACTTCAAATAAAACACAAAAGATTTCTTATAAAAACACTTGCATAAATATAGATATTTTTATGTTCGAAATTCTTAATATAAGGTTTACATACATCTACTCGCAAAAGATTGGGTACCAAAAACAATATGAATTTTGTACTTATCTGTTTGGTTGTCGCGAGCCTGAAATGGTGCGTCTTGTTACGATAACATCCAGGAGCAAAAAGAGGAAGATTGACTTTCTTCGTCAGTTCACGTAACTAATTTTACTTTCGTGAATATTTATAATTAGAATTTTATTATTTTTTATTCTGGGTCAAGCGGAGATAACTTTTTGTCTCTCGCTACAGCGCCGAGCCAATTCCTGTTGAAGACGATAGCTCAGGTATATTTGTGTTTGTTCAACATCCAGCTTATACTGCAACTATGTTGAGCGAACTTTAGGTACAATTTTGGGGAGGTAAAAAAAAGAGTAAAAAATTAATAATAATGACAATGCTTCATCTAAGAAATTCAGACAACTTCAGACTATTACGTCTTATTACTACGAGGTTTTAACATGCAAGGGGAATTAGATGAAAAAAAATAGACAATAATTAATTGTAACGACAATGCTTCATCTAAGTAATTCAAACAAGACTATTACGTCTAATTATCATTACATGTAAACACGCAACAGAAATAAAATGAAAGATAAACTAAAATAATGGCGAAAACTCATTTCCGAAAAATCAGTGTAAGGGAAGTAATTCATAGTGTTTTAAATTTGAACTTACGAAGAGTTGCTTCCCTTGAAATTTAAAAGTAATTTTATATGATTCGTTTAAGGGTACTCGATAAATTTGTCTCGCACGATTTTTTACTACTTTGAACGTGAATAGAGTTAAAAAAAAAAAAAAAAGGCCCTCAGTGGAGTAAAACTAGTAATGGGGTGCTACAAAAACGTGATGTTTTAATTCTCCCATTATAGATATAAGTTAATCGTAATATACCAACACCTTAACGGACGGAACAGAATGACTGAAAGAAAGGAATGCCAAAAATGATTTTTTATCCCGATATATACATACTTGTCACTAATTTATCCCACAGAGAAATTATAACATAAGCATACAACAAGCAGTGTGAAAAGGAGTAAAATCAAAAGGGTCTTATTTACGAAAGGAAACGGGAAGGCCGGTAGTATCCTTTGAGTATCTGGTGAGACTATGTGGCTTCCCTTGCTCTCTTAACTGTCGAGTGTAATCATATCTTGCTCTTTTTTCTTCTTCTTTTTTTTTTTTTTTTTTTTTGTCTATATAGCAACTTGGGTCCGTCACTCTAATAATTGGTGTCGCTTACCTGTTGCCAAGTGAATTCGTCTTTCTTAAAGGACGATAATCATCTTTGTATTCTTACACTAGCATTCCTGCATTCAACAACCGGATTTTTTTTTTTTACTCCAATTCACTTCAATCAAGACGATAATGATACTAAGAGGCAAAGAGCTACTTGGAGGGAAAGAGAATGAGAAGACTTTAAAAGGAACCAACAGGGGGGAAACACGACAAAATCACAGAACGGCGATTTAAAGACTCGACACGTCCCGTTAGGCGAGTAAACTTGTCGGAGTTAACTTCTCCTTAATTTCCTAATTGTTCACTAGGGGACGCTGTCCCTACACTATAAATACTGGACGATTTCTTGCCGCGTTCTCTTTCTACTTTACATTTCAGCGGACATATTTAAAAAATGTGATCTCTCGCAGAGATCTCCGTTTTGCCCACTTGTGGGAAAACGCCATGAAACACACACAGAGACGTACGTACGAACATTCATCAAAATACAAACTGTTTACGTTCACGCACAAACACAAATATCGATGTCTTTGTCCATTGTAAATTTTATTGTTTAATATACTTTGTTATACATATATATATATATATATATATATATATATATATATATATATATATATATATATAAAGGGTGAACATAAAGTCAACACTTAGGGCGACAGTCTGTTTCATGCTAGATGCAATTGAACTATGTTCACTTTTATATTTACACACGCTCTATCCCTGATATTGAGCACTTTATCCTAAAAATATAGCACATCTTAAAACTACATTTCTTTTTATATATATATATATATATATATATATATATATATATATATATTTGGTTGGATAGATGTGAGTTTGTGACCCTGGGTTTCACGCTTTAGCGATCGTCAGACAAACAAATATGTTAGCTCTATCTCTGATATTGAGCGCTTTCTAATAAGTACCGCGCATATAATATATAAATAATTATACATATATATATATTTATTTATATTTATATTCACTTTTCACATATATATATATATATATATATATATATATCGGTCCTGTTTGTTTTCTTTATATCTTCTGTTGGACTCAACTTGAGTCCGCCATTATCTTGTAGTGGACCTTTTAATATTATATCAGGAGTTACACACGCGTTCCATATTTAACAACACGTAAAACCCCGGTTCGCTACACACTGACCAAAGACACGCACGGTAATTTCCTGAATTTTTAGAGGTTATAATGACCTCTGTCGTGGTTGGTGAAGTATTGTATCATTCACATACGTAGTCGGATAACTAAATAAATAATATATGGCAAAGTTTAACCAAGATGCCTGAAAAAGAATAATGAGAATCGAAAAGACGATGTTTTACTCCTTCGATTACTTGCAAGATTATAAAAATATGTACAATGTGATTATTTACCAGAAAGAAAGAAGAGAAAGAAAAAAGAAAAAGAGAAAGAAAAGAAAGATAGAAAGAAAAGAAAAGAAAGAAAAAACAAAAAACAGAAAAAGAAAGAAAGAAAGAGATAAAAGAAAGAAATGAGAAAAAGAAAGAAAAAAAGAGTAAAAACATAGACAGAAGAGAAAAAAGAAAAGAAGAAGAAAGAAAGAAAGAAAGAAAGAAAGAAAGAAAGAGAAAAAAGAAAGAAAAGAAAAGAAAGAAAGAAAAAAGAAAGGAAAGAAGAGAAAAAGAAAGAATAGAAGAAAAAGAAAGAAAAGAAGAGAAAAAAGAAAGAAAAGAAGTGAAAAAAGAAAGAAAAGATAAGAAAGAAAGAAAGTAAGAAAGAAAGAAAAGATAAGAAAGAAAGAAAGAAAGAAAGAAAGAAAGAAAGAAAGAAAAGGGAAAATAAAGAAACAAAAGAGATAAAAGAAAGAAAGAAAAGAAAAAAAAGAAAGAAGAGAAAAAGAAAAAGAAAGAAGAGAAAAAAGAAAGAAAAGATAACAAAGAAAGGAAGAAAGAAAGAAGAGAAAGAAAGAAATGGAATAGAAGACGACTACAGTAGCAGACGCTTAGTGCCTGTTTCCGCATAATGGAAACAAGGAAGAAAAAAGTGAGTAAAATAGAGCAAAGAAAAAAATTGTCAAAAAAAAAAAAGTTACTTACGTCCTGCCACTACCTCAGATAAATAATAAACAATTCCGTTTTGTCTACTAGGAAAAGCCCGGAGAAAAACGATATATCAGCGATGCTGTTTAGTTTTAGTGCGAAAAAGAAAGCATGATTATGAAAAAGAAGAACAAAAAAATAAGAAAGAAAGGAAAGAAAAATGGAAGAGATAGGAGACGATGATACTAACATGTTTCTCAATGTCTGCTTCAGTGAAATAGAAATAAGGCCGAAAAATAAAGAAAATAGAACGGAACCAAAGGAAGGGTAAAAAAAAAAAGAAATTGTATCGGTAAAATATATGAATAGGTATTTTACAGCGCGCCACGTCGCTACCGAATGTGACACAAGGTCAAGATTTAAAGTGGGTTTAGCGGCAATAGTGTGGGAAAATTGCACACACGCCACTTCAGCGTTTCCCCTTTTTGAGGACGCTTCAGACACCGGGCAATAAACCCAGCCCCCTCCCGGACGAGAGGTAGTGCCTGAGGAAAGACCCTTGAAGTTTAGGTTTAATATCTTTTATACATACCCGGCATATATTATTTTCGTCTTATATAATTTTACATATCTAATGCATCTTCTTCAGCATTATTCAAGTAGCGGGCCTGTATATGCGTGGAAAGATAAACACGTGTGTCTCCTGAAATGCCCACAACAAACATGGCGGACTCGGAGTATGAGTCCACCTAAAGAAATGTAAAGAAAGAACTAGAACCGATATACATATGCAAACAAATGATAATGTATTAACAACTAAGGGTTACAAGTGACAAAGACAATAATATGTGTTACGAATGAATATGGAAACATTGGTCCAAAGTATGTGAAGTGAGTGAATGTGCGTACGTACGTGTGTGTGTACATGTATATTGTTCATACGTTTTCCAAAAAGGGAATGCGTTCTTCCGCAAAAAATACATGTTATCGAATAAGCGGAAAAGAAGAAGAGAGTGATAATTCACCGAGAGGCGGATGCGACAGTTTCATTGATAATTATCCTTCTTTAATGAAATATACTTTAGGTGGTAATCAGACTACAAAGAGATCGTTCTGAGTGTGACGATAAACTACAACCACGTCCTGGGTATGACGATAAACTACATCCGCGTCCTGGGTATGAAGATAAATTACATCCGCGTCCTGGGTAAGACGATAAACTACGTCCAAGAACAAGGCCTCTGATCAGGAGGTTTTGAGGAGCGTGGAACCATCTCTTAATTGCTGGTGTCCCCATGTCCACCCTGACCCGAGGTGGTAGCACCTGTTAGGGTCTCAGCTATGGGCAAATAGTTAACCCCGAAACTGAGCTAAAAAGCATTATAAAAGTGTAAAAATCGGTTTTAAATACTGAAATACTTTGTAAAAAATTATTACCAGAAATAAATTTTTGAAGAAAAAAAAAACCATTACCAGCAATATATTTTTGGAAAAAAACTATTAGCAGCAATATATTTTTGAAAAAGAATATTACCAGTAATACGTTTTTGAGAAAAAAATATTACCAGCAATACATGTTTTAAAATAATATTACCGGCTATACATTTTTTGAGGAAAAAAATATTACCAGAAATCGATTTTTGACAAAACAAAATATTACCAGGAAAAAAAAGTTGTCGGCATTAAATAACCCATTGAGGTTGATATGTCGTAAAACAAAATAAACCAAACCAATCTAAACCAAAGAATACATATTCTATTCATAAAAATCTATCCCCAAAAAGTTGTCGGCATTAAATAACCCATTGAGGTTGATATGCCGTAAAACAAAATAAACCAAACCAAACTACAAGAGATAATTGACAACAATAGGATATAAAATTAAAAAAAAAATTGTTTCCAATTTTCTGCTAAAATTGTTAAGCTAAAATATTCAACGATACAATAATGGAATTTCTAAGCGTATTTTTATAGGCATGGAAATCGCTAAGGACGTATATTCATTTCGAAAATTCAAAATGGGTAAGATTACTACAGATACATCGCGTTATTTTGCTTACATAAAATGCAACCTTTCCTTAGATGTTCCCTAACTTTCTGTAAATGTTTGCAACACTTTCTCGTATGGAAATTCTTTAAATAGCTCTTTACTTACCTGTCTATAGATCTGAGATGAGCTATTATGATTATTTACATTATTCGGACTGTTATCCTCATCTTCATTGCTATATTCACAACGTTTCGGCCATTGTACGCTCCGACTTAAGGAATCAGCACATATGCTAAGCCACAAAAAATCTCCAGAGCCGACCAAGCATAGAAATGAATACAATATGGGGACCAGTAATAAGGAGTGCTAGAGAAAAGCAATGAATAACAACACAAAAATTGTAATATAACCTCAGGTAAAAAGAATGTTTTATGATAACAAAAAATTGCAAAATGAGGACTGGTAAAAAAAAAACGATTGCTGAGACCTCAGGTTTATAAGTTCCAGAAATTCATACACTGATCTCCTCAATGACACATGGCCCAGTGGATAAAGACGTTGTTTAGATCCAGTGACTAGACCCAAAGAGTTGTGAGTTCAATATATCACAACAGTGGTGAACCAGAAAACTTGGGGAGTTGAGTTAAAAAGGTATGGCACGTGGAACTAGAACAACTACCCTCTTCGAAATTCCAATCACCTGAAAAAGTCCAAAACGTTATGAATATGGCAATGAAGATGAGAATAACAGTCCGAATGATTTCAATAATGCAAGTAATCATAATACTTCATCTCAGAGATATTGAGGCCGAAACGTGGTGAATGTGGCAGTGAAGATGAGGATAACAGTCCAAATAATGTAAATAATACTAGCTCTTTACTTTCTTTCTGAAAAGCGAAGAGCAGCCATTTTGAAAAGATTGGGTAAAAGAAAAAGGGAGATAACTCTGTAAATTTTTCTCCCGATCTTGTAGACATTTCATTATTTATAGCTAAAATCCCCGAGAAATTCTGAGTAGTACTTTCAAAATTGAATTAGAACAGACATCATTTTATGACCGATTCTCGTTTATTTAGAACAAATAACAAGTCGAGAACTTAAAAATGATACTTTTATGAGAAACTCAATGTATCAATTGTTGTTATTAATCATAAAAAAACATCGTACAGGTAAATGTTTGCGAAATTTTCGCAGTAACACGGTAAATGACATTTTTATTTGAACGAATTAACCAGTTTATTTTTCCTTCCTGATAGAAATCGAAAGTTAAGCAGGTTTCGTGGGAGACTTCCTTTATTTTATTTTATTTTTATTTTATTTTATCATTATTTATTTATTTATTTACACAGGTGCTACCTCGGTTGGTTCAGGTGCCTCCGTTGGTTCGATCTCAATTGGTTCCGTGGGTTCTGCAGGTAAATAATAAATAAAATCAATCACAGCTATAAAATGTAAAAAATATGAAGAAATTAACGAAACTTGGAAATGATTTATTTGCGAAAGACAAACCAATAATAATAATAATAATAATAATAATAATAATAATAAGAAGAAGAAGAAGAAGAAGAAGAAGAAGAAAAATAATAATAATAATAAGAAGAAGAAGAAGAAGAAGAAAAATAATAATAATAATAATAATAATAATAATAATAATAATAATAATAATAATAATTGTTCTGACAAGTACAGCCCACACCTTACGAAGGGCTTTATCTATGTAATTTTTTTTTTTTTTTTTTGTCAGTGGAAAGTGTCATGACGCCATTTCTAACCTTAGGTCCCTGGGCGGGACCCGGAAAGAAATGTGTAAACGCCAGAAATCAAAGAAAATAATAATAATAATAATAATAATAATAATAATAATAATAATAATAATAAGAAGAAGAAGAAGAAGAAGAAGAAGAAGAAGAAGAAGAATAGGAATAATAATAATAATAATGATAAGAAGAAGAAGAAGAAAATAATAATAATAATAATAATGATAATGATGATGATGATAATGATAATAATAATATGAATAATAATAATAATAATAATAATAATAATCACAAGTGCAGCTTACGAAGAACTTTATCTATGTAAAATGTGTGTTATTTTAGGTTGTTTATTTTATTTTACAAAAAATGTCCAATAGAAAAAGGAAGGAAATGAGTATACAACAGAAATCAAAGGAAATAATAATAATAATAATAATAATAATAATAATAATAATAATAATAAAATAGGATAATCCTAATGATGGTCCTGTAAATTCTCCAGCTAGATCCATAACCGTAAATTTAAGGAAAGAAAAAATAAAATGGTCTCGTGAGGAGTACAAAGTTGTTATGACTGCATTCCATGAAGCGTTACTCAAACCTCATAACATGAAATGTGGCCATAACAACACACCACGACCTGCCTTAGGTCTTTCCGCAGACTTGGTAGGTAGTATGTCCATAGCAGAAATAATAATAATAATAATAATAATAATAATAATAATAATAATAATAATAATAATGTAGGCCTATATCTACGTTGTAAAATATTGAACTTTTTGCGGGAATGAAACTGCAAGAAATTCGTACGCACGCCACCCAGCCTCGGTTACAGACATAAGACCTGTAATAATCTTATGGGACTTGAAAATACACACAGACAGAACAATCAAAGCTAATTGCACAGAAATTGTGATCAGAGACCACAAAACCAGAATGTGCTTTCTTATTTACAAAGCAGTTCCTGCAGACTGTAATGTATTTTTGAAGATGTTTAAAACCTATTGAAATACTAGAATCTTGTAGTGCAAGGTTAAAAGCTGAAACCGAACGTTTTATTCTGGCTGTACAGGACCAATGCTTTCTAAATATAAAGTACCAAGCACACAGATTCAAGGTTAAATATCTAGAAACAAGTGACCATCTTGTATAAGGTTACATGATATGAGCATCAACTGAATATAAAACGCGGGATAACAGAGTGGACCAATATCTGCACTGGAAAATTTGTAACTTGTACGGGAAGGAAACTGCAAGTAACTGGTATGAACACCACCCAGATCCGATTACAGAGATAGGACCTGTAACAATTTTATGGGAATTTACGATATACACAGGTAGAACAATCAAAGCTAATCGCACAGACATCGTGATCAAAGACTACAAAAACAGAATGTGCTTTCTTATTTACAAGGCAGTTCCTGCAGACTGTAATGTATCATTGAAGATCTTTAAAAAACGATTGACTCATTAAAAGGATTGCTGGTCGCTGACCTTAAAGAAATACAAAATATTGTACTCACAAGTACAGCTCACACATTACGAAGAGCTTTATCTATGTAAATTGTGGGCAATCTTAGGTTTTTTGAAAAATAGAAAATGCCATGAAAACATTTCTGACCATAGGTCTCTGGTTTGGGACCCGGAAGGAATTATGTATACAATAGAATCACACGAAAATAATAATAATGATAATAATAATAATAATAATAATAATAATAATCAACAATCCCTGTTGTAGTTGGAACCCTAGGACTGGTTGGAAAAGATTGCAGTAGACTAATTGAAAGGATTCCTGGAAGTCCATGCCTCAAGGAGATACAAAAAGTGGAAAGTGTCATGCCATTTCTAACCTTAGGTCCCTGGGCGGGACCCGGAAAGAAATTTGTAAACGCCAGAAATCAAAGAAAATACTACTACTACTACTACTACTACTACTAATAATAATAATAATAATAATAATAATTGCAGCTCAGGACCAGATCATATGACTGTCACATAATCAAGGATGGAACTAACCCGAAATGCAGGATCTGAGGAAAATATGATGCCCGGAACTAGCAAAAAATGAATATACTCATAACAAGGTAGCGACATATGTGCACTTGAAGATATGCAAGAAGCACAAAATCGAAACCACTGAGAGATGGTATGAGCACCAACCAGACACAGTTACCCAAAATAACGATGTAACTATTCTCTGGGAAATGCCAATTCATACTGATTGGGGAATAAATGCCAAAAGAGCTGATATTATCATAAATGACAACAAATTCAGAAAGTGTATGCTTATTGATATAGCAGTACCATCTGAGAGGAACATCTCCATAAAATCTATCGAGAAATTGTTTAAATACTAGGATCTGGAGATTGAGATTAGCAGGTTGTTGGGAATGAAGACTGTGACTGTACCAACAGTAATCGGAGCACTGGACCTCGTGAGTAAAAAATGGACAATTTTACTAACAGTGTCCCTACTAGGAACATCCCATATACTAAGAAAAGTGCTATGAATTAAATGACAATTCTCCTAAAGGCTTAAGGACTATACTTTGGACTCGGCTCTACAGGGCACAAAGCGGGAAGCATAACATCCAAATAATAATAATAATAATACTTGCTTTTGTTCTTAATTGATTGGAGGTGAATTAAGATAGGGTACAGTAAATATACCGTTAAGTACTACAGATTCACTTGGTCCTGACCATAAACAGTTGAATGCACTTAGAGGCTGATGCATTTTGCACCTCTGTTCATGCGGTGGGGTTGTGGAGAGCATCATGGCTGCGTGTCGAGAGGGTTGTTCTTTTTTTTTAATCAATATTGAGGGAAGAGACAGCAAATAAATAAATAAATAGATAATAATAATAATAATAATAATAATAATAATAATAATAATAATGGCAGAGATCTGATCACGTGATATTCATCTTGTCACGTGAGGTGGTCTCTAAGTCCTGGAATGGAGGAGCAACTGGGTCAAAGGATTAGCAAGAATTCTCAAAACAATTCTCCCATCAAATCATATCAGAAAGAAACAAAACTGAAAAAAGACTACTACTGTCACTACTACTACTACTACTAAAAATAATAATAATAATATGTAGAGAAGTGTGCGATTTAAGAACAGAAAGGACTGTTTTAAAAATATTTCGACCGAATGTTCGTCTTCAAGTTATGTTTAAAAAATTGCATTTGTGCATAAAAACATTTAAAAAAAAAACAAGTCTTTGTCCTGTTGTAACGTCTTTTTCAATAACTGTCCGAATTATTAGTGCCTTGTTGTGTGTTACACACTTTTTTGAAAGAAAATGATGATTGATTTTAAATCAATGTTGTAATTTCTGGAGAAAAGTGACGCATCTCGATATTACTCAACGATCTTACCGATGTGACCTTCATCTTCTGGACTTCTCCTCCTACATTTTGGATATGAGTCATGTTCAAATTTTTCAAATTTGTTCAAATTGTTCAAATTCAAATTTCATTTAAATGAAAGGGGGAAAATGAGTCGGGTGTTTGTGCAAAAACAGCTTGATCTGACCCCTTTGATATGTATTTGATGCATTACTTGATTGAATGAATTGATGATCAAGTTTCAACTTTGATATGACAATTTAATTATCGCAACAGATATGTATTGTAAGGCACTGATTGGTGATTTCTTGCTCAGCTTGACGTCCATATTGTCTCATCTTGATCTTGCCGATGTGACCTCCATCTTCTGGATTTTTCTTTCTATATTTTGGATAAGAGTTATTCTCTTGTTCAAATTTAAATTTAAATCAAAGGGAAAAATTTCAGTGGGGTGCCTAAGGGGGTACTTCTTTTGATCAAAATGAAATATACTTATCCAAGTACCCAGAATATATATGGTTATGGGGGTTTATCTCCAAAACCCTAGGAGGTGTTCGATAACAAACAGACAGACAGATGTTACAACTTTATCCACATATATTAAGAGAGTATCGTAAAAAATGCACGGCCTCTAAAAAATATCTATCTATCTATCTATCTAGCCAGCTAGACAGATAAATATGAAGGGAATGAGATAGATAGATAGATAGATAGATAGATAGATAGATAGATAGATAGATAGATAGATAGATAATGAAGAGACTGCGATAGATAGATAGATAGATAGATAGATAGATAGATAGATAGATAATGAAGAGATTGAGATAGATAGATAGATAGATAGATAGATAGATAGATAGATAGATAGATAGATAATGAAGAGACAGATAGATAGATAGATAGATAGATAGATAGATAGATAGATAGATAGATAGAAGGAATCAAAGTCTATAGAAACGATTGGCAACCAACATGTCAGGCAACACCGTACACATTGTAATAGACTATTTCGTACGAGATGAGAAATATAATTAACCCCTTTTATTTCCAAAAGCAAAGTAGCGGGGTGGGGCGTGTCATCATATTTTGTCTGCAAATAGATGCAACCAGTTTAGGGTATCGCAAGTCTGCAAGCTGTATTCACGAAAAATTACTCACCACCAGTGGCAATTGTTGTCTCTGCTGCAGTTGTTTCTGCAAGCGTTGTAGTTCCTCCAGTTGTTGCCAAGCATTTGCGCTGCACGCCTGCGCACACGAACCTCCGGTTGCAAGAATCAAAAAGGCAGACTTGAGCTACAGGAAACAAGGAAAGAAAAAACGTGGGTTTCAAAAGCCGTTTATTGTAGAAGATGCCTTTATTCTTAAATATTGTGAAGAAAAGGAAAGAGGAAGAGAGAGGGAGGGGTACTTACGGACGGGTTGCTTCAGCCTCGGGGGAATTATGCCCAGCTAAACTGGAAGCAAGTGACCAATTGATACTTATAGTCTTGGTAGGAGGTGGATTGTGGGAAGCGGTTAGCCTCCATATAAAAATCGCCCTCCGTACTCTCACCAGACATTTTTGTCTACCAGCCGACACGTAACTGGTTAATTGTCGTGCTGAAAGATTATTACTTTTTTTTTTCTTCTCCGTTACTAGACCTAGTTGGAGCTGGTCGCAAGAGGAGGACTCCTTTTCAACCCTTACCAGGCTGTTGCTGCTCTCTTCTGGGTCCCCCCTTTTACTACGTCGAAAGTTAGTTTTTTTCGACAATATCAAGGTATCCACAGTCCTCGTCGATTAGTAAATTATGGGGGGAAGAGCTTTTTTAAATTCTAAAATTTTGGTGGTTCTTGTATATAAAATCCTTGCATTTGCCCTGATAAAATGCCGCAGAGGAAGAAACGCGCCGGCTAAGATAATTTTTCATTTTGTCTTATATATAGATAGATAGATAGATAGATAGATAGATAGATAGATAGATATACACCCTTTCTCTTTCACTTTCGTTCTGTATATAAACTCTTAGTTTGTTTCTACAAATTCTCTCGTTCTCTCTCTCTCTCTCTCTCTCTCTTTCTCTATCTCTCTCTTTCTTTTCTTTCCTTCTTTCTCCCCTTCTTTTACTCTTTCTTTCGTGTGATCTTTCTTTCTCTATTTATGCAGTCTTCTTTCTTTCTTTCTTTCTTTCTTTCTTTCTTTCTTTCTTTCTTTCTTTCTTCATGCAGTCTTCTTTCTTTCTTCCTTTGCCTCGCTTTCCAAACGAATGGAACGATTCCCCCCCCCTAAAAAGTAAATGAACACAAAAGGAAGGAAAGTACCAAAATAGTTGGCCAACAACTTACCCTCCGGACAAGGCTGTCTTGGCGAACAAGTAACGACTTCACACGATGGAACCAGGCCTGGACAGTTCCAAATACCATTTTCATATTGAAGACTTCCTCTTACGTCCGGTTTATTTACATGCCCGCCTTGTCCTCCAGCATTAGATTCTGGCTGACCATTAGATGATAAGGAAGGGTAATGCCCAGTGCCAGTTGAAAATGGACCAGACAAGGGGCCGGTTGGATGTCCAGCAACTGTAGAAGAAAACATTTAATATAGCGTTCATTTTAGAAGCTCAGGCTAGTTGTACACAAGGTCATATATTCACGTTGTATTGTCTTGGTTAATGATTTCGAAGACATGCATTCATAACATGAATGATTTCGAAGATATGCATTCATAACATTAGTTTCTAAGGATACGGGGAAATCCAATCATATTAACAAGGGGCGTTAGGGTATTCATTTTCACTGACAACTATTGTATCAAAATATGAGTTACTTACGAAAAGAGGTTAATTTAAGGTAAGGTAGGGGTGGCTTTTACAACGAATGATGACATCCCTTCAAAGCATGTCGTCTGGTCTTTTACAAGGACAAAAGGTTTTTCGGCGCTTTTGTTTCACCATTAAATTTCTACTTATATACATAAAGATTTTTTCTAAAAGGGTTGTTTGTATATGAATACATCGTATTGAACTGCAATTTATTAAATATTATTCTTAATTCTAATTACTAATAGACCATACTTCTTTTAAAACAAATAAATGTAATAGAATTACTTAAATTATTTAAAAATTATTATTAAAATGATTGAATTTCCCTGAATCTTTAGAAACTAATATTATAAATGTATGTGCTTATAAAATTCAGTAAATTTCAAAATAAGTTATTCCAAAATTCGCTTGAAAACAGGACTAGGGACTTTAATTATATAATTGAATTTGAGTTTCTGTTTTTGAAACATGGTAATTCCTGTGTAGCGATGGAAACATATTTTTAAATTAGTAAATTTATAATATTTATGCTCTGTAGATTTGCATTGAGCATTGTTTTGTAAAAATAAAAATATTAATAAGAACACTGGATTATATATCTTACTGTTCTTTATATATATATATATATATATATATATATATATATATATATATATAGAGAGAGAGAGAGAGAGAGAGAGATGTGTGTGTGTGTGTGTGTGTGTGTGTGTGTGTGTATACACACATGGTGAATAAAAAATAACTCTATATTTTATGTATGATGGATTCTACCGTCTAACTATATTTTTTACAAGACGCGTAGGCCATCATACATAAAATAGGGAGTTAATTTTCAATCACTGTATATATATATATATATATATATAAGTATGTATAGACACACACACACACACACACACACACATATATATATATATATATATATATAGATAGATAGATAGATAGATAGATAGATAGATAACTAGACTCGTTTCTGAAAAACCCTCGAATTTTTGATTTGCTAATCAAATCAATCTCGAGGGAAAAAAAAGGTTTTAAAAAAAGAAAGAGCCACACACATGAACTTCTGTCGACAAAAAAATCGCACAGATGCAGGTCTGAAGCCCAAAGAAAAAACCCCGATACGAGTAAACAACTAACGAACAAAGAGCTCAATACAACCGTAGAGCAGGCCTAGATACACCTAGTGAGCCAGACAAACCTACCTAGGCTTCACCTAAACGGATATATATATATATATATATATATATATATATATATATAATCATAAAACGTTATTAGTCAGAGATGAATTAAACCAAGAAAGAGTAGTATAAAAAAGTGCTCAATAGACGTATAAAGAAAAAGAAAAGAAAAATTTAACGTGTTTTGCTTTTAAATCTAAAAAAAAATTAGATCAGCCGATCACGCTACCTTGGTTTCAACCTTTCGGTATCTTCAGGAGATTCAGGCTGAATAATTTCCTAATGCTTTATTGTTTAAAAATAAATAAACGCACGACACGAAACGTAATAGGAGAGGAGAAAACAAGTGTATTGAAATTGTATCAGAGGTAGGGATATATGAAATGTATACACTTTCATCATGGTTCGTACGAACTCAAAGGGAACATTTTAGTGTGTATTCATTGTATCGTTATTTCTGATCTCTCATTCAGAAGGTTTTTTTTCTCTGGTCTGGAAATGTTATTATTGCTAACTTTTCTTCCTGGCAAAGATTGCAGATATCACGATGATTGTTGTACGTTTAGGTTTTTTTAATATTTTTTTAATATTTTTTTTTTCAGAGAGTTCAGAAAACCCATAATGGTAGGTAATTAAAGTAGTGATGCAAGAAAATGGCTCTTAAAACAGTATTGGATGTTTCAAAATGTTGAAACCGTTAGAACAAAATGTGTTGAAAGATTTGGTACTCAAACCCCAAAGAGAGAAACCATTTATGGCATTAGTGAGAAATTTGATGCCACTGGCTCAATTTTTAATGACCACAAAACTGGTCGACCCAAAACAATTTGTACAGAGGACCAAAGGAATTTGCTGCCGAAGCATTTATCATTTACTGTCCACCGATTTTTGATTCACCCTGTATATTAAAGAATTTAAATCCTAATTGTAATATTATATTTTAGTGAAGAATTGTTCTGTGACAGACAGTGGAATTTTAAAAAAAGTTAAGGGCAGGAAAGGTTAAAGAGGAATGTTCATGTCTGGTAACTCTGTGGTGTAAGCTCTTATATATTAAAGCTTAATATATATATATATATATATATATATATATATATATATATATATATATATATATATATATATATATGGTGGTATTCTTTTGGAAAAAGCTCGGATAGCTTAACTTGTAATAGAACAAATCAGTACCCGAGGAAAATGGGAAATAAAAAAGAAAGAACCAAGAACATTAAACTAAGACGAAAACAATCGTCAAGTACAAAAGAAAAATATATAAAACGAGTAAAAAAGACAACTACGTAAAGTGCTCAATACACTAAGAAGAGCGATAACCTAAAGCTGGATTTACCCTGAAGATCCCTTTAGGTTAAACGTAGGTAGGTTTGTCTGGCTCCTTAGGATTACTTCAGGTTATATATATATATATATATATATATATATATATATATATATATATATATATATATATATATATATATATAAAGCACACATGGCCTGATGGTTGCATATAGCATGAAACGGACTGTCGCCTCTAAGTGTTGACTTCTATGTTCACTTTTATATTTACACATGCTCTATCTCTGATATTGAGCACTTTATCCCATAAATATAGCACACCTTAAGACTATATTTCTTCATATATATATATATATATATATATATATATATATATATATATATTGTGTATATTTAGGCAGCAGTTTTTCGTTGATGCATGTTTTATTAAATAATATAGACGTTTGTCTATTTTAGGTAAGTTCCTTTCATATTTTCTGATAAGCTTAATAACATTATCATTGAAAGACGAAAGGAAATCGCCATATTGATACATGTTTAAATCCAGTCTAAGCTTTCGGCTTACATAAGCCATTATCAAAGATGAGAATTACTTTTCTATATATCAACCAATACACGGAGCAATAATGATAGCCTGCTTTTTTTTTTTTTTTTTTTTTTGCATGAAAAATTTCAAAGCAACGACTAACTAGTGTATACGAGACGCGGAAGCGAAAATCGCGTCGCACCTCCTGACGTCACACATGACCATGCGAGAGTGAAAACGAGAAGTATTAAGTATGGGAAGCCATTGGTATAAACCAATGGCTTCTGTTATCAATTATAGACATTTAAGAATATTTGTGGAGATTTCATAGTTTATTTTGTTCAGGTTAGGTTTTAACTGGTTTATGTATTTTTAGATTTGTTTCTTGTTTTCATGTTTAAGTATAATTGTGTTTTCAACAAGGATTTTCCGGAATTGTGTATGCGGCCAGGCATGTTGTTTTAAATGCCTAAAAATGTTAGATTTATCATTCAAATGTAGAGTCAAGCGTCGTGAAACAGATCGTAGCAAAAACAAATTAGGTTAATCATATACTACACTAAATCTAGTATATCCAATTTAATTATTAGCAATGATTCTTTCCCCCTCCCCGTTAGCGATTTGCAAAAAAAAACAACATAGTTTACAAATTAAAGTGTCCTTTGGGAGATTGTATTTCCTATGGATTAAATAATGTTTATGTTGGTCACACCACAAAGTCGCTTTCAATGTTATTAAGCTTATTAGACAATATAAAAGGAACTTGCTTAAAATAGACAAAACTTGTCTATATTATTTAATGAAGCATGCATCAATATATATATATATATATATATATATATATATATATATATATATATATATAAAAAGAAAGAACAGTAAGATATAAAATCCGGTGTTCTTATAGATATTTTATTTTTACAAAATAGTGCTCAATGTAAATTTACAGAGCATTAATATTATAAATTAATTGATTTAAAATATGGTTATTTTCGCTACACAGTTCCAACCATGTTTCAAAAAATAGAAGCTAAAAACCCTAATTTTATTTTTGCAAATAAATTAAAAGCATTAGTTCCATTTCATCTTCAAGCGAATTTTGGAGTAACTTTTAAAATTTACCGGGTTTTAAATACACAGCTAAAATCACGTTTCCATGGTTACAGAATATTCTACTCAAATTGAACACGGGGTGTCTAGATTTTCCTTATGACAGTATCATTGTATCAGTTATTAGCTACATTTTGGTAAAGGGGTGAGGATGTATTTTACTCTGAAACCTGACGTCGGTTGAATGGATGTCGTCTGAATTTAAAAAAAAAAAAAAAAAAATTGTTAACGGTAAAAATTTTCAACGTCATCTTTTAAAATTAAAGATTTTTTTTTACAATACTTTTTATTTAACTACGATTTGAAATATTTTCCTTTTTAATTTTTATTTTACTATATTCTTTTTAAGAACAGTTAAATGTATTAGAATCCATTATATTATGTAGGATTATTTTAACATTAAGTTTAAGTATGTATATGAGGTTACATTTTTTTTTTTTTTTTTTTTTTTTTTTTGACTATGACAGCAGAAATGGTTACTTAATTTCACTGATTCAGTAAACTTTTCTTTTATATATAAACCTATTATTATAATATTTCACATGTAAGTACTGAGGACATGGGTCATTCAAAAAGCTTACATGTTATGGTATTTCATATTAATTTTATTTTACTATAGGTGTTATTTTTGGATTCTTTTTAATGCGTGTAGTATTATTTAAAAGAAATTTAGGTTAGAATTCATTCAATTTAACTACAATTTTAATTACAAATTCAAAATTACAACTTTAAAATTTTAAAATATTTTCATTGTTTAGTTTTAATAGACTATATTACTTTATAACAGAAGGAAAATTACTCATATTAAGTAAGATTATTTTTCCATATCAAAGTATATGTAAATTTTTTTTTTTTTTTTTTCCCTCCTTTTCCAAATTTAAACATTATTTAAGTAATATTAATGGCACTTACTACAAAACTAGCTAAGTCATTTCTCAGATTTAGTAAACTTTATTTATTTATTAATTAATTAATTTATTTATTTCAAATATATGTAACCTAATTAATAAAGTTTCATATGTATGTATAAATAACATGTTAGAATTCATTTTATTTTACTACAATTTTAATTTCAATTTTAAAATTATAACTTTAAAATTTTAAAATATTTTCATTGTTAGTTTTAATTTAGAGTATATTACTTTATAACAGAAGGATAATTACTCATAGTAAGTTTTTTTTTTTTTCATATCAAAGTATATGTAAATTACAATTTTAAACTTTTAATTTAGAGATATTATTTAATAATAATAATGGCCCAGACTACAATACTTTCTATGTCATTTCTCAGAATTAGTAAACTTTATGTATTAATTCAAGTTTAAGTATGTATATGAGGTAACATTTTTTTTTTTTTTTTTTTTTTTTTTTTTATATATATATAAACCTAGTGATATAATGTTTCTCATGTAAGTACAAAGGACATGGGTCATTCAAAAGCTTACATCTTATGGCATTTCATATTAATTTTATTTTACTATATTTGCTTTTTGGGATTCTTTTTAGTGCGTGTAGTATTATTTAAAAGAAATTTAGGTTAGAATTCATTCAATTTAACTTTAATTTTAGTTTCAATTTTAAAATTACAAACTTTAAACTTTTGAAATATTTTCATTGTTAGTTATATTAGACTATATTACTTTATAACAGAAGGAATATTACTCATAGTAAGTAAAATTATTTTTCAATATCCAAGTATATGTAAATTACAATTTTTAAACCTTTATATTTTAAAATATTATTTTAGTAATATTAATGGAACTTACTACAAAATTAGCCAAGTCATTTCTCGGATTTAGTAAACTTTATTTATTACTTAATTTATTTATTTATTTTAAATATATGTAACCTAAGTAGTAAAGTTTCATATGTATGTACCAAGAACAGGTTAGAATTCATTTTATTTAACTACAATTTTAATTGCAATTTTAAAATTACCACATTAAAATTTTAAAATATTTTCATTGTTAGTTTTAATTGACTATATTACTTTATAACAGAAGGATAATTACTCATAGTAAGTATAATTATTTTCCATAACAAAGTATATGTAAATTACAATTTTAAACTATTATATTTAAATATTTAAGTAATATAAATGGCACAGACTACAAAACTATCTAAGTCATTTCTCAGATTTAGTAAACTTTATGTATTAATTAATTAAATTATTTATTTTAAATATATGTAACCTGAGTAATAAAGTTTCATATGTATGTACAAAAAGAACAATGGGTCATACATTACCTTACATCATCTAGCTTTAGTTATAATTTCATTTTTCAGGAGGTGTTTTATCGGATTCATTCAAGTGTTTGTAGTACATTTATTATAGAGGTGTTTCGGTTAGGATACATTTTATTTAACTACAATTTTTTAAACGGTGTTTATGTTTTAATGCGTTTTAACCACAATTTTAAATTTTAAATAACAGTTTAAAACATTTTTCCTGCCATTCCAATAGACTTTTTTTTTTTTTTTTTTTTTTTTATATATTATTTAAGGAAAATTTTTGACAATGACGGCATATAATAGCTATTTCATTTCTCTGATTCAGTAAATTTTTATTTTTTATAAACTTAGTAATATATAGTTTCTCTTGTATACATAGAGGACACGGGTCGTTTAATGATCTACAAATTCTAGCTCTTCTTATTAACTTCCATTTTACTGTAGGTGTTTTTATTTGATTCTTTTAGATGCCAGAAATATTTTGAGAGAGATGTTTGATTTTTATATTTATTTATTCTAAATGAAGTTTGATGTTGGTTGAATCTTTTTTTTGAATTCATGGCTAGTGCAACCTATATATATTTTGATGTTATCAGGATTTTCAATCGAAGAGATATTGCATTGGTATACTAATGATTCAGTGCAACATTTATTTTGTAGTGGGCAATTTTGAGGGTTTCGACAATTACATAGTTTTTGTTTATTTACATCAGTTTTTTATCTTAATTTTTCTATTGTCTAAATTTTTTGGTTTTGGTATAAGTGTTTATTTAAGATATTAGCATTATGGTTCTTAATGATTTTTTCTAAGTTCTTTGTACAGCTATAACTTAATTTTAGTGTGTTTTTATTGAAAATAGTACTTAGTTTATTTTCACAAGGAAAATGCTTGACTATTAATGTGAGGAATTTATGTCCTAATCCGTTCTTTACCATTTGGTTATATGGGGAGTATACCAAATAATTTTCTACATCTGTTTTTTCTATGTTTTCCATTTTCATTTTTTATATACGCTAGTTTTGGGTTTTTGTAGCCACTATCTTTTTAGAGCCTTATTATAGCCATTGATATGCTCATCAAAAATCTTGTTATTAGCTGAATTTGTACTAATTCGTTTACTTATAGATAACGGTATATGTTTAATTATAGATGGGGGGTGATTTGATTTAGGATGTATATATAAAGGATTGGTGTTGGGTTTTTTATAAGGTGTGTATGTATTTTTATTTAGATCTAAAGTTATATCTAGGAAGTCAGGTTTCAGAGTAAAATACATCCTCACCCCTTACCAAAATGTAGCTAATAACTGATACAATGATACTGTCATAAGGAAAATCTAGACACCCCGTGTTCAATTTGAGTAGAATATTCTGTAACCATGGAAACGTGATTTTAGCTGTGCATTTAAAACCCGGTAAATTTTAAAAGTTACTCCAAAATTCGCTTGAAGATGAAATGGAACTAATGCTTTTAATTTATTTGCAAAAAAAATAAAATTAGGGGTTTTTAGCTTCTATTTTTGAAACATGGTTGGAACTGTGTAGCGAAAATAACCATATTTTAAATCAATTAATTTATAATATATATATATATATATATATATACTAATATAGGTAACTATATTCGTTTCGAAAAACCCTCGAATGTTTGATTTCCCAATAATCAAATCAATCTCGAGGGAAAAAAAGGTTTTAAAAAAAGAAAGAGCTAGAAACATGAAAGTCTGTCGAAAAAATCGCACAGATACAGGTTTAAAGCCCAAAGAAAAAAAAAACGATACGAGTAAACAACTAACTAACAAAATAGCTCAATACAACCGTAGAGCAAACTCAGATAAACCTAGTGAGCCAGACAAACCTACCCAGGTTTCACCTAAGTGGATCGTCAGGAAAGCTGGCTCTTTCCCTGACGATCCGCTTAAGTGGGTAGGTTTGTCTGGCTCACTAGATTTCTCTCTCTCTCTCTCTCTCTCTCTCTCTATATATATATATATATATATATATATATATATATATATATATATATATAGGGTGAACCAAAAGTATGTGGACAGTATGTTGAATAGGGTTTGTGTTAGGGTTATATTATTACTATGGTGTTTGTATTATATTATTTTAAATTTTATAACTAAATTTATTTAAATTTAATCTTTTTTTTATTTTCCGACAGTTCAGAGAACCTATAATGACAAATAATTTAAATACTGATGCTAGAAAATGGCTCTTAAAATAATATTCAAAGTTTCAAAATGCTGAAACTGTCAGAACAAAATGGGTTGAAACATTTGGTACTCCAGCCCCAAAGACACAAACCATTTACCACATTTGTGAGAAATTTGGGCTCAATTCTTAATGACCCCAAAACTGGTCGACACAAAATGGTTTTATGATAGACTTCAAAGCTGTGTAAATTGTGATCGGCATCAGTTTGAACAGCTGCGTTGATAAAATTTTCAGAGCTTTTGTATTGTATTATTGTATCAAATACATTTTAACTGTATATGTAATAATTGTTTATCAAAATTTAATTGTATTAGTATGTAATCTCAAAATAAATGTTATTTATTTTCCACACTCATTTGGTTCACCCTGTATATATCCTATCCCTTAAACGTTATTTTTAGTGGACACTCATATTTGCTTGGAGCGAAACAATGAAAAAATATGTGTATTTGTGCATTCTTGAATGCAAAGAAAATAAAGTAATATTTAAAAAAAAAAAAAAAGTAAATAGACTTACAATTGATATGTGGCTGCTTAGGTAGATGTGAATTACTACCCGTCATATGGAAACATCCGAGATCGTATTGAGTGCTGCTGGAGGTACCCATTTGGATAATAAGGTGAACACATCCGGAAATCGAATGTGGAACTGTAACATCATTCAGCTGGACACATGCATGAAGTGTAGAAACCCGACGGCAAAGCTTGAACGACGGCGCTATGAAGCAAAGCAATACCAAACATTTCAGTTTTAAATAGATCAGTTCTCGTCTTAAGTTATTCGAATATCTTACAGGAAGTAGCGCCATTATTAAATTTTGATATTTGAACAAATTACGACTACTATATCTACTATTATTAGGCGCAAACAAGCAAGATGGCGTATAATAAAACTCGGATAATGAAAAATTCGTAAACTTAAGGAATCAGCACATACGCTAGGCCACAAAAATCTCCTGAGCCGACCAATCATAGAAATGAATACAATATGGAAACCAGTAATAAGAACTGCCAGAGAAAAGCAATAATAACAACAAAAGTTGCAATATGAGCTCTGGTAAAAACATGAAATTATAACAGCAAAAATTGCTATATGATTCACTGGTAAAAATGGTTGCTGAGATATTAGGTTTATAATACCCAGAAATTCATACCCAGATGTCCTCAAGGACACATGGTACAGTGGATAAAGGCGTTGGTTAGATCCAGTGACAGGAGTTCAATACCCGGTTAAGGCAGTGGAGAACTTCCTGAGGGAAATTAACAGGAGATGACAAATAACTGACATCCATTAAACATGGCAAGGGAAACAAGAACAGTCTACCCCAGTGAGCGAAATAATTGGGTTCAGTTCGACATTCTAACCACCTAAAGGCCGGAACGTACAACAGCCGAAACGTTACGATAAATATGGCGACAAAGATGAGGACAATAGTCCAAATAATGTAAATGATGAGGAATAATGATTAAATTTTAATGAAGTCGGCAAAGGCAAAGTTCATATTAAAGTAAAAAACCAATGGTAAAGATGGCTCCTGTTTGTACGAGAATCAATTAAGTTTTAAATATACTAGTTCCAGTCTTAAGTTGTTAAAATGTCTTAATCAATCAGCCTCACTATCAAATTTTGATATCTTTTCTTTTGTTGTAAGATATTTGAACAAGTTACGACTACTGTATCTACTGCTATTAGGTTCAAACAAGCGTAGAATAAAATTCGGATAATGAAAGATTTAGGTACATTAAATTTTGAATGGTTTAAGTTGACTCTTGTAATCTTATCCAAAAGGATCCGTCCCGTTCATCAGAGATCATTTTTTTTATTATTCCAGATCCATGCTTTGAATTTAATATATGTAGATACTGGGGATTAATTTGCTATTTATCTGCTTTTTTTTTTTTTTTTTTAACTTAAACCTTCCACCTTGATACGAAATCAAGGGGTATATGGAAATGGGTATATTAGCCGTTACCTAATAATTAAATATTCGACATTCATTGGCCGATCGGTCAGTACCACTGTCAGTTCACACACACACACACACACACACACACACACACACACACATATATATATATATATATATATATATATATATATATATGAAAATTAACATGTAGAAAAGACAATATTTTTAAATATTGACGTAATTTTCAGTTAACAGTATGAAAATAGCGTCCCTAAATTCTTCCAGTTACTAAGGACATTTTGTTTTTGTTATTATTAGTTACTTTGTTTAAATAAATTCATTTCGTTTTTTGCTTTCAGAAAGTCGACATTGGACGAAACGCGTCAGCAACTACTACAGTTTTCCTATTTTCATTTTATATATATATATATATATATATATATATATATATATATATATATGCTAATAGTATTACTCGTTTGGAAAAAAAACACACAGATAGCTCAAATTCTAGATATGTCAAAACAAATCGATACCTGAGTTATAAAATTGTAAATAAAAAGAAAGAACTAAAACATCTTAACAGGGCGAAATAAATCGTCCAGTGCCTTAAGTCTTTCCTGACTCTTTAGGATTTATTTTAGTTATATATATATATATATATATATATATATATATATATATATATATATATATATATAGTTAACTCTCCAATCGAGATTCGACGTATGAGGGTCAAGCAGATCAGTTTCAAGGAAACCGACAGCCCGACACCGGCACATGAGATTCGATAATAGTGGTGAAGGCTTCGTGCAGGACCATCCACACTTTTTGAAGGGACGAATACAGAGACCTGGTGCACCGAATGCCACAAGGTTCCCAAACGACCCTACGCAGGTTTTTGAATTCAGAGTTGTCCTTCTCCTAGGCCAGTTGCCATCCAAGGCTATAGAACCCAGTCTGTCCTGTTATTTTACCCATAGCTGAAGGGAGAGGAAGAGGATTCATACCTTTCCCAAGGGTATTAGCACGTAAGTCAATGTAATGGATTCGACTGGAATTCGAACTCGGCTCTGCGATTCCTCAATCAAGCCGCTATCCATTACTCCCCCCTTTATATATATATATATATATATATATATATATATATATATATATATATATATATATATATATATATATATATATATATATATATATATATATATATATATATATATATATATATATATATATATATATATATATAAAGGCATGAGTCCATATATATATATATATATATATAATGGACTCTCCTGTCATACTGAAGGGCTGACAGTTATATCAGCTGATGTATTAGCCTGAGATTTAGTGTTAATTCTTGTTTTCTCCAGTTTGCTCGGTTTTCAGCTGCAAGTTCGAACTCCTCTATAGGGATGTTTGCAGCAATTAAATTGTATATGAGTTTGTCCTTGAAGTGTAACCAAGGACGGCCTACATTACGCTTACCATGAAAAAGTTGGCATGAGGATTTTCGGCATCTGATCATCACTCATTTTGATGACATGACCAGCCGATCTTAACTGTGATTGTATCAGAAAGGATTCAATACCATCGACACCACATTTAATGAAAAGATCAGAGTTAGAGATTTTGTCCTGCTGTGTATAACCACATATTGAACGAAGACAGCTTTTATAAAAAGCATCAAGTTGATTGATGTGCGTCCTGCATGGTGACCACGATTCTGACCCATAAAGAAGTGTGGTGAGAATGACTGCTCGATAGACACTGATTTTCGTTTTCCGTGAAATCCGACTTAAGCTTTCCAAAGACACTGGTTGACTTTGATATTCGAATAACTATTTCAGCATCCAAATATATTTCGCTCTTCATTAATGATTTGATCCCTCTGGCTGCTGGCGTTTGTATACATCCGTATATAATACGTTAAAAATTTCCCTTTCTCTGCTGTACGCCGATAGTTTAGGAGTAGGATCTCTCACTGATGCCAAATCGGTCGGGTCTCGATCCCGACTTGAAGCAATCGGATGTCTAGCCAAACTGATGAGCTGTGATACAGCAAACCAGGCTTGTATGTGGATGACTATATATATATATATATATATATATATATATATATGGTGCGATGTGTAAATTGTCACCATTTTATATTTTTAATTTCATGCTTGCGCGTTGTTTGTTTTTGATTTTGTAACTGTACAGTATAGGAGGGTCAGTTGTGACATCGTCTATGAGAAGAAGAGCACCATGACTCAATTCACTAGACATAAGTTCTCTTCACACTAGAGTCAATAAGGTAGACATAGGCCCGCTTTAGACTAGAATCGAAAAGGTAGATATAGGCCCGTTTTACACAAGAGTCAGTAAGGTTGACATGGGCCCTAGAATCGAAAAGGTAAACTTAGGCCCACTTTACACATGAGCCAATAAGGTAGATATAGGTTCTCTTTACACAAGAATCGAAAAGGTAGACATAGTCCCGCTTTACACTGTAGTCAATAAGGTACACATAGGCCCTCTTTAAACTAGAATCGAAAAGGTAGACGTAGACTCTTTACACGAAAATCGAAAAGATAGACATAGTCCCGCTTTACACAAGATTAAAAAAGATAGATATAGGCCCGCTTTACACTAAAATCGAAAAGGTAGATATAGGCCCGTTTTAAACAAGAGTCAATAAGGTTGACATAGTACCTAGAATTGAAGACATAGGCCCACTTTACACCTAAGTAAATAAGGTAGACATAGGCCCGCTTTACACTAGAATCGAAACGGTAGTCATAGGCTGACTTTACATTAGATTAAAAAAATAGACATAGGCCCGCTTTACACTAAATCAGTGGAGGATACGAGTCTAATTTCTGGAAAGAATTGTTTTAATAAAAAGATTTTTTAAATTTTAACCAACAGTAAACCTGTTAAGTCAATGAATGCCGAATATTTCCTCTAAGGAAACGGTTAATCTGGCTATTAGCAATACCATTACTTACCTGACACGTCCCCTCTAATAATGGTGCCTTTCGTGCCGTCGAGTTGAATATGGAAAAGGGGGTTTCCGGCTTGATTGTAATCGATCTTCAAATACACTGATATAAAAAAGAAAAAAATTGAAGTATAATCTCCGATCAAGGCTGATGAAGATTTCACAAGAACAGAACAAATTTATATCAACTGGATACCTATATTGTATTCCTTAGTGTGGCACTGAATTTTCATTTAATCATTTCACCTCCCCACCACCACCAAGCAAGGTTATAATGCCACTAATATATATATATATATATATATATATATATATATATATATAAGAAATGGACAAAGTCAGACAATTTATTTATTAAAGACAATTTTTATGTTTAACGTTCTTTTTTTTATAGATACAAGTATTTAAGTAAATGCTCTGTTTATAATAAACGTTAAACATAAAAATGTCTTTAATAAATAAATTGTCGGACTTTGTCCATTTCTTAATATATGACGTCATTTGTTTACATTTGATACGCCAGAGCAGTTATGAATGTACGAGATTCATGGAAGATTGAAGTTTATAAGCAGTAAATTCGACCCTGCCTACCGAACGCTCCCTTGTTGCCGAGAGGTTAGGCACGTCAGCGTAAATGACGGTTCCGTATAGGATGCAGGTTCGAATCCTGTCAAAGGACGAATATTTTCTATGAAAATTTCTCGGACATTCAGGCCGGTAAATGTTATTTAATACTGTTTACTATAAACAGAGCATTTACTTAAATACTTGTATCTATAAAAAAAAGAACGTTAAACATAAAAATGTCTTTAATAAATAAATATATATTGTATATTTAGGCAGCATATTTTCATTCAATCAGGTTTGGTTAAATAATTTAGACATATCATGTCGATTAGTTTTTGTTGTGATCCTTTTAAGTTCACGGATTAATTTTTACAACGGACTTAAAAAATTGAGTAAGAAAAATACCAAAATTTTCTTTTGATTAGTTTTTATTTTCCCAAGTACTTTCAATCTCATCTGCGACCATCTTCAGGGTTTAAGTTGTCTGTATGTATATATGCCTATCGTTATTTTTCTTACTCAATTTTCTTAGTCTCCCAAAAAATGAATTCCTGAACTTGAAAGGATCACAACGAAAACTAATCGACATGATATGTCTAAATTATTTAACCAAACCTCTTTGAATATAATATATATATATATATATATATATATATATATATATATATATATATATATATATATATATATATATAGTGTACTAGGGCGGCAGATCATTATTTAAACACATATTGTTAATATAACAGACAATAAATGTCTATTATATCTGATCGTAGGCCTTTCGTATGTTTGCTTCCATTTCGGGTGAAAATAATGACGAAAATTGTCCACCATTGAAATGTAATTTCTTGGGTTTAAATGTCCGCCTGAAGATGGCTCATGCGGACCAAAAGCTTAGATCAAGGACCAACTTAATAAAAAAATATCCAAATGTTGGTTTGGTTTGGTTTATTTTGTTTTACGGCATATCAACCTCAATGGGTTATTTAATACCGACAACATTTTTTATTGCTGTTAATATTTTGTTTTGTCAAAAATCTGTTTCTGGTAATATTTTTCCTTCAAAATTGTAATGCTGGTAATAATTTTTTTCAAAAATGTATTGCTGGTAATAGTTAACTATTTTCTCATAGCTGGGACCCTAACAGGTGCTAGCACTCTGTGTCAGGGTGGACATGAGAACGCCAGCAATTAAGAGGTGGTTCCACGCTCCTCAAAACCTCCTGATCAGAGTCCTTGCTGCTGGATGTAGTTTATCGTCTTACCCAGGACGGCCAAATGTTGGACAATTCTTGTCTTTATTTTCACCCGAAATTAAAGCAAAGATACGAACTTTAGAAAGGCTCATGATCAGACATAATAGACATTTATTATCTGTTATATTTAACATTATATGTTTAAATATATATACGTGTGTGTATGTGTGTGTGTGTGTTTGGATTTTAGCATTTCTCAGTTGAAATCTTACAACCGAAAATTACTCAGAAACAGCTTTATTAAGGGTCTATTGTATTGAGTTTCGTTAATTCATTTCATGAATAAGTGATGGCATCTTTGCTTGATATTCGAAAATAAAACAGGAGAATATTAGAGCAACACAGTCTTACCTTTTCTTTGCGAGATTGAGGGTTGTAATGTGATAGTTTGGCTGCAGATGCACTGGCTTGTCGTGCACACGCAGTTGGGACTTGTCTCGTGACGAATGACATTTTGGCTGTACTGTGGTGTCAACAGCTTGTCATTGAAAATTGCTGGCGAAAGAAAGAAAAAAAAAGAAAAAAAGTGATCGATTTACAGGAATCTCTCGATTAATGCGCATTCGATAATTGTGCACTAAAAATTTTATATGCCAAAATTTGATCAGTTCATACATAACACTCGATTACTGCGGTAAAATATTCTTCAGTTTAACCATAGTAATTGAAAACTGATCTTTTTATACTTTTTGATCTTTTATACTTTTTGATCTTTTTATACCCCTGTACACATTAACTGCACTAATCGAGGGATTCCTGTATACGCCTAACGATTTTTTTAACTTATAACTCTCTAGAGTCGTAGGGGCATCATACGTGCTGCCGTAACAGTAGCAGCGGTGTTTCCTGAGCAAGACAATCTGACAGAGTTCAACCCTCTCCAGACTGGTTTTCAATTCAGTAATATTTCCATCTCGTAGACCGATTGCCACCCAAGGCTATAGGATCCACTCATATTTACCCCTAGCTCGAAGAGATGCGTTCATGCCTTTTCCCAGGGTATTAGCACGTAAGTGAATGTAATGTGAATTCGTACTCGGCTCTTCGATTTCTCAGTCCGAGCCGCTATCCATTGCTCCATAGTGCCCCCATTGGCTCCCCAGCGGGGAACTGAACCCCGGTTTCCTGCATGAAAGGCGGGGATACTCACCGCATAATGACTACGGTATTTCAATTATTACAAACAAAAAAAAAGGTTCCACGTTAGGCTTTTCAGGTGAAGGGGCGGTTAGACACCAAGAAGGATTAAAAATAAGACAAAGAGTGAATGAACCACGGCTAGCAAGCATACTAGTGTAAGCTGGGCTCCATAGCTATGGATACATCCAGTACAATGACAGTATCGTTGGGCGAAGGGGTTCCCAGACTGAAGTCAACCACCGGAGGATTCTTCAGATTGGATCAACGGTCACATGTCCGTGACCAATGTGAGCCTTCATGTAGAGGGAATATCGGCTATGGTTTGAAATGGAGAGAAATGGTCTCTGCCAGGTTTTGGTGCCTAAGGCACGCTACGCATAAAATGAATACCTCTGGTTTTCAATATGCGGATGGAAGTGATTGGGGGCTCAGCTACGCAAACACACTAAGACCACATCCGGTCATGGGACTGATGGGCAGCGAAGACGCAAGAATAATCAATAACACTGTAGAACCCAAATTCTACATTACCCAATACCTAAAAATAGTTTTCTCAAATCTGTGCATAAAGTGGATCACAGAACATTTTCATCTTCATTCACTTTCAAAAAAAATCTCGAGCCTTTATTGGTTAATAAATATACAAGTAGGCGTGGCCATCCACCCACGCTTAACTAATTTTTACAGCTTTTGACTGAAATCCAAGTTCGCGCCAAGTCTCTGTGAGCCACCCGAAGTAAATAAAAACAGAAAATTATTCACAATCTCCAGTGGGCATTGTGACATCAAACGAATTGCTACTAAACTTCACGTCACACAATCTTAAGTTTTTCGTCCATACGAACATTATACAAACTTAACGATATTCACACTCACTCACCAAAACTCTATTCCCATTCACTCACCAAATTCCTTACGCAGAAGTTAAACAAATTCCTGCTAACAAATCAACTTTATTTCTCAACATTCGAGAGCATTGTATTACACAAAACAATCAAAAGCAGATAACTTCTTTGATCTCAAAATTGCATTCAACTTTGCAAACATTTACTACTTAGATGAACAGTAAATTCTTAAATGTAAATTTTATTCTTGGAATTAATTTACAGAATCTTCAATAACAGATTCTAACAAGCATCCTTTCAAATCAAAACTCATTAACAAAATTTAATCTTTCACCAAACTTGAGTTCAACATAAATTAAACTAACAAAATTTCACCTAAAAAAAAAATCCACCACAATTTTGTAAAATATTTTCATTACAAAAATATATTGAAAATTATTTGTTATTGAAATATTTGCCTTTTGTCTTTTATCACAAATGCCTCTTGTTGTTTTTGCATTTTGCTTAATATATTCATAGAGTAAAAAATTGTATGGATTGATTTGGGCCGTCAACACCATTAACTAAATAATAACCACCAAACTTTCCACTACAACACTAGCAAATAACCGTCCGACAAACACTTTATCAAATAATTTAGAGCTATATATTCCGTTTCCCGGAGTGTTACACGCAGAGACATCGACCATGATTTTAACCTGGAGAGGGATTGATTCCGTTAAGTGTATTTGCTGAAGACACACTTTGCATGAACGAACTCCCTTTTTCAACTTTAACTCCGATCATGGGGCTGATGGCTATTATGGTGATGATAGTGGTATTACATTATCACGTGACTATGATTTTGTCACTTCTCCCAACAGACAAAACAAAATGCTTTCTTAAGCGCAGAGTTTAAATGCTTTGTTTTTAAAAATCATTTCACACCCTGAATTAGGCCATTGACACGCCAGGGCTTACTGAGTGAGAAAGAATCTGTGAAAAAAGAAAAGCATTATTATTTTAACTTAATTATTAATAAATATATATATATATATATATATATATATATATATATATATATATATATATATATATATATATATATATATATAAAAATAAAAACTTAAAAAAACATGAACATTTCATGGTTTTTAAAAATTGGTTGTTGCTTAAAGTTTACAAATCGGAGATGTTCTTTGTAAAATACTTGACAATTAACATTCATTAACACGGGATTATCTCTATATAATAAATGCGAATGTCAGTGTGTCACAATTTTTCAACTTTACTCCTAGAGGCCATAATCAAAGATGTCGTACTGTTTTGGAATCAGGCCGACTCTGTGAGCAAATTAAAAACATTCCGTTCCGGATCCAGACCCGTAATCCTAAAATTTTGCATTCCTAAATATTCATTACTGCGATTGTTTTCGGATTCCGCCATCTTGGCTTCTACTGATAAAAACAATTAAACGGATACAACTCTCTAACTTTCAATAGCTCATGTTAAAAAAAATACTATTCTTAAATTACAGTGTTTCAAAATAAAATTGTCCGTGTTTTCAACTTTACTCCGAGAGGCCGTAGCCCAAAATATCATGCCAAGATGAGAATATACAAAGAGACTCTCAAACTCCTGAACAAGCGGAAGGCCTAATCAAGAGCCATACGGAGTAGCTAGCTTAATTGCGACATTATATATATATATATATATATATATATATATATATATATATATATGGAATTCTTAAATCGTTCATTTAATATTCCATAGCAGAATTCGTCAATCCCCACGTCGGATGTTCTTTGAAAATGACGATAACTTGATGCTCAAAATCAGTGCGTTGTTTAGCCATATGAGAAGGGTAGAACGAAGGACAAATTTGTCTGCAAATAACCTTTTAAATGACGAGTTACAAGATCGAAGAGCAATTAATCAATCATAATAGAACCAATCAGAGTTAAGTAATTACGCGAGAGTCGAATGATTATTCAAGGTCATGAATATTCAAGAATTTTATTCATGGTTATTCAAGGTGGTTTATTCCTAAAAGTGATAATAATTCTTTCGCTTTTTATCTGTGTATCCTGTAGTAAAGTCTTTGGAATTCCTATTGTGAACTCTGCCACCTAGGTTTCTTTTTGGATAAAAGTCGGCGTCGATATTTTTTGCAAACTCTGAAATAACCAGGTGAAGCCACACTTCCCTCTTTAGTTCACACCTGCCTGTTTAGCCGCCATAATTTTCTTAGGAATAAGCGTTATTTGTACCCCTTAACTGTTTTCACTTCTCCCCAAAAATCTGGTTTCGATCGATCAATGGCTATTTTAGAGGGTGTGACGGACTGACTAACGAAAGTTAGAAAATTTTATATATAGATATTTTGACGGTACTTATTCTAATGATCTTTCCTCTTCAGCAGTTACCTCTCATCAGTTTACGGTTGGAATGGCTAGATGTAAACGTAAGTTCTATGCTAGTAGTTTCATCTTTCGCACTTCTCGCTTGTGGAAAACTATTCTGGCCTTTTCTTTTCCAGTCAACTGTTTAAAATTTACGTATTAGTGGCTTTATTGTTTTGCTTGTAGAGAAATGATTTAAAAAATAGTTTACAGAAATCTACCAATAAGAATTAGCTCATAAACTATTATTCTCACCAGTGTATCAATCGTTATCTTCTGTCTTCTTATTCTTTAATTGTCCTCTCTCCTTAATAGTACTTTTTTCTCATATTCTCTAACATTCAACAACCTTTTGCGTCCAAGTGGCTTTATTGCCTTTCTTGGGGTGAAATGATTTTTTTTAAAAAGCAATTTCTCAGTAGCTATTTACTAGCCCTAACATTGGAGTTGTGGGTGATTTAACTGCATAGAGAATGAAAACGGCAAGCAGAGTTCAAACTGCAGCTGGAGCAGTTTGCATTTTGTTTTGTGATAAGGCTCTGGCAGAGAAAACGTTAATGTACTTCTCTCACAAGTTGTTAGTAATTATTAGGACAGGGGTTTACCCATTAACCCTGCAAGGTAGTCCAATTTAAGTGTCTAGCAAGCCAACCCTATGACACTATAGGTCCTTTACACAATTCGATCAGGCTACCCTAGTGGAATTTAAACTATTTTATGAGTCTTTAGCGTCTTGCATTTTCTATGACCAGCAGTAAAGTCTATGAAGTAGGAACTTCAAAGTGGCTACTCATTTGACCAGTCGATAAACAAATGGAAACTTTTGGGAATGCATAAATATTACTTTCCTTTATGGTATCTAGACTTTATGAATATAAGCGCAGTACTAGACTGGCGGCAAGGTCTCGTCATTTTACAGTTGAAATGGCTCGATGTAACCGTAAGTTCTATGCTAACAGTTTCTTCTCTCGTACTTCTCACTTATGGAACTCTCTTCTGTCCTCTTGCTTAGTCAACTTTAGGCTTCAAAAAATGAAATGCAATGTCAGTCGTTGTCTTTTGTCTTCTTCATTCCTGTTCTTGTATTGTTCTCTCTCCTTAATAAAGTTTTCCTTTTCTCATATTATTTCACTCTCGGTAACCTCATTGCGTCTTAGTGGCTTTATTGCCTTGCTCAGGGTGAACTGATTAAGAGAATAGTAATAACCAATTGTATCCTTAGAAATTCTACAGGTGTTGCCGATAAAAATGATCAATTATCTCCTGTCATTGACCTTCTCTCACCTGCCACGTTCGTCTCTATCTTATCATCCTGCCCCATGTCCCTTTCAATTTTAATGGTTCATCCATGTTTTTTTTTATTTATTTAAATATTCGACAAGGAATTATTTTATACGTGATAAAAAGAATATGGAACGCAAAACTATTTTCTACTGCATCCTCTCTTACGTCTTTCTGATGATCTATTAGGATGTTCGGAAAATAATGTCCGCTTATGCAATCAGCCTTTTGTGTTCTAATAGATTATGATAGTTACGTAAAAAATATATTACTCATTCCTAATGATTAAAGGGTCCTCTTTGTTAAGTTTATATCAATCTCTTTCAGAATATTGTTCTCAAATACATGACGCACCCTCTGTACACACTGGGAAATGGTATTAGGTTGTTCGGAAAATAATGTCCGATTTTAGAATCAACCTCTTAATTTTGTTGTAATATATTATGATAATAGCTGCACATAAATATATTGCCCGTTCCTAATGATTAAAGGATCCTCTTTGTTAATTTTATATCAATCTCTTTCAGAATATTGTTCTCAAATATCTGACGCACCCTTCCAAAGAAGATGGAGAAACTGCATTCAAAGATTTCTTGGCGTCCAAACCTTTAAAGGTATATCATAAATCATAAATTACTTAACTCGACGGCAGAAGTTTATGGATGTTCATGGTAACGTTGTTGACTCATTTAGACAATGTTTAAAGGCATCGATTCAGTAATAAAAGTTGATTCTAGAATCAGACATGAATTTCCGAATAAGCTATGTCTCCATGAAGAATTTTAATGCATCTCAATTTTTACGCTTTCTTGCCTCTCTCTGTCTTTCAGTCTTTCGTTACTCGTCTCTTGACAGCCAGTTAGCAAACCTGTCTCTCTTTCACCTCAATCTTTCCCCTTCTCTCTCTCTCTCTCTCCCTCTCTGCCACATATATATATATAATTCCAAAAAGAACCAGCAATATTATTGGTCCAGATCTGGCGTCTCGGATTCAATCCCTTTCCCATTGCCGTAATGCTCACCTTCCTGTGCCTTTTCTATAAACACTTTCATAGCAACTGCCGGGATGAGTTCTTCACCATGGTACCGAGACCCTTTGAATTTATGCGTAGTACTAGCTTGACGACGAAGCTTCACCAATTTAAAGTTGAATTAGCTAGGTGCAACCGCAAGTTCTATGCTTAGAGTTTCTTTTCTCGCACTTCTCACTTGTGGAACTCTCTTCCGGCTCCATGCTTTGATCAGCCAACTTTCATCTTCAAAATTTTAAACGCATTGTCAATCGCTTTCTACTGTCTTTTTGATTACTCTTCTTTTGTTCTCACTCCTTAACAATGTTTCTCTCTTTTTATTCTTTCACACTCAGTAAACCCTTGTGTCTTAGTGGCTTTATTGCCTTGCTTGGGGTGAAATGACTAGAAAACAAATTTAAACGCAATATCAATCGCTTTCTACTGTCTTCTTGATTACTCTTCTTTTGTTCTCCCTCCTTAATAATGTTTCTCTTTTTTTATTCTTTCACACTCAGTAAACCCTTGTTGTCTGAAATGTATGATATGGAATCCCATAATGCATCATCCAATCCCGATCTCAAATGGCCTTTCAGTAAGTGGATGTATTTTTGCACTATTCAAACTCTCGTCAATTTTAAACAATTTTCTTGAACCACCCCTTTTCATGTAGCCCTAAAAAAAATGACCGTTTTCGTTGTGTAATGTGGGTCATTTCGATTTTTTGTTAGTCTTTTGATAAAATTACGCTTGCTTTTCTTGTCAGAAAACGTACTGTATTTTCCGGCTTACAAGACGCACTTTTTTCCTAAAAAATACCCAGAAAAATACGTGTGCGTCTTCCAAGACGAATGTAAGCTTGGACGGTCACCTAATTGGCTTGACTGATAGTGACGTAGATTTGTATGTTGAGTCATTACACTATAATGTTAGCTATCTATCTAATTCTGCTTTTTATTGTAACCTCAGTACTTAGCAGTTACAAGTATTCCCAAGGCTATAAACGTTCCTGAAACCGTGCCACAAGCTTAAACATGCTCTGTTTACTAAAAGCAGCGGGAGCCTTTCTGCTCTTGACTAGTATATCATTGCTATACAAACAAAATCAGATGAGTGATTAATGTAAACAATACGAGACGCCAGTGTATGAGGGACGCATAGTGAATGTTATGCTGTATGAGAATGACTTAGGAATTTCTTTCCAATAATAGGGTGCGTCTTCCAAGCCACAGCGTCTTGTAATCCAGAAAATACGGTAATTAATACAAGTTCAGTAGAGTCAGGGACAGAGACTACACGCTGATCCTAGATCGAAAAACGTAACTGTCGTACATAGAAACAAGTAGAATACTAGTGTTAAATTACATTTACCAACGAGAAGAATTATTTCCTGTCTTACAACCGATAAATTCCTGCACTTGATGTTTTCGGCGTGTCAACAAGAGTGGGAACTGGTATGTCGCATCTTGCACTCCATAAAAGGAGGAGATATTAGAGTTGGATTATTTAAATGTGGATTTATTATAAGCGAGATGGCCGGCGGCTGTCGTCAGGCCAGTCGAGACAGGAGAAAAGAATTGAATGACAGAAGAATGTGACAGAAGTCAGTGACGTGACACCTTGCAAACGTGTCAGATCAATGGTGACTATTTTTCCTAAAGCATGCACTCTAATAGGAATGACTGATCATAATGGTGGACTGGAAGCTTAAAAGTTTACTCAACTGACAATTGTTCACATATATGCATGGCTTACGGCTATATCACGATGAAACACAGGTTTTCGTCCGATCATCGAAATTAAGCAACTTTGAACTTGGTCTATGCCAAGATGGGTGACCGCTTAGCAATACCTGGTGCTGTAAGCTCGAATGTACGGGTGGTATAATAGGCTTACGATCACATCTCGTTGAAATAACGGTTCTCGTCTGATGACCGAAGTTAAGCAACGTTGAGCCTAGTTTGAACCTAGATGAGTGACCGCTTAGGAATACCAGGTGCTGTAAGCTGGAATGTGCCGGTCGTATAATTGGCTGACGGTCACTAAACGTTGAAATGACGGTTCTCGTCCTATTACCGAAGTTAAGCAATGTTGAGCCTGGTCTGTACCTAGATGGGTGACCATTTAGGAATACCAGGTGTTGTAAGCTTGAATGTGCGGGTAGTATAATAGGCTTACGGTAACATCACGTTGAAATAACGATTCTCGTCCTATCAACGAAGTTAAGCAACGTTGAGCTTGGTCTGTACCTAGATGGGTGACCACTTAGGAATACCAGGTGCTGTAAGTTCGAATGTGCGGGTGGTATAATTGGCTTACGGTCACATCACGTTGAAATAACGGTTCTCGTCTGACGATCGAAGTTAAGCAACGTTGGGCTTGGTCTGTACCTAGATGGGTGACCGCTTATGAATACTAGGTGCTCTAAGCTTGGCTGTGCTTGTGGTATGGCTTACAGCTATATTACGCCGAAACACCTGTTCTCATTCGATCTCCGAAGTTAAGCAACGTCGAGCCTTGTCAGTACATATAGGGGTGATAGCTTGGAAATATCAGGTGTTGTAAGCTTGAATGTACCGGTGCTATGGATTATCACGTCGAAACACCGGCTTGTATCCGATCACCGAAGTTAAGCAACACCGGCCCTGGTCAGTACCTAGATGTCTGGTCGTTTGGGAATCTGTGTAATGTAACCTCGAATAACCTGCCTAACGAGTTTGTGTAAATGTATAGCAGCGCGAGGAGTTGGGCGGTACGGTAAGAGTATGGTAAGGGTACAAACATTGCTTCGAGCTATATTGGACAGGAAGCTGTAGAGAGCCATAATTTCTCATATCCTGAAGCAAGACGGTGCATAAAATATGAACGCTTATTTTTCTCTATGGCATTTTATAGCCGAAGTTATGACTTTTATTTCTACGACATTCTAAGCCCCACCACCCGACTCGGTCTCCACCAAATTTAATTTGATGGATTATCTGCCTGTTATCTTATGACGTCATGACAGCGTGATATTTTGGGGTTTTATCTCTGCTCGTCCAATATAAGCAGTCTTCGTTTTTATTAATAAATAAATTCAGCTTATTTTGCTTGAGGCAAGCGTGTTTTTATCTAAACGGTTACAAACATTTGGCCTGTTTTGACTCGGAAAAAAAAAAATTTCTTCAAGGACAAGCCCAATATATTAATGTCGAAATTAATGGCACCCATTGTAACGGTGTCAAAATAAATTGTAAAACATGTTTTTAGATCCCCCCATCCACCACATACCCCAACTAAGTTTCTCTCTTGCTTGCACCTTTATAGGAA
The DNA here is from genome assembly GCA_903632075.3 of Acanthosepion pharaonis. Lineage (NCBI taxonomy): Eukaryota > Metazoa > Mollusca > Cephalopoda > Sepiida > Sepiidae > Acanthosepion > Acanthosepion pharaonis. The sequence continues at coordinate 2,607,423 of CAHIKZ030002401.1, forward strand.
CATAGATACAAGAATTGGTTAATCTTAACTAATTTTCATTCTTGTGTGAAGCACCCAATGTCCTGGGTAAGATGATAAACTACGTCCAACAGCAATCAGGAGGTCAGGAGGTTTTGAGGAGCGTGGAACCACCTCTTAATTGCTGGTGTTCCCAGGTCCACCCTGATCCGAATGGTAGCACCTGTTAGGGTCCCAACTATGGGCAAATAGTTAACCCCGAAACTGAGGTAAAAAGCATTATGAAAGTGTAAAAATGGGTTTTAATACCAGAGATACTTTGTAAAAGAATTGTTACCAGAAATAATTTTTTGAAAAAAAAAAATATTACCAGCAATATATTTTTGAAAAAAAATATTACCAGCAATACATGTTTTAAAATATTTCAAGCTATACATTTTTGAGGAAAAAAAATATTACCAGAAATAGATTTTTGACAAAACAAAATATTACCAGAAAAAAAATTGTCGGCATTAAATAACCCATTGAGGTTGATATGCCGTAAAAAACACAACAAACCAAACCAAACCAATGAACATCGAAATTACATTGTCATAGTTTTAGCAGATGCTGAGAAACTGTGACACCGAAATCCGAAGATGCATTGGCATAGCGAAAGATGCCTTCTAAAAACTAAGTGAAGTATTAAGAAACAGGAAATTTTTCTTAGAAACAAAGAGTGCGGAACTGCTATGAAATACCAGACTTTTTTATATGTGGCACAAGGCCGAAAGTAAGGGTCACCCATTGACGATCGAACTTATTATTCAGTCGTAATCGATCTAGCGACACAAGCTTGTTAACCATTACACCATGTCGAAATACTGAGTGATTTACTAAGCGGAGCTTAATTGTGGCACAAGATCGAAAGTAAGGAGCTCCTAGTGAGGATCAAACTCAGTCACAGAAAATCTTGCGAGACAAGCTTGTTAACCATTACAGCACATCGAAGTGTCCTAGTTTTTCTATATGGCAGTGAATCCAGGACATTTTCCTTATAGGTGAACAGAAGAGGTAAAAGAAACTTTCGGTCGCATCACGTTAAAACACCAATTCTCGTACGATCACCGAAGGTAAGCAAGCACGAATCTGGTCAGTACTTAGATGGGTGACCACCTGGGAATATCAGGTTCTGTAAGCTTGGATGTCTTGGGGGGTGTAATGGATATTGGTTCGGAATTGTTAATCGGCGAGCCGACTTTAATTCCAGTTGAGTTTGAATTATTCACTTACGCACAAATACCTCCCTAATCTAAAAGTATTTCCTGGCTTTGAATAATGTGCAAAGGGTTGATAAACCGTAAAAAAGAATCAATCAATCGACGAGGCAAAGTGATGTGGCTCTACAGAAGGATGCTGAGAATACAATGGTCGAAATATGCGAGCAATGAGGAAGTTTTAAGGAAAATGAAAACAAAAAGAACAATTTTATTTAGAATCAGAAAGAGACAACTGAAATTTCTAATTCATAATGAGGAAAGAGGGATTTGATAATTTGACACTCACATGAATGACGCCAAGAGGAGCAGAGGGAAAGATCGAATAACCTACCTAACGAGAGTGAATGGTAGAATAAGGAATGGGGATTTTCTTTACTTCAAGCTACAATAAGAGGCAGTAAAGGAAAGCAGGAAGAAAGGACTATCTATTGTAAGAAAATAGAATATATGGTTGTTAGCAAGAGGAACAGCCCAAGATACGAACTACAAAACTGAAATATCGAAATCAAATACAAAATTTAAATAACTGGTAAGTGTTCTAACTTCTTTGTATTGAGTCACTCCATGACGTTGGCGATCGTAGCTCTCCCCAATTTCCTGTCTTTTGTAACTCTGAAAAAATGATGTCATTTTTTTATCTCTCCTAAAACTTGCTCCGCCATAGAGGACAAAATATGATACCGAAATCAGAAGAGACACTAAAATAGATACATAGATACAGTAAGAACACAACAGGACCGACTAGATAAGTCTGTAAAGGAAAACATCAGTTGTAAGAAGACAGAATGCGTATGGCCGTCAGCAAAATGGGGGCAGCCCAAGATGAGAGCTACAAAATGGAGAGGTCAGAATCAAGCAAGTACACAAATTGGTAATTATTTTAACAGACGACGGAAAATGTGGCACATAAATTTAAAGGTGCATTAGAAGATCGAAAGATGCCTTCCAAAATCTAAACAAAAAAGACACTCTTTCGGTCCTGTCACTGGATCTAACCAACGGCTTTATTCACTGTGCCATGTGTGAGTTCAATACCTGGTTAAGGCGGTGGAGAACATTCAGAGGGGAATTAACAGGAGATAACTGATGACTGATAGAAATGACACGTGGAACTAGAATAATCTATCCCAGTGAGCGAAATAAAGGGTTCAGTTTGACATTCCAACCACCTGAAGGAGGCCGGAGCGTACAACGGCCGAAACGTTGTAATAAATATAGCGACAAAGATGAGGACCAAATAATGTAAATAGTGTTCAAAAACTAACTGAAACCGACTCCATTCTCGTTAGATTTCAGTCCCATCCACTTCCTAAAATCAATACTTCTGGTGATAAACATTAATATATATATATATATATATATATATATATATATATATATATATATATATATATATTAAGCGTTTCACCCCAAGCAAGGCGGGAAGCCACTAGTACACAAGGGCTTACAGAGAGTTGGAGCTAGAGCAAATAGGAGTGATAGAGGAAAAGATGAATAGAAGGATAGGGGATAGATCAGGGCATCTGGAGACGTCGATTGACATTACATTTGAATAGTTGGAGGTTATAGCTATCAGAGAAACTGGAAGATGGGAGGGAGTTCCACAGGTGAGAGGTGCCAGACATGAAGCTATTGGAGTAGAAGAGATGGTTACATTTAACAGTTTCGACAGTGAAAGGGTGTGAGCGAGATGCCAGCCAAGTAGAACGCTTAAATTCATGAAGTTTGGGAACCAGCGAAAGCAGCTCTTCGGAGCAGTTACCATGAAAATATTTGTAAAAAAGACAAAGGGAGGCGACGGCACGTCTGTGAGAGAGCGACTGCAGACGAGATGTCAGATCAGGGCCAATTACGTTGCATATCCGTCTCTGGATCTTATCAAGAACCTTGAGACAAACAGAAGGGGCATCGGACCATATATGGCAGCAATACTCCATGCAGGGGCGAATGGTTGATTTGAAGGATCGACTCCGGCGAGAAAAATTTCCTAGCGCGGCACAGGGAGCTAAATTTCCTTGCGGTGGACGAAGCTATTGACTCAATGTATTTGTTCCATCTCAGGTCAGCAGTCAATATTAATAAAAAAGAAAATTTTCACTAGCAACAAAAAAAGAAAAGAGGTGTGAATTGTTAGATAATATCAATCCTCGTATATGAGAGTAAATAAAAGATAATTTATTGAGAGATGAAGAAGAGACTTAAGCACCTGAGATTTTATACAGGACGATGTTGAGAATAACATGGGAGGAACATGCGAGCAATGAGGAAGTCATCAGGAAAATTGGAAACGAAAAGAACGTTTATACATAAAATCAGAAAGAGACAGTTCAAATTTCGAGGATAAATAATGAGGAAAGACGGTTTGGTGAGTTTGTCACTCACTTGACGATTATCGCTTAATAAAATTCCACTAATTTAAAACTACAATTTAAAAGATTGGAACGAAATTTATGTCGCCTTTTTGGCATGATTACATTAAGAGTGCTTTTTCAATAATTTCGGTAAAATGATTTTGTACATTCTAATGTCATTTTCTTTTATTACAGACTAGCAGTAGAGCCCGGCGTTGCCCGGAGATGTAACAGTCAGAGATAGATCAAGTATCGACCATCATAAAGACTGAAAAATAAAATTGACAAAGATTATTGTTTAAGGTTGACGGACACGCATGTCTTAATTATTATTTTTTTTTTACGAATTGGTCAAACCCAAACTCAAACAAAAACATTGTTTTCAATCGTTATGAGTCTCCCAATTGAATAGAATTTTATTATAAATAATTGTCTTGTAAATGGAATAAAGAAAAAAAGTGTGCAAGACAATAAGAAACACTACCTGCACCCCCAAAAAGTGAAGTTTTGTTGAAATCGGTTGAAAAATGTAGGAAATCCGATCCCATATATAAACAAACACACACACACACACACACACACACACACACACACACACACACACACACACACAAACAATCTGGGTTTTATAAGTATAACTCGTTAAATTTGTCCCCCTTTCATTCTCGTGATGATTCTTAATCGTGTTTTCAAATTGATTTTGTGCAAAAACAATTGTGTTTTTCCAATTTCTGGCGCTGTTAGAACCACCGCAAAGTAATTTTACGTAGTCATGTGAAGTTTTGTTGAAATCGGTTGAAAAATGTAGGAAATCCGATCCAATATATAAACGTACACACACACACACACACACACACACACACAATCTGCGTTTTATAATAAGTAAGATTACTTATCAGATCAGTTAAATTTTGAATCGAATTTACCCTATTGCGCAACTGCTTGGGCATTAACTAAAACTCTACAGTATAAGCTTACACTTACAACTAAACCACGGCTTTTTGTACCTATCCCTGATATTTCTACAATCTTACGTGAACGAGGAATGCGCTTTGCTGGCAAGTAACACAAGAACTTGCGACTGATCTACTGCTCTGGACAGCTAATCATGGCACAAGTCGGGTTGGTTGCCCACCAACCACTTACATTGACCAGCTATGTTATGACACAGAATTTCATCCTAATGACCTTCCAACCTTGGTGCGGTACCCTGATGGTTAGGGTGATCGATAAATGTCGTGTAGACTGAATAAAAAATAAATGCCGTATTAAACTTATTAGGTTGAGTCATAAATAATTTCCTTATTTTTACTTTTAACTTTATTCTTCAAAAAAAATTACAATAAATTTTTATTCAATTATATATCTATCGTTATTTGCAATGCCACTTATCAGGAAGCTCCCCGATGTCTTTTGAGTAAAATTCCGCAAGTTTTGAAGTGATTTCTTACGGACTCTTGACCTTAGCCCTCATGAGCCAAAGTTACTCTCATCAATTTTGCACGGATCAAAAAAGGCAATAATCGATTGGTGCAATGCCAGATAAATATGGCTGTTGGAGTAGAACAGACCAACCGAGTTCCCAATTATTTTCCCGTGTTGTTCCTTTTGTATGCGACTTTGTGTTTGCCATGGAGGAGGAAAACATTTTTCTTATTGACGAGCTACTGGAAATCCAAATGTGCATTTAGTATTTCATTGCATTTTAAGGGCTCTAAATGAATAACACCTCAACGATCCCACGACACACACATACAATGTTAACTTCTTTCTATGGATCACAGCTTTTGTGATCGGTTGTGGAGATTTATCAACATTTTTCCTACTAATGAGCGCCTTTCGATCACGCTTGTACGGACAAGTTGCAGCTGCTCGATGTATCAATGTGCATTTATAGTTTCATTGCGTTTTAAGAACTCTAAATTAATAATACCACGACGATCCCAACACACGCACAACTTTAGCTTTCATCTATGGAGCTCAGCTTTTGGGAGATTTATCCTTGTCAGTCCGCTGTCTTTTGCATTGAACATTATCGTATGTATCCAATTTTTCCTCCTCTGTTATGATATATTTAAGGAATAGTTAGTTAAGATGATCCACTTGTCATTATAATGGATTCCTGAAAATCGTAAATTACTTATGGCTTAGCCTAATAGCTCAAACTCATATTAGACAATGACATAGCCTAATAATGACACATATCAGGCAATGACTTAACCTAATAATGACACATATCAGACAATGACTTAACCTAATAACGACCCATAACAGTCAATGACTTAACCTAATAATGACACATATCAGACACTGTAGCAGAAGCGGTCAGGGAAAGATTTTTTTTAATCATATAACCCCATGCAAGGCAGTAAAGCCACTAAGACACAAGGGGCTACTGAGTGTGAAAGAATAAGAAAAAAAAATTTTTAAAGAGAAAAACAATATAAGTGTAATCAAGAAGACAATAGATAACGATTGACATTGCATTAAAATTTTTGAAGATCAAAGTTGGTTAGAAAGCATGGAGCCGGAAGAGTGTTCCACAACCGGGAAGTGTGAGAGAAGAAACTGCTAGCATAGAACTTACAGGTCCATCTAACCAATTCAAATGTTAATTGATGAGACCTCACCGTCAATCTAGTACGAATTTCTTATATATGTCACCTTTTATGGTATATTTAAGGAAGGCTTACTTAGGATGATTCACTCGTCATTACAATTGTTTCCTCAAAATCGGAAATTATTTATGATTTAACGTAATAAGTCAGACCAATATTAAATTATGCAACAGAAGCGGTAAGACATATTCGAACTATCGATGGAAATGAAGCTTAAAATGTCTGGATACACTAACAATGGTTGGGCCATTTTGATAGGGAAATATTTCTCTCGAGAAATCCTCCCACCAAAAAAGGTGCTTCTATTGGTTATTTTGTTGTTCTTATGCGTTAATACAAGACTAGATATTGCTCGAGTAACCTAGGAAAAGTTATGGCACTAAATATGAAGAGTTTTGCCCCATCCACCTTACTCTCCTGATCTTGCTCCATCTGACTATCATCTTTTCTGATCATTGCAACATTTTTACAGTGAAAACCGTAACTTTACATCAAAACCTGAAGAACTTTATCCTTCAGTTGGTCAAATGAAAGAGATTATTTTATCGATAATGAGAGGAAATATAATCGGGATTAAATACAAACAGGTTATTTGTCTGTAAGTTATTATGGAAGTTTAACCTCATCCTTCTTACTCTCCTGATCTTGCTCCATCTGACTATCATCTTCAAAAGCGACAGGTATTTTTATAACAAAGCTTCAATAAAAGCGGTAAAACATATTCGATTTGTTGATGGTAATGAAACTTAAAATATATATAACCTATTTTTCAACTCCTGTTATAATATATTTAAGAAACAGGTTATTTGTCTATTCTGAAAGAAAATTTGTCGCTATGGATAAATGATCATGAAGTCGAGTTACCAACAACTGCCATATCAAATTGCTATAATGTTTTTGTACCGGCAGGTTGAATTGCGTGGCAGGGCATTTGCTATTGGCAAATACAGGGGGGCGACACTATTTTTGGGATACTTTGAAGAGTGTGCTTAAAGGTGTCTTTTGCTGCCGAGAGCTTTTGTGTTGATGAGTAGGTAGTTCAGCAGTAACTGTCCATTAATGGTATGAACATTGATTGATGGGTTTGTCTTTGGTTTCATGTTTTCTTTATTTTTACTTCAACTTAAGCGACACTATTTTTCGGACATGACACAAATTCCGGGTTTTTCAATGATTTAGTCTTCGAACGTCTACAATATGCAAATTTTCTGCAGGTTAATTATACCCTGACCATTACATTTGAGTATCTTTACCATTCACTGCGAAAACGTATTAAAATCCTGAAGAAGAATGCATTCAAAAGAAGTCATCAGTTTGGTCCAAAAGAAGAGAGAAGACAGGCTCAGCATCCGAAAGATCGACGCTGAGATGAAGCTACCGAAGTCAATAGTTGAATACATGATAAGTACAGACTATGAGCGAAAGAAGAAGAAGAACAGAAAGCAGAATGAAGAGGAGTGTTACGAGGTTGTTATCATCTGGAGAAAAGGTGACAGCGAAGAAAGTAAAGGAGAAGTGTGAACTTGACGTCAGTGTTCGAACTGTACAAAGAAAGCTATACGAAATTGGACTTAAGTATACTAAAATCAAGAAAAGAATTACACTAACGAGAAAACAGAAGGAGGCAAGGCTGGGAAGCGCCAAAAGATGGATAAAAAACCATGTCGACTTCAAGAAAGTCATATTTACTGATGAAAAACGTTTTACGTTCGATGGATCTGACGGGTGGTGTACATGGTCGAGAAAAGTTGAACCTGTTATTCTCAACAAGAGACAGATGGGAGGAGGAGGAGTCATTGTTTGAGGTATGGTATTTCCGAATGGAAACTTGTGGCTTGAGTGGTTAAAAGGACGTCAAAATAGCTTGAGCTACAGAGAACTTTTGGAAAAGAGAGCCCTACCACTCATAGAAAAAGAAATGGGAAGTAGTTTTATTTTGCAGCAAGATAACTGCAGCATCCATGTGGTCAAATCAGTGAAGAATTGGATGTGTGAAGCAAATATAACTACTCTGGAATGGCCTGCAAGAAGTCCAGACTTAAATTTAATTGAAAACATATGGGAAATGCTTGCAGAGTTTGTTTACGACGGGCCAGAAATAACCAGATAGGCTGAACTGTGGCAGCGCATACAAGATGCTAAAAATAGACTGCTAGAAACACGAAGAGACGTTATTATCAATATGTACGAACATTATGAAGATAGACTGATAGAAGTCATTGACAAAAAGGGTGCTGCCATAAACTATTAGCAATGTCCGAAAAATACTGTCGCCTGTGTAATGTGAAAATTTGTAAAAAAAATAAAAAATACTTCTAATTTGAATTCTGCTTTTCCATTTGTAGTATTGAAACAGTTTTTAAATGTTATTGCCATTACACTAAAACAGTACAGACTGCCTGTGCTCCCTAAAACTTGAAAAAATAAAGTGTCTGAAAAATAGTGTCGGCCCCGTGTATGTAGTGAGCTTCGTCTTCGCGGTCGATGGTCAAGATTTTCGCTGGTCAGTCGAAATGGTGGTCGAAAATGCAATCAACAACGTTCAAAAACAAACTGAAACCGACTCGATTCTCGTTAGTTTTCAGTCCCACCCACTTCCTAAAATCAATACTTCTGGTGATAAACATTAATATATACATATTTTTTTTCTTGAAGGGATTAAAGAAACAATACATTCTTCTTCTTATATTAAAATCATTTACAGTGCATTTTTATACTAAAACCATTAAAAATGTATTCATATACTAAAATCATTTCCAATGCATTCTTATAGTAAAATCATTTCCAGTGCATTCTTATAGTAAATTCATTTCCAATGGATTCTTATATCAAAATCATTTCCAATGCATTCTTATAGTAAATTCATTTCCAATGCATTCCTATAGTAAAATCATTTCGAATGCGTTTCTATATAAAATCATTTCCAATACATTTTTATAGCAAAGTTATTTCAAATGCATTTTTATAGTAAAATCATTTCTACTGAATTCTTATAGTAAAATCATTTAGAAGACATTCTTATAGTAACATCATTTTCAGTGAATGCTTATGATAATAAAATTTAAAATGTATTCATATAGTAATCTAATTTATTAGGCATTTGTATATTAAAACCATTCACGATTTATTCCTGCAGTAATTTACCATGCATTCCTATAAGAAAACCGATTATAATATATTTCATTAGTAAAATAATTTCTAATACAATACTATAGTAAAATCATTTCTAATTCATTTTTAGAAAATTATTTCCTATAAATTCTTAATACATTCATATAATAGAATCAAGTACTATCTATTCCAACAGTAAAATAATTTCTATGCATTTCTTGAGTAAAAATCTTTTCTCGTAACTGTTTAAATAAATAGTAAAATAATTTGCAATGCATTCGCATAATAAAACCATTTACAATGCATTCCTATAATAGAATTATTCCTAAATAAAATTTCCTATCGAAATACAATTTCCACTGCATTTCTTTAGCAAAACCATTTCTCGTGTATTTCTATAGTAAAACAGTGCTACAGACCCGTCATCCTTAGAGTGAACGAACGATTTGACGCAAATCTTAGCCGTGTTATGAACTCCGTAAACATCTCAACTTATGAAAACTGTCTGAAGATATGAGAAGATGGATGTATTTCAGGGTCTGTTCGGGATAATATCCTCAACATTATCCAAACAGCACATGCAATAAATATGCTAACTGATTGGTTATTTCAGTGGTATATCAACCACTATGGGTCACTGATACCAGAATGGTATTAGTATCTTGCGATATTTATAAATATATTACTTGGACTTTTCTTCTGCATAAATTAACAGCCGAATTAAGAGCTGACCGCAAGGAAAAAGATTAATATATTTGTTTACTTACGGTTCTGTTGTGCTTTCGCGTTCTGGGAAAATGCGAATAAGACAATGGAGCAAAGCGTTGCGAATTGCTGGAAGGACATTTTTTTTATCTCTAGAAATAGGGGATGACGGCAATATTTATAAAATCCGTATACTTCAATATTCGGGTTGGAATCTTGCTCCTTGAGTTTTCTCCTTGTCCCTTTAAAATAAAAAATCTTTTTAGATTTTTTTTTCTTTTTTTTTAACGACGATCTTCCTTTCTTTTGGAGCGACAAGCTGAGTGTTCTGGATACTGGTGTCTCACGAAATGTCGTCTGGCAAGGTGAAACTGTCATAAAATATTCGCTCATATACCGACGTCTTCAACACAAAAGCAGACAGAATTCTTAGCTAAAATTTCATTGGATGATAAACTAAATAATAATAATAATAATAATAATAATAATAATAATAATAATAAGAAGAAGAAGAAGAAGAAGAAGAAGAAAAATAAATAAATAAAATGAACACAAAAGGAAGTCAGAAAATAAATAATATTTTATTAAAATAACAATAATTCTTCTCCTCGGTGCCGTGTCCCTTCAAGACGTTGGCAATCATGACTCTCCCCATTTTCCTGTCCCTTGTAGCTTTTAATAAATTTTGTCTTTTTCTTAACACTCCTAAACCCTTTTCCGCCATCGATTTATTCATCCTCTCCAGGTAGGTTATGCGTTGCTTTCCTCTGTCCGTTTTGCTTTCAATATGTCCTGTGAGTATCAAATTTTCCAAGCCTCCTTTCCACATTATTTACCCTAGAAATTTCTACTCTCATCCTGATGTTAAATATAAGTGTCCTTTTTTGGTTTCTATTTTCTCTAAAACATTGTATTTGCTCACATGTTCCGACCATGGTATGCTCATCATCCTTCTGTAGAAGTACATTTCTGTTGCTTCAAGACTCCTCTTCATCTGTGATAAGCCTGTCCAGCATTCACTTCTACATAAGAGCACTTATATTACATAACAGTTCAGTAATATTTTCTTTGTTTCTAACGAAACTTTTCTGTCGCTTAATACTCTGCTTAGCTTTTAAAAGGCATCTTTCGCTCTCCCAATGCGCCTTCGGATTTCAGTGTCGCACTTTCCATTCTCTGTTAATACACTATTACCAAATAATTAAATTGTTGTACTTGTTTGGTTTTGCTTTATCCAATTTGGACTGTTTCTTTTGACAACCATTTATTCTGTCTTCTTACAATTGGGGTTTAGTCCTTTCTTCACTCTTTCCGTTTCTACCTTCTGTAGGATTTCTTGTAGCTTTCTTTCTGTGTCATCTGTATATCTTATGTTGTTAAGATTGTGACCACTAGTAATGTATCCTGTTAGGACTTCATATTTAACTCAGAATAGCCTCACTATATACTTTTAATAATTACAGTGAGACGAGACATTCTTGTCTTACACACCTTTCTAATTTTGTATATCTGCTGTATTACTCTTTTAAAAAATCAACGATTTATTAAACATGTATAAGAACATTTAAGAAAAAAATGTTTACATGTACAGGGTGCGATGGATCAATTGTTGTCTAAATTACGCAAAAATTAAAATAACACTGACATCGCATTTTAATAGATATATTAACCAAAATGATACAAAAATATGTTCAAATAATAAAGAGAAAATTTATTCAATTAAATCGCCATTTCCTTCAACCACGGCCTCCAGACGACCTCGGAATCTCCTGCAACTCTTCTGGACGGTCTCTTTGCTTAAGTTGGCGAATGCTGCCATAATCCTTACCTTCAGTTCATCTTTGATGTTACAATGAGTTTTGTTGGTCTCTTTCTCAACTGTGCCCCACATATAATAATCAAGGAGTTTGCTGTCTGGGGAGTTAAGTGGCCAGATATAAGGAGTGATATGGCCGCAGAAATTGTCTGACAGACATGACTGGGTTCGCCTGTTTGTGCGGCATGGTGCAGAGTCCTGTTGTCAGACGTAGGGTCTTCCAGCAGCCACCCTCTTGATCCAGGACAGCACTATCTCCTCAAGGTAGTTGACGCTGGCATCCGTGTTGAGTCTGAGGGCCTGACCAACAAATTCGGGAGTTCTTTTCTTATCAAAACGATTAGAGTCAGTTTCTCGAGTTGCCATACCTTCATAATCACCATTAGACTCAATCAACTCTTTCGGAATCCTTTGCACTGTTCTCAGATTGACACCCAAACACTATTCGTATGAGAGTGTTCGGTGCGAATGCCAAGCAGTACAGCATGCCGTTTCCAAATTTCTGGCAGAGTGAATCACGGCATAGTGGTCTTTTTCTCACAGAGGGTGACTAATTAATTCTACTAGACTTGTTCTTGTTTTAGTGTGATGAACCCTCCTACAAAGTCTGATTTTTGATACACCCTATATATATAGGGGTGTATAAAAATCAGATATATATATATATATATATATATATATATATATATATATATATATATATATATATGTATGTATAGTGGTAAATAAAGATAGTGTGAAGTCAAACGGTTTGCAAGTCAGATGAAGTCTGAAACAAAAGACCTTTAAGCCATTCAGTCTTTATAATAAATTGCTCAATATTAGACATAGCAGTTGCTGATATATATATATATATATATATATATATATATATATAAAGAAATAATATATATTATTTCTTTTTATATATAAAATATATGCTGCCTAATATTTATATATATATATATATATATATATATATATATATATATATATATATATATGTGTGTGTGTGTGTGTATATATATATATATATATATAGGTATGAGATAAGAACAAATGGAGTATAATTCCACTATCTGTAGCATTTGATTTTTAAAAAGGACTCAGTACGGAGTGGAGCTTAACATTATTTATTATACCAGATTAAGACATGTTGAAAATCGCTACACAATAGCTTTCATGTTTCAGCACTAAGTTGTGCTTCTTCAGTTGATGGTAAATAACTGGCGTGCAAATGATTATTTTTCAATTTCAAAAGCAGAATACCCCATCTTTTTCGAAAGAGAAGAGAATACGAAATAAGAAAAAAATTATAATTAAAAAGAAGCTTGTGGGTTTACCGTATTAACCAATTAGCTGTCAGACCTACGGTAAAAAAGGGGGAATTTTGATCCTGGTAAAATGTGGTCTGAAATAGAACAAACTATAAGCAAGTGGCAGACTTGTATAATAATTATGAACAAATGTAATTTTTTATAAGAAGCTAAGGACAGCGGTAGGAAGATTATCAAAGGTATAGCTAATTGTAATATAAATTGTGCAGTTGATAATTAAAAGGCTTCTTTAAGAAAACAGTGAATACAACTTAAGTGCTTAAAAAATATGACGTTCATATAAAATGTTAATAATGCCGACTAAACAGCAACACATAGCTCTATTCACTAGTTTCTTGAAGTAACCTTTTAATTATCAACTACTTTTTATTTTACAATTAGCTATATTTTGTTAATTTTCTACTCTAACATGCACCATTTTTAATGCTTCGCAGAGATTTTCATATTACGACCAAATCACACTGAAATCCCGATTTACGTACGATCACCGAAGATAAGCAGCGTCGAGTCTGGTCATTTAGATAGGCAACCGTTTGCGAATACCAGGTGCTCTAAGCTTGGATGTGAGAGTGGTATAATGGATAAAGGCTGGCAATTTGATATCGGAGAACTGAGCTCCAATTTCAGTTGGGTTCTTTATATTCGCTTATGCACAAATACCATTTAGCAATTAATGAATCCAACTCGTCTCCCTCAGCTATAGGTTAAATAGTAGAATCAGTAAATAATTTCTTATCTATAAAAAAGAGAATTCTTACAATTCGAAAATATTTTCTGGATTTAAATAACTTACAAAAGGTTGATAAACCGTAAAAAAAACAATCAATCCATCCAAGTGATTTTCTTTGCTTGTAAATTGTTTTCCTATTTTCATGTAAATCTGCTTTTATTGTTTTGAATAGATTTCTGGTAAAACCGGTGCCTGCTCCGTTAGTTTGGCGTTTTCTTGTTTTGTTTTTTTTAATATTTCTGGCAACGTGGGCAATTGTCAGCTGTTCAAAATGTGAAGGAGCAGCAGTGTCTTGTGTGAATACGAGGTCTGATCAAAGAGTATCGGAAATACGCAAAGCGAAGCAGGTTGGCACACATTGGCCATGAAATCTGTTGCGCAGGTATACTAAGTTAAAACGTTCTCGCTTGCTCCCGTTGTTTATAGCAATGCTTGAAAGGAAAATGTGTAGAGTGTGGTCGTCTCACCAAACCACAGAGTTGCCATCAGTGACCATGGCTTCTGCAGCAGCTTTTGAGCAAGAACAACACCCCCACATCTGACAAAAATGATATTTCACAGATCTCGCCCCATCCCCGTGACTTTTCCTCTTCAAAAATCAAATCTCACTTGAAAGGAACAAGATTTCAAGACGTTAAGGAAATAAAAGAGAACGCGACGAGGTAGCTGCTCGCTATGACCAAAAAAGAACTTCCGTGAATGCTTGCATCAATGGAACAGACGTTATATGAATTGTGTAGATTCAGAAAAGAACTACTTAGAAGGAGATTAAATGCCGAATTGATATGTGTTGTAGTTTATAACAACAGATGCGATACTTTTTTTATCAGACCTCGTATATCGTTTAGCTTAAAGCTTCTTTGTTGTATCTTGTACCGTTTTAAAAAGGACCTTGTCCAAGAATCTATGAACATTCTCTGCATTTGTCGTGGCATAATCATCCATATTTGAAGAACCTATATGTTATTGCCTACAATACTCACCCAAAATTTTATCCCGTCTCCATCTCACTGTTATCGGCTAACTCGTGTTGGTTAACAATTCTCTTGAAAGACCAATCTCTAATTCAGCCATCATGTCCAGATAATATAGTTCTATATTCATCACTAAAAATCCCTGTTAATAAATTAGTTTCCATGTATTAATTCATTCAACTTACACCATCGCATTTTATGTTTATCGACTTAATTGTGATAGTATGACAGCTTTCATATTTTTCAACAACGTTCCTATGTAACACCCGAGTGTCGGACAGGCCCCGGGAAACTCTTCGCTAGCTGCACTTTTACTGTCGGGTTACATTTATGATTCGCGGGGATGACAAGTTGTGAAAGCTACCACACCAGCCGTAATCTATTCCCGTTATGTTACAACGCCATCTCTTCACTGCTACTTTGCAAATGATGCTGTGATTACCTGTCGAATTGGATATCCGAAAGGTCCGTGATACTTTTACTGAGAACGATGCTAAATTACAAGTCTATTATGATGGTAAAAAACAATTATCTATTACTGGCAATTCCTACACAATTCCGTCCTCTTCCTTCTTTGTATTTCCAGCTGGTTCAAACGTTAGTCTCTACACAAGTACTTCTTTCCTTTTATAACTTCTAAAGTGAACGGTGAGTCTAACAATAGCAGCGATTTCTTTCGTCTTCGTATATATATATATCGTAAGGATCCTCTTCCTCCCCATCATGTTTCTTCCGTGATTTATTCTTTTAAATGAGGTTGCGGTAGCCACTACATAGGAAGGACTTCCCAACGTTTAGATTGTAGGATCAGGCAGCATGTCCCATTGCGAGTTCCTAATCCTGATGCCCGTAAGAGCCAGTTGGTTAATACTTCCGGGTCAGCGATCACTGATAAATTGCAGGGATTGTGCGAAGAACTTCAGTCCGAATTGGTTTACTGTACTGTCCAGTACTCACTCTCCATTTCATTTGAGGGCACTTGAGTCTCTGTATATTCGGTCCAGGGAGCCGTCTCTTTGCAAGCAAAAAGACTGTCTCCTTGGGCTTCGCGTTATTAGACTCTAGTGTGTATCATACGTTCCCCTCACACTCCACATTTTTTTTCCTTTGTGCTGTGCATATTCGCGCGGTTTGAAATATTTTTTCCCTCATACCATTAATCATTTCATTTTTTAATGTTTTAATTGTATGTAGGGTGTTTGTGTGAGTCAATATATATTGCAATAATTGTTAAATTGTTCCCAGTCGACCCTGATGAGCTTGGGAACGAAACCGGTTGGTCTGTTCTGTAAGTGTTATCATCTCTTTTTTTTTTTTTTTTTCATAATGCCTTTAGGAAATAATTTGTATCTATTCCTTGCAATATTACGGTTCTGTACCTCCAACAATTTAAAATAATAATAATAAAGAAGGAAACTTCAACTATTCATTTTGATTATAATTTATTTCGTGAACACCGAAATATTCATCTCTGCAGATCGAAATCTCCATAGTGAATAGAGACAATATACCGGACATATATATTAGATTGATAGAAGGGTGGGAAAGTAAGAGAGAAGAGATGAGATATAGGGGGTGGAGTTATGGAAAAGAAAGGGTTAAGGAAGTAATGGTTGGGTAATAGTAAGCTTAAACCGGCTGGGCTGGGCTGGGCTGGGCTGGGCTAGGCTGGGCTGGCCTGACCGAGAATTTTTCCTTTAAAGTTTTTGACTTTTTATATTGGGTTATGCATCAAATTGACCAATATGGTTTGTGGTTTTAGGCAGAACAAACCAACTCGATTCCAAATTAGTTAGTCTAATGAAAGAGTCTTTAATACAAATAATAAGTAAAGATTACACTATTTACATTATTCGGACTATTGTCCTCATCTTTGTCGCCATATTTATTACAACGTTTCGGCCTTTCAGTATCTGTCTATATTTCTGAGATGAGGTATTATGCACACTATTTACATTATTCGGACGATTGTCCTCATCTTTGTCACCATATTTATTACAACGTTTCGGCCGTTGTACGCTCCGGCCGAAACTTTGTAATAAGTATATGAAGATGAAGAAAATGGTCCGAATAATGTAAATAGTGTACATAATAACTCACCTCAGAAATATAGATAGAACTAGAGATTATAATAATAATACCTAAGTATTCATCTCATCAGTCCGAAATTTCTTACTCAATGGAGACAATATACAGGAGGGATATATATTAGATTTATAGGGGGAAGGGAACGCAAGAGACAGGTTGTGAGAGGAGGGGAAGTCTCTTTTTAAAAGATGATATGGTGGTGGGGATAAGGAAATGGTTAAGGAGGTAACGCATGTAGTAGTAGTAAGCCTTAACAGACTGACCAGCCCAAGAAATTCCTTAAAATTTGGGACTTTGTACATTGGTTTATACATATGATATAGCCCATTGTTTTAGATATGACCGACCAACACAATTCCAAAGTAGTTAGTTCAATAAACTTGAACTTCTTCCTGATTGATCTTTCAACAAGATAATGATCCTAAGCACACTGCAAAATCTAAGAAGAAATGGTTTACTGAAAATAATGTAAATATCCTGAAATGGCCAAGTCAGTCCGCAGATTTAAAACTAATCGGAAATCTGTGGCGTTATTTGAAAATTCAAATCCCGTCGAGAGCTCCAACAAACATCCCGGATCTGAAGATCATATGCGAGGAAGAATGAAACAAAATACCGACTAAAATTTACAGATTGAGAACGACAAGAAGAGGTTGGTTGCTGTAGAAGTGAATAATGGCGATTCTACAAAGTATTAAATGAAGATTATGTATTTTTTTGTGCTGTACGAATACTTTTTTCACCCATTAAAATGGATAAATGAGATTTATTTCTATTATATTAAATAATTTTTTTTATGACTTCTATGCATATTTAGTAATTATGCATCTGTGTACAGTTAATTATAGGAAAAGTATGTTTATTCATTAGTTGGAAATGCAATAAATTTAAAATTTGTATGTGTACGAATATTTGTTTCCCCCAGTGTATATACTATATAATGATTTTGTGACGTACTTAAAAGGGAGATTATTTTCTAGTTTAATTGTTCTGTGATCACTTTTGAAGTTTTTTTTATGATTTCTATCATTGTCTTTCCATCACTCAAGCGCTTTATAAAATTTCGTTTCTATTTTGGGATTACTTACTTTATTTTGTCCTATAGCAATCTTTATATATCTGACATTAGTTAATAAATAAAGTTTCAAAAGATATATCTTTCCGCTTCGGGCACCTCGGTGTGGTGTAATGATTAGCGAGCATGTCTCGCGAGATCAGTTACGACTGAGTAGTGTCCCATACTTCCGGCTTTGTGCCACATCTAAGCTAAGCTTAGAAAGTCTTTTGGCCGCCCCTGGCGTGGTGTAATGGTTAGCAAGCTTGTCTCGCTAAAACAGATACGACTGAATAGTGAGTTCGATTCTAACTGGGTGCCCTATACTTTTGGCCTTGTGCCACATCTAAGCTTCGCTTAGAAAATTATTTATAGGCACCTCGGCGTGGTGTAATGTTTAGCAAGCTTGTCTCACTAGATCAATTACGACTGAAAAGTGAGTTCGATCCTCACTAGGTGCCACATACTTTCGGCATTGTGCCACATCTAAGCTACGCTTAGGAAATAACTAAATATAATAATAGATAAAGTTTCAAAAGGCGTATCTTTCCGCTTTGGGCACCTCGATGGGGTGTAATCGTTAGCGAACGTGTCTTGCTAGATCAGTTACGACTGACTAGTGACTTCGATCCTTACTGGGTGTCGCATATTTTCGGTCTTGTGCCATATTTAAGCAGTACTTAAAAAATCACCATGTCTTTCAGATTTCAAGTTTCGCTGATACACCATTTCCTTAGCTATTAATTAATGTTGTTGCATTTTCTTTTTCATCCAAAAAAAATTAAGAAAATCTTCTCATTCTTTAAACGCTTTAAACTTCAGTAATTTACTGGACGACGTGTTTTGTTCGGCGTTAATGATCTGTGTTATTATTATTATTATTATTATTATTATTATTATAGTTCCTATTTTCGTTTTGTCTTCGTTTTCAACCGGAAATTTAGAATTATGGGTTTTCTCCATCAAAGTTGTATTACCTCAGACAGATAGTAATATTCGCAGATTTTCCCTAATAAGCAATGCAGAACTCTGAAACGATTGTATTCTAGGCTTTATTCCGACTTTCCCAACGCAACTTTGATGACATAGACTCACAATGCCTCAGATAACTGGGACAAGATTGGTCTGCACATATTACATGCTAGCTACTTCAGTTTGGTGGTTGGTGTATTTCTTAAACGGGTCAATTTTTTTGATATTATGATTACCAAGAAAAAACACATCAATAACGAGACATTTTCTTCCTTTTCCTTACATTTTTTTTATTTTTTATTTTTTTCAACGAAATGATGATGTCTGTTTTGGTGATCCCAATGACGCAATTCGTTTAGATGTTGAAAGATCTCTACAATATCGCTTTCGATCGCCTTCTCTGGCTTGTGGCGGTACAATTTCTCGTCCATGCTTCCATTATTATTATTATTATTATTATTATTATTATTATTATTATTATTATTATAGTTTCTACTTTCGTATTGGTTTCGTTTTCAACCGGAAATTTAGAATTATGGGTTTTCTCCCATCAAAGTCATATTACTTTAGGTAGATGGTACTTTGCGCAGAAGATTTTCGCCAATAAGCAACGCAGACCTCTGAAACGATTGAATACTAGGCTTTATTCTGACTTTCTCAGTGCAAATTTGCTGACATAGACTCACAACGCCTCACAAATAAATGTGACAAGATTGGCCTGCACTTATCACATTCTAGCTACTTCAGTTTGGTGGTTGGTGCATTTCGATCGCATTCTCTGGCTTGTGGGAGTACGATTTCTCGTCTATTTCAAGTCCATGCTTCCTATATTCTTCTTCTTTTTCTTCTTCTTCTTCTTCTTCTTCTTATTATTATTATTATATAAAGATATGTATTTAATAAAGAATGTTTCAAAAAGATATATCTTTCTAACTTCAAGTCTTGCAAATACACAATTTTTTATACTCGTCATCTTATTTACAAATCCTCGTCTTAAAGGCGTTAAACTCCACTAATTTATCGGATTACGTATTTTGTTAGTCGTTAACTGTCTGTGTTATTATTATATCTGACACGAAATAAATAAGTATTAATAATTATACTATTATCTTTGCATAATAAAATCCCACACCACCAAATAAGTTACATCATTTTTTATGATAAAAAACACATTTCATAATCTGAAATTCACATTATATATTTATCATATAGATATATTGTGAAGTTTGACCCAGATCAGTTTCTCAATACTAATTTTATTGTGAAAACATTGAGTTGAATTATAAAATCTGACATTTTCTGTGCGTGCTCGTGTGTGTGTGTGTGTTTGTGTGTCGATTTACCTCAGTCCAATGAATATCTATCTATCTATCTATCTATTCTATCTATCTATCTATCTATCTATCTATCCCTAGTTTGTTTTTTGTTTGTTTTTTTTAAAAAAAAAAACACAAGAGTAGAGGTTTATCCGTTGCTTCCTGCTTAGGATTGAGTTTCCGGTTCCTTCTAAATTCTACTACTATACGTCTAACTTCTCCGACTGAAGTATGGAATGTTATTCATTAATTAAATCTTCAAGTCTGTTACCATTCCTGCATAGCCCGAAGAACTTCACTTCTTGCCCTTTCTTTCGCTAATACAATACCACACACTAACCCTCTACTTTAAGTGGCTCTGGGGCCTTTTATTGAGTGAACATTAATAAAAACAAAATGCTATCTATCTATCTATCTATCTATTGCATACGTTATATATATATATATATATATATATATATATATATATATATATATATATATATATATACGATCCATTGCTAAAGATACTAGTAAAAAGATTGGCTCCTTATCCCGCTCCAGAAAGTACCTGTGTGGAACTGCGTTAAAAATTGTAGAAAAATTCAATAGATTTAAATAACATCACTAAAAATCTTAATTCTGTACGAAAAAAAAGAATCACGAAGAAAAATCGACTCATTTTTTTTTTTTTTTTTTTTTTTTTTTGCATACAGTCGGCTCCAGATTCGAATTACCATATTAGCATTTACTAACCAATCAGCAACGTTATCTCAAACGATCTTATGGCTTTGAAATTTCAGACGGTCTGTTACGAAACTTGAGATATAACCCCAGTTAATGATTAACAATACTTTCCCTCCTAAAAATAGATATTTAAAAATTGGGGAAAATATTTTTAACCAGTAAACTTCTGAGTTTAGTAAATGCAAATTTTAGATCCCTGGCGCCTATACCCTGTATAAAGTTAGTTTACTGTTTTCACTTTACAGTTTTTCGGTAAACCTTTGATTAGAGTTGTCGCTGTGCGCAAACTGAGTTCTCACACCTTTCGTATAATTAATTACTCGACCTTTCACATATTTATTGGGTTACTTCTTACAGCAGCCTCGCGATTTTAAAGTAAATTAAGCAAAACATAAAACATACGAATGAAGTTATGCAAACAAAAGTATTAGTAGTAATAATAATACAGCTTCCATTTGCTAACTGCTGGAAAATTACACACTTACATAAAAGAATGTAAATACGTGACTCTCTCGTTAAGTTGGCACATTCATTTTTCAATCATACCAACGCAATTAATTGTGCTGTGTTGTAGAAAAACAAACTATTTTGTGGGATTTTGTTTTGTGAGGATCTTTGTAATTCGTTTTTTTTTTCAACCTGAAAGCAAACAAATATTCAATAATAAAATATATTTAAAAATAAAAAGTGAAGAAAGAAATAATCTTCAAACACAGCTATACATCTGAATCCATACGCTATGCTTTATCTTTACAAGAGATTAGATCAAAAATTGAGTACGGCTGTCATATCTGGCCCAGTCCTCTGTTTCTACGTTTGATAAAGTCAAAGTTCGTTTACGGGGCCTTATTTTTTCACCCAGCAGCCTATTTCCTCATAGACTTATGGCCATATCACGTTTAAACACCGGTTCTCGTGCGATCACCGATTTACTGCTTTTAAACTACAATTTTCCTAGGATTTCTCTCGAACGGTCATATGTACTCGAAGCGTATCTTAACGTAAACAAATGATGTCATATATTATGAAATGAACTAAGTCCGACAATTGTTTAAAAGCAGTAATTCGACCTTGCTAACCAGACGCTTCCTCTGTAGGTAAACGGTATAGCACATCAGGCTATACGACGGTTCCGTCTAGGATACAGGTTCAATTCCTGTCGGAGGACACATATTTTCAGTGAAATTTCTCGGACATTCAGATCGGTAAATGTTGTTAATACTATTTATTATAAACAGAGCATTTACTTAAATATTTGTATCTCTAAAAATAACGTATAAAGAATAAATATATTAAAATAATTGTCGGATTTAGTCCATTTTATTATATATATATATATATATATATATACACACACACAGATATATATATATATATATATATATATATATATATCATAATCAAGTAATTCATTGAGTCGAGAAGAAACCTCAACAGAATGCAGAAAACACTGGACGGTCGTTTCGTTCTATATTTGGGACTCATCAACAGTGCGCATCCACTACCGAGATGGACAATCATGACATGAGGCAAACGTCATACCAACTGTACCAATGGGCCTCCGTGACGTACTGGTAACGAGTTAGACTCGATATAGCGCCGCTCGATTACATATTTCGTGGTGGAACTCATTCAAGTTTCCCTTACTCATAGGACTCTGCCCCCGAGAGCCACGACTACTATCCCCAAGCTGCTCAATCTATTTTCTATTTTCTATCATAAGTAAGTGAATCCCTAAGATAATATTTAAAAAATTGTCTTTTTTTCCAGATAATCAACAAATCTTGATTGATTCAGAAAAACCATAAACTAACTGGAGATTTTCAGGATTGTGGAACCGCGTCTTAATTGCTGTTGTTCTCAGGTCCATCCTGATTCGGGATGGTGACACCTGTTAGGGTCCCATCTATGGGCATAGAGTGAACCCCGCCAAACAAAAACAAAACAAAAAAAAATACAATTTATTCGTAGAAATATCAGCAATACATTTTATATAAAACAATTACCAATAAATATTTATAGTAAAGTTACCATCACTACATTTTTATCGGTAGTTAAAGACATACAATTGCGTTCAAAATATTTAGATTTCGGCATTAAATAACCCATAGATGTGTTGATATGCCGCTAAAGAATCAACCAAAAAACGAAAATATGACTTCGACAAAACTGCAAAATAAAAGCCACCTAACAACACCTCTACTAATTATGTCCGCACAAATGCACAAAAGCTGAGTATCATCTACCATGTATTCAACTGTGAAAGCAGAATAACATATCATATTTTATTACTTCGAAGCTTCAAAAAATTCAACTTCGGCATCAAATGACCCACAAGGAGTTGATGTACCGTTAAACAAACTAATCAAATCTTCCAAATGTTAAGCAACGTTTTAAGAAACAGAAAAAAATCATTAGAAACAATAAAAGAGGACTGGACTGTTATGTAATATCGGTCATCATATATGGCAGTAAATGCTGAAAATCTGCTCACGGATAAAGATACTTGAATCAACAGAAATATGGTTCTACAGGAGGATGCTGAGATTACCATTAATTGAATATGTAAGCAATGGCGAATTTTTAGAGAAAATGGGAACAAAAGTACATTTAGAATCAGGATGAAACAATTGAATTTTTGTTGTGACGGAGAATATTTACTTACAAGTTTGGACTCGACCGTCGGACGAAAGACATAAAAATACACCTACATCAAGAGGAGTAGCAGCAGGAGCATTAGCAGCAGTAGCTTTTGCTGGAAACAGTCATTCACGGCTATACATTCTCTTCACTAGTTTCTATTCTACATTGTCCCCTGTAATAAAAGGTAATAAACTTGTTGTTAAACCAATTCCGGTTTTCTATTGTTGTTTTTGATAACTCAGTTACCAACATTTTTTATGGCACATAACGAGGAAAGAAAGTTTGGAAAATTCAATAATCACAGGAAAGGTGAAGACAAGAGAGACAGAAAAAGCCGCGTATGTATATATATATATATATATATATATATATATATATATATATATATATATATATATATAAGCACGTAAGTGAACGTAATGGATTCGATATCGGCTCTGCGATTCCTCAATCAAAGCCGCTATCCATTACTCCACCGTGCCGTGCTTACGTGCTAATACCCTTGGGAAAGGTATGAATCCTCTTCCTCTCCCTCCAGGTATGGGTAAAATAGCAGGACAAACTGGGTTCTATAGCCTTGGATGACAACTGGTCTAGGAGAAGGACAACTCTGAATTCAAAAACCTGCGGAGGGTCGTTTGGGAACCCAGGCATTCGGTGCACCAGGTCTCTGTATTCGTCCCTTCAAAAAAGTGTGGATGGTCCTGCACGAGGCCTTCACCACTATAATCAAATCTCATGTGCCGGTGTCGGGCTGTCGGTTTCCTGGAAACTGATCTGCTTGACCCTCATACGTCGAATCTCGACGGGAGAGTCGATTATATATATATATATATATATATACGTAATGAGTTTGTGTAACTTGTTGGCAGAAAGGGGTTTTAGGAGAAAGAGTAAAAAGAAACATTCCTAAGATCTACAAGAAACAGGAAGGTGTGGAGAACCATTATCGCCAACGACGAAACATGACGCATCGAGGAAGATTGTGTGACAAATCAGCGGGCGGAACATTAGCATGTCCGCGGGCGGATGACCATTTTATGGCCTTCGAACTGAGTGTAAAAGTGAAAATATGGTTTTTGTTTTGAGCGCTTTCACGAATGGCGTGTCTGCGGCTGCGTCGTGACTTGAATTTCTCTCACGAAATCAGACACATATTTCCTCGTTTCTTTTTTGTTTGTTTGTTCGTTTTAACCGAGTGTTCCTATATTAATGGTGCGAAAATCTAAGGAAAGAATATAGTAAGACTTATACTAATAACGATGGTCACAAAGATGTCAAGTAAACAATGATAAATTGGCAAAGTCTCAAAAAGACGATGTGTCAAAAGGGCGATTTTTTCCCTTGACACCGCTTTTATTTTAACTACATTCACTCTTCGGCAATGTTTATTGTTTTAAAAGCAATGACTAGAATTGTAAATAAATAAATATAAGTGAATTTAAAGCAATTGTTAAGTTTGATGAAAATTGGTTGGAAGTTCAGCAAAAAATAAGAAACCATTTTTCGCCATTTTCGCTATTTACGTCTTTTCTTTCCGTTTTCCAAACAATAACATCTCTTTTCTTCTTCCATTTTCACCATCAACTCTCCTACTTACAAGTACTGTAAAATTAAAATGGTCGTCTATATTATATCTATTTAGTATTGGGTTTATTTATTTTATTTTTTTCTTAGATTTAATGATTTTCATTAGTTTTATGTCTAAACTTGTCCGCAAACAAAGTAGTTTAAATTAGCAATCATTTGGGGACCAAGAACGGATTAATCCATTTTACATAGATTCCAACTGGAAAAAATAGTTTCGGTTAACGAAAATTTCGTGTTACGAACGGCTTCAGTAACGAATTAAATTCGTGAACCGAGGTTCCACTGTCACACAGACAAAATATGTACATATTAGCAACTTCAATCATTATCACGTGATATGAGAGCCATGCCCGCTGTAGCATCAAAACAGTTATTATTATTGGGTTCGGAATATTTTTTAATCATTTCACCCCAATCAAGCCAATAAAGTCACTAAAACGCAAGAAGTTACTGAGTGTTAGAGAGTATGAGAAAAAAATACAATTCAGGAGAGAAAATAATAAAGGAACAAGAATTAAAAAGACGTAAGATGACGAATGACATTACATTTAACTTTTTGAAGATCAAAGTTAACTGAAAAGCAATAAGCCAGAAGAGAGTTCCACAAGCGAGAAGTGCTAGAGAAGAAACTGTTGGCATAGAACTTACGGTTGCATCCAGCCATTTCAAATGTAAAATGATGAAACCCTGTCGCCAATCTAATACTGAGCTTAAATTCTAGGTTCAATAGAGGAGGGTTCATCACAACAATTATCATGAAAGTGTTTATAGAAAAGGCCCAGGGAAGCCATATTACGGCATTGGGAAAGTGACTGAAGCCGAGATGCCAGGTCAGGACAACTGATATTGCAGATTCTTTTGGGGTGGGGATTTTAGCAAGAATCTCTAAATATAAAAAGCAGGAGTATCAGACCAGATGTGGCAGCAATAATCAAAGCAAGGACGAATGGTAGACTTATAAATATGCAAGAATTGTCTAGCACGACACAGTGAACCAACTTTCCTCACAGCAGGCCTAGCAGTTGAATCAACATAATCTTTCCACTTCATATCAGCAGAAAACGTTAATTCGAGAAGGCGTAATAGATAACTCTCTTGGATTCTAGCATCAGCCATGCTGATGAAAGGCAAAAAGGGTTCTACCAGACGATTAAAAGAGAGCAGATTCGTTTTGGGGGCGTTAAAATGAACAAACCATGTTTTACCCCCTTAGCAACAGAATGTCCACTGGATGTGTGCTGTTATCAGCATCTAAAGTGAAATTGGCGAGACGAGTTCAAAATTCAAGTTTCGGTCTAGTTCACTTTTTGCACTAAAGCTTTTGGAAATGTACGAATCTATTTCATCTTCTCCCCACCTATGGATTAAATGGACGTGTAAACTTGTCTCCCAAACTATGAGTGACAGCCAGTCGAGAAGAGGGGCGACTATGAATCACTATCTTTTCCAAGAAATGATTAGGTCTGAGATCATTCCTTGCTGCTGATACCATGTAACAGTTGCTTGGAGAGGAGATGGGCACCGCCAAGTAATTCCAACTGCCCTAAGAAATGAGGTGAAGGACAAAAGCACCGCAACAACCCCATAAATCATAGTGATTTTCTAAGCGTAGATGTAACACAAGTGCGAATGTATGAGCCACCCAGTGAGGATCGAACACACTATTCAGTCGTAATTGATCTATCGAAACAAGCTTGCTAAGCATTACATCAATGAAAAATAATCTTCTACGCGTAGCTTAGAAGTGGCACAAGGTTGGTAGTGTGGAGCAACGAGTCAAGATCGAACTTATTACTCAGTCATATTTGATTTTGCGTGAAGCTTGCTGACCAATGCACCACGACAAAGTGCATTAAATGATTTTCTAAGCGTAGATTAGATGTGGCACAAGGCCGAAAATGTGGAGCACCCAGTGAGGATCGAAGTCACTCTTCAGTCGTAATTGATCTTGCGAGACAAGCTTGCTAACCATTACACCACGTCGAAGTGCCCTAAATGATTTTATAAGCGTAGCTTAGATGTGGCACAAGGTCGAAAATGTGGAGCACCCAAGGAGGATGGAACTCACTACACAGTCGTAATTGATCTTGCGAGACGAGCTTGCTGACCAGTGCACCAATTCGAGGCTCCCTAAATAATTTTCTAAGCATAGCTTAGCTGTGGCACAAGTGCGAAAGTACGGGGCACCCAGTGAGGATCGAACTAATGTAGAAGAGCGTCGAATTTAATTGAACAATCTGTTTTTTTTTTTTGTTTTTGTTTTTGTTTTTTGTGTCTATATTTCTGAGATGAGGCATTGTAACTATTTATGCTATTTACATTGTTCGGACTGTTGTCCTCATGTTTACTGTCACATTCACAATGTTTCAGCTATTGTACATTCCGACCTTCTTCAGGTGAAAAAAGAAATTGCAATATGAGCTCTGCATAAAAATGGTTACTGAGACATTAGGTTTATAAGTTCCTAAAATTCAATCACATGGCGCAGTGGATAAGATCGTTGGTTGGTTGGTTGGTTGGTTGATTGATTGATCCAAAAAGTGACTTGTCCCAAAGGGTTGCGAGTTCAATCCCTGGTCGCAGCAAAAAGAGCAAAAACTTAGAGAGTTATCAAGGCAAATTGACTAAAACTGAGATATCCAAAAGCATGGTACCTGGAATTAAAACAATCTACCCTGGCGGGCTAAATAAAGGGTTCGATCGAAATTCCAACAAATAAAACCTGTAAAAGTCCAGAGCATACAACGGTCGAAACGTCGATAGTTAGAGATGTATCGATATATTTAAAGATATGACAATAGACCAAGTAAACATTGTTATGATAACCTATATTTCTTTGACGTGAAAATCAATGCAGCTCCAACTGGAATGTTCTCAGGCATTTCGTGGTTTTTATGTTTGTCTGTGACGCAGGGAGACATTTTGAAAAATACATTTAGTTATTTACTTCTTTCATAATAGGTTTTTACATTAAACTACACACCCATACATACATACATACATACATATACATACATATGGGTGACTTTCACTGGATTTCGCAATTAATTTCGATTATCCCCAAATTTATTTCCAAGTTATAGAAATTGTTATCGTACAAAAAATTTCGTCGCAAAAAAATCACGTACAAAAATTGCCGAAAACACAGTAATAAAAAAAACTTGGGAATCCAAAATTTCAGGGTTGTGGGTCCGGATCCAAATGTTTTTAATTTGCTCACGGCCTCAACGAGTATATTTGAAAAAGTGTGTGACACAGTGACACACTGACATTCGCCTTTATTATATAGATGGGCTATTGAAAGTTAGAGTTGTGTCCCTTTATTTGAAAAAGGGTGAAACGTTGACACACTAACATTCGCATTTATTATATAGATTAGCCTTTTGACTAAATTGAAGCACGAAGAGAAAGTCGGAATTTTCGAACATGCCAGTGACCTTTTTCAACGAGACGAGGAATAAACATAAATGTAGGACCTTCTCTTCCGAGGAAATCTTTCTCTTCGTACTTAAGTCATTTTGTTGTCTTTTTATTCCTCAAACATCATTAACCGGCCTTTTAACTTCACATATAAGAAGCACACGTGAACCATCTTTCATTTTAATCATAGTAGGAAAATATTCTTTAAAACACATATAATTGAAAACGACAGATATCTTACGCCGAATCATTTTAATGATCGTCTTTTCCAATTTATGAATAATCCTTCTCATAAAATTTATCACATGACTTCTAAGTTTTAACTACTAACATCGTAGTTAAAAAAATGCGTCGTGACACTATTCTCAGAAATTTGTCTAACTACACTGATGATGACTTAATTAAGTCGAAAGCTCGGGCTATATTAATTTTACTTTTTCTTCTGAAATGAACTTTGGACAATTCTTGACGGAATTTTCTCCTTGTTTAAGATGGATTAATCGTAATTTAGAAAAAAATGCTCATTAAAATGAATCTACTTAAAATGTCTGTTGTTAGGTTTATGACTTTTTGTAACCCTATGTTTCTGCGTGATAAATAGATAAATTTTTGTTCAGAAGGAATGAAAAAGATATTAATTTGTTTTACTTCTTGAAAAAAGTTACCCTCAAGCCGAAAACTCGATTTTACCATATACGCAATATGGATTAAAAAACTCAAAATATTGCAGAAGTCTCATTTTTCAATTTGCTAATGATGTCATTTGATACTACTTATGTATTTTGACGCATTTAACAGTTTATATATCTAGCATAATATACAAACTTACAAATGAACAAAAGTTTCCTAAAGTTTTAGAGGGCTCCATAAAGTTCTAGAAGGCTCCAGAAAGTCATAATACTACTATACTTATATACGTTTTTTGTATGTTTCGTGTTGGGGTGACATTTTTTTAAAAATTAATTAAGCTTTTCTTCATTATTTTTTAACAAAACTTCTACGAATTATGAAAATCAATTATTTTACAAAAAGTCATAACCTAATATATATATATATATATATATATATATATATATATATATATATATAAGAATAATTAGGGAAAAACTTAAAAATTCATAGTAATAAATCTATTCCGATGAATATAAGCATATTCATCACATCAGAACGACTACATTTTATAAAATGGAATCAAGATATCACATAACAATAAAATCATTTTATGACAACAACAAACCAGATAACAAGCCCAGTTGCAATTGTACACCAAAGCAAACTGCCCAGTTAGAGTTATATATAATTCAGAAAATGTTGTATACAAAGCTACCAGCTTTCCAAAAGAAAATATTAATGATAAAAAAGTATACATAGGAATCTCTGCTGGGAGTTGGAAACAGACGTTCTACAATCACAGTCATTTCTTCTCTGATGCTTCTTTAATGCGTCGAACTGCTCTCTCTAGACATTTTTGGAGACTTAAAGATATTAACATTACAGATTAAATGGGATATTATCTATGAATCATAAACTACTAAAACTTCCGGAATAGATGCAATTTATGCCTCCAGGGAAAAATCCTAATAAGTAAATGCAAAAATCGAGGCCATCTGTTGAACCAAAGAAATGAAATTATTTTCAAGTGTCGACATAAAAATAGATTTAAATTATCCTAAAAAAACATTTACTTTGCAGGTAATGATCTTGTGAATTGGGTTTTTAATTGTATATGTGTACAAGCATATATGTGTGCATGTATTCGTATGTATGTATGTGTATGTGCATTTGTATTTGCTTGGGTCTGTAGATGTATTTGATTATTTATGTGATTATCTTGCACATGCCTACATCATATATATCTTTTATTATCTTTACTAGTATTTATTATTATTATTATTGTTATTATTTGTAATTATTATTATTATTATTATTATTATTATTATTATTATATATTTATAAATATACGGTGTATATATATATATGTTTTGTTTCATGTATTAATTTTTATTTGTTATTATTATTATTTTATTTTTATTATTCTATTATTATTATTATTATTATTAGTTATTTTTGTATTTTGTGCGTATATATATTTTGTTATATATATACATGTGTATGGGTTATATATATATCTGTGTGTATGTATAGGTGCATGTTCTTGTTTATATATATATATATATATGTATGTATTTATCTTTTATTTGTTTATAATAATATATAATCTTTTTATAAGTATATTATATTTTTATTATTATCATTAGTATTATGATGTGATGATTATATGATAATGATGCTGTTTAAATAGACGCCATTTTAACCCCTTTCTCTGTGAGCCTCATTGTGGTAACTCTATTTTAAATTTAACCTTCCTATCTTTTTTACCTTCCCTTACCCATTATATTAACTCTTTTTTCTATTCTCTCTCTTCATAAAGTAAGCCCCCAAAGAAAGCTTTTCAAGTTCAATTTATTTTTGCTATTTTTTCATCTTGTTTTTTTTTTCTATTTTTTATTTTTTTTTATCTTTCTATATCTGCCTGTCTGAGATATCTTGATTTCATTTCATAAAATATAGTCGGTCCGATGAGATGAATATGTTTATATTCATCGAAATAAATTTATTACTGACTATTGATTTTTAAGGTTTTTTTTCCTAATTATTCTTATAATTTGCTCTGTATCATACATTGAGTTCTCATATGGACAAAAAGTCCTGTTTAGAATAATCCCTACCAATTTGGTATATATATATATATACTGCTGTTCGATAAAAGTGACTCACCTTATCCTTTGAATTTAGCTCAACTTTCGTTTCATCGGAAAAGAGAACATTCTTCCAGTCTTCTACGGTGTAATTTTTGTAATAGTCTCTTGGCTTTGTTGGCTGCAATTTTTTGGCTATTTATAGTCCTATTCTTCGCAACTTCTCTCTGGATTACCCTACCAGTTCTATCATCAATCTTTTTTTTTCGTCCCCTTGTTTCCTTCCTTGGAGCAGGAGTGGCATCATTATGTGCCCTAAGCACTCAAGAGACAGTTGATTGGGAGGTTATAGCAATTTCTGCAATTTCTTTCGTAGACTTGCCTGCTTTTGAGAGGGCAATAATATATGCCTTAAGTGGTTCTGATGCATGTTTGTACCCTTTCATCTGGTTAGTGACTTGAGTGGCTGTTTCAAGCTGTTTTTATAATGTATGAGGCTTTCTGGAATACTCTAGATTTAATTTAAGCTGTTCTAGAATTCTCTCGAATATTGTTCTGAGTGTATTGTAAAATAGTTTTCAATATTTTGTCAAAAGCTCTTTAAATTGACCAGTTTAATCATTTGAATGCGATATCTGAGTCACTTTTTTTGCACAGTTTTTCCCTGAATCTCATTTATATCCAAATTTATAATTATCAATAGAATACCTTAGCGTGAACTTTTTTCCTAGGTGGTCGGGAAGGGGTCTTTATATTAGTAAGATTAAAAATTATTTTAACCCCAAAAACAATAGACAAAATTTTTTTTAGTAAAAAAAATCAGGTCAGTCACTTTTATCGAACAGCTATATATATATATATATATATATATATATATATATATATATATATATATATATTGTAGACATAGGAAACATTGGTTACTAGAATACGTTTGTTTTTTCCTCTCTTTTTTTTTGTTATTGAATAAATATGTATTACCCCTCCCGTTGTTGTATTTTTTTTTTTTTTTTTTTGTCACATAGTCATGTTTTTATGTTGTAGGCTATTTATATTCTAATGTTACCTCTTTGGCCGGCGTACCCTGACGATCCGCGTAGGTGAAACCTAGGTAGGTTTGCCGGGCCCTTTAGGTTCATAGTTATATATATATATATATATATATATATATATATATTAATTTTATTAAATAGAAATTGATCGTTACTTTTTTTGCTCTGTGACATTTTGCTGTATTAGAATTATCTCCCTTTACGACAGTGGTGGGCTGTTACAAGACTATTGTAAATATTGTAAGAAATCTACGTAAAAACTTACTTTAAAACCTGCAAATCAATGTCAGGACTTAACAAAATTATTCTGGCATTTTTGACATGGGTAAACTAGTTTATTAGAAGCTTCGTGACTTAACAAATTAAGATAAAAACAATAAGTAACTTGCCATCATTCTCGCCAAAGGCTTTATTTAAAACAAATGGACTGGGGCCTCTCATAATTAATGTAAAGAGTGCACTTCAAAGACTTGACAAGAAAACGAAGTACCTCCGCTTATGCTATATCTTTGCGTTCATGACATTCTATACGTTGCAGTTGCAAGGGAACATTTGACTTCAAAGAAAATCAAAGACAGTCTAATTTTAACATTAGACAAGAGAAGTAGCGAAGCTTTTATTTAAAATCTGAGGAAACTTTGAGTGACAGCCCAAAGCCATAGGTTCGCGAAGTAACGGGATCATCAGTAATGGCGGAAATTGTTCGTAATAAGTGATGAATGCTTACTATTCGGAGTTGGGACAATTATGTGACTGCTCGTTGGTTTGGGGAGTG
The DNA here is from genome assembly GCA_903632075.3 of Acanthosepion pharaonis. Lineage (NCBI taxonomy): Eukaryota > Metazoa > Mollusca > Cephalopoda > Sepiida > Sepiidae > Acanthosepion > Acanthosepion pharaonis. The sequence goes on from CAHIKZ030002401.1 coordinate 2,640,596, forward strand.
GGTCCCTGTACTTTATTTGCTTACCGTTTCCTTTACTTCTTCTTTTCGCTTATCTTTCTTCTTTTTAATTTGACGTCTCTTTATTAACACTCTTTTTCACCATTTCTTTTTCCACGTTTTTTTCTTTCTCGCCTATTGTTCTACGAGAAGAAATAATGATTTACGCCGATTATAAAGAGAGAAAGAAAAAGAAAGAGAAAGAGAGAGGCAAAGAGAGAGAGGCAAAAAGAGAAGGAAGGAGATCGAGAAGGAAGAGGAAAGAGAAGGAAAGGGAGATAAAGAAGGAAGGAGAGAGAGAAGGAAGGTGAGAAAGAGAAGGAAGGAGAAAGATGGAAGGAGAGAAAGAGAGAAGGATGGAGAGAGATGGAAAGGGGAGAGAGAGAAGGAAGAAGAGAGAGAGGAAGAAGGAAAAAAAGAAACTAGGAACGAGAGAGAGAAGGAAGGAGAGAGAAGGAAAGAGAAGAAAGGGAGACAGAGAGAAGGAAGGAGAGAAAGAGACAGATAAAGAGAGTATAAAAACAATAGTTTTATGGATAGTTTTTCTTTTCTTCTTTTTCCTAATTCCTTCGGTCTTTCTTTCTTTTTTTCTGATTCTTTTCTGTCTTTCGTTTTCTATTCTTTCTTTCTTAATTCTTTCTGTCAATCTTCTGCCTTTTCTTTTGAATTATGCTTTTCTGCCTGAATTTGTGGGGTTATTATTATTATTATTATTATTATTATTATCATTATTATTATTTACATACGGACGCTTGTCCTTACTTTTGTTGTTGTTATGACGAAGTTTCGGCCTTTGTGCTCCCCGGCCTTCACCAGGTGTATGCGGATCCGGACATTCTACAGGGAAATGTCAAACTGGGACGATAAAGGAGTGGATTAAAGCGTGGTTTTGTGAATGTGGTGATTGTGAGTTCACTCCCTGCGTCGGGCAGTGTGTACTTGAAGACGATGTAAACGGAGTGAGCAATAACTAGGCGATACTAAAAATAGAAACTAAACGAGATATCCTTGAACATGGGTAGTGGGACAAGAACAATAAAGAGTTCAGTTCGAAATTCACTGTTTGTTAGCCGAATCGATAAACACATGATGAAGGCCGGTTGGCACACCAACCGAAACGTTGTGATAACAGTTAACAAAGATGCAAATAGTATAAATAATATTATGGATTTTGTTCTTTCATATTTCTTACACTCTTTCTTTCTTTATTAGAATTATTATACCTTTTCTTTCTTTCTGATGAATGGTTATCGTTTGGTTTCTTTCTTTCTTTATTTGAATTATCAACCTTTTCGTTTATTTATTTCTTTTCTCTTTTTTTCTTTCCTTATTTCTTTCTTTCTTGCGAATTGTTATCCTTTGTTTTTTTTTTCTTTCTTGCTTGCTTGCTTTCTTTATTTCTTCCTTTCAATTATTACTCTTTTTGTTTGCTTGTTTGTTTGTTTGTTTCTTTCGAATTGCTATCCTTTTATTTCTTTTTTCTTTCTTTCTTTCTTTCTTCGTTTGAATTTTTGTTTGTTTCTTTTTTCTTTCTTTCTTTCGAATTGTTATCTTCTGATTTCTTTCTTCGTTTGAATTATTACCCTTTTTGTTTATTTATTTTTTCTTCCTTTCTTTCTCGTTTGAGCTATATTTTTGATCTGATTGTTTCTTTTTGCTTTCTTTCTTTCGAAATGTTATCCTTTTGTTTTTCTTTCATTCATTTATTGTTTCTTTCTTCCTTTCGACTTGGTATACTTTGTTTTGTTTTTTTTCTTTCTTTTTTGTTTGAATGATTATTTATTCGTTTCTTTGGTTCTATTCTTTCTTTCTTTTTTCTTTTGAATTTTTATGCTATGGTGTTTTCATTCTCATTTTTTTCTTCTTTTGAATTAGTAAATACAAAAATAAAATAAAAAATATTTATTGCTTCAAATGACTTTTCAAAATAAAACGTTTCTTTCATCCATCTTATTTTATTGTAAATTAACTTTTTAGACGTGTGACGCTTCAAACCGACCGACTGATCCAAACGGAACAATGCCTGAATCCATTTCGTTTGAATTATTATCAGGCTACAGTCCGATTACAATTATTAATGTTAATTACATCTGGTACTTTGGTCATGCGGTCATTTTCAAAGGGACTATCAGCAATTATGAAGTCATATCTCCAGTGATAGGAGAAAAAAAAAGAATTCGTTTATTGTACAGTTAACACGACACATGAGACTCAAATAGAAACAGATGCCGACTTCTCATAATATTAAGTGACTTTTTTTTTCATTTTGCTAACACTTGAATCGAGGCTTAAAAGAGGTCAGTTTAACAAATAGATAAGGATTCGATTTAATCAAAGTTTATTACGCGTTTATTGAAAGAGTTATTTATTATTCGAAAATAATTTATTTTCTTTTATTGCTATTATAAATCGAGTCATTGTTCACACCAGTGACGTATTAATCTCGTAACAAAAAAGCAGTAAATGCCACAGGCCCGACATTTCCGCGGCCGATGCCTTTTCGATGGGTCCGCATTACAAACATTTTTAATTATTCTGTCTATATCTCTGAGATGAGGTATTACGATTTCTTACATTATTTACATTATTCGGACTGTTATCCTAATCTTCATTGTCATATTCACAACATTTCGGCCTCTATATCTCTGAGATGAGGTATTACGATTTCTTACATTATTTACATTATTCGGACTGTTATCCTCATCTTCATTGTCATATTCACAACGTTTCGGCCTCTAGATCTCTGAGATGAGGTATTATGATTACTTGCCTTGTATATATTATTCGGACTGTTATCCTCGTCTTCATTGCCATATTCACAACGTTTCGGCCTCTATATCCCTGAGATGAGGTATTAAGATTACTTGCATTTATTTACATTATTCCGACTATTATCCTCATCTTCATTGCCATATTCACAACGTTTCGGCCTCTAGATCTCTGAGATGAGGTATTATGGTTACTTGCCTTGTATATATTATTCGGACTGTCATCCTCATCTACATTGCCATATTCACAACATTTCGGCCTCTATTTCTTAAAGATGAGATATTATGATTACTTGCATTATTTACATTATTCCGACTATTATCCTCATCTTCATTGCCATATTCACAACGTTTCGGCCTCTAGATCTCTGAGATGAGGTATTATGGTTACTTGCCTTGTATATATTATTCGGACTGTCAGCCTAATCTACATTGCCATATTCACAACATTTCGGCCTCTATTTCTTAAAGATGAGATATTATGATTACTTGCATTATTTACATTATTCGGACTGTTATCCTCATCTTCATTGCCATATTCACTTTTTAACCAACAGTTGTACTGGATTCTCTCTCGGACAAGGTCGCGTCTTGCTTTCTCTGTGACCAGAGAAGCTCTCTTTGAATTAACGGGGGGGGAGTTTTGGTGCCAAGTCTGAAGGAATGAGTCGTAGGTCTCTGCGTCGATGGAGGAATGTCAGATGGTTTGATATTCGTACCAGCTTCTGATGAGACTTTTCTAGTTGTCGCCATATTTTTGGTATATGGGGGTTCATACAGATTCTTCAAAATCTATACATACACGGGGTCGGGTTTGCCTACCTCCCCAGAAGAGACTCTGCCCGTAGGCATAACCTCGTCGGGGTTCCACTCTGCCCGAAGGCAGAGAGCTCGAAAAGTCAGCCGGGAGCCTGGCAACGAACTGCCTGACTCGAAATAGCTTCTTCTTACCTGGAGCTCTTTATTTATAGTTATATACTAGTTCATATAGTCACCGGGGGTGTACTATCTACTTTACAACATCACACCTTTTGAGAGTAATACTTTTTATAATATTTTATTTTTATTAGTATTGATATCTCCGCCTCCTCTTTCTGGAGAATTCGTCAACGTACTTGACTTTATAACATTTTTTTCACCCCAAGCAAGGCGTGAAGCCACTAGCACGCAAGGGGTTACAGAGAGTTGGATCGAGAGCAAATAGGAGTGATAGAGGAAAGGATGAAGAGAAGGATAGGGGATAGATCAAGTCATCTGGAGACGTCGATTGACATTACATTTTAATAGTTGGAGATTATAGCTATCAGGGAAACAGGAAAAGGCTAGGGAGTTCCACGGGCAAGAAGTGCGAGACATGGAGCTATTGGAGTAGAAGTGACGGCTATATTTAACAGTTTTGACAGTGAAAGTATGTGAACGAGATGCCAGCCTAGTAGAACGCTTAAATTCATGAAGTCTGGGAACCAACGAAAGCAGCTCATCGGAGCAGTTACCGTGAAAGTATTTGTAAAAAAGACAAAGGGACGCAACAGCACGTCTGTAAGAGAGCGATTGCAGACGAGATGCCAGATCAGGGCCAATTACATTGCATATTTGTAAAAAAAAGACAGAGGGAGGCGACGGCACGTCTGTGAGAGAGCGACTTCAGACGAGATGACAGATCAGGTTCAATTACATTGCATATCCGTCTCTGGAGTTTATCAAGGGCCTTGAGACAAACAGAAGGGGCTCCAGACCATATATGGCAGTAATACTCGATACAAGGGCGAATGGTTGATTTGTAGATTTGAAGGATTGACTCCGGCGAGAAAAATTTCCTGGCGCGGCACAGGAAGCCAACTTTCCTTGCGATGGACGAAGCTATTGACTCGATGTATTTGTTCCATCTCAGGTCAGCCGTCAATGTAAGACCGAGCAATCGCAAAGAGGTGCTCTCGTACAGTTGAGCGTCAGACATTCTAATGCGGGAAAGGGATGGTTCCCCTGTGGTGAGTAATAGAGAGCGGTTTTATTTTTGAGTCATTAGAGTTAACCAGCCAATTCCTGCCCCAGTCCACAACCGATTGGAGGTCCTTTTCGAGACAAACGGTCAGGTTAAGTTTGTCAGCAACACTAAATTTGTTTTTGAGGTAGGAGTAAATAGTAGTGTCGTCCGCGTAGGGAAGATCGTTAATGAAGATAAGGAACAGAGTAGGGCCTAGGATAGAGCCTTGGGGAATACCTGTGTTCGTGGGATAGGAGCTGAAGGAGAATCTGTTGAGAACGACCTTCAATACACGGTATGACAGGAATGATTGTATTAAGTCAAACAATCGACCTGAAATTCCATAACCCCAAGCTTGCGAAGAAGGCCGGCATGCCAAACTCTATCAGACGCTTTGGAGATTTTTTTTTTAAGCATTTCACCCCAAGCAAGGCGAGAAACCACTAGGACACAAGGGGTTACAGAATATTTAGAGCAAGATCAGATAGGAGTGATAGAAGAAAGGATGAGGGTAGTGGATAGATCAAGGCAACTGGAGATGTCCATTGACATTACACTTGAATAGCTGGAGATTATAACTCACAGGGAAACAGGAATAGGGAAGGGAGTTCCACGGGCGAGAGGTGCGAGACATGAAGCTATTGGAGTAGAAGAGACGGCTACATTTAGGAGTTTCGACAGTGAAGGGGTGAGATCGGGATGCCAGCCTCGTAGGGCGCTTGAACTCATGATGTCTGGGAACCAGCGAATGCAGCTCTTCAGAGCAATTTCCATGAAAGTATTTGTAGAACAGACAGAGGGAGGCGACGGCGCGTCTGTGAGAAAGTGACTGTAGACGAGACGCCAGAGAAGGGCCAACTACATTGCATATCCGCCTCTGGAGCCTATCAAGAACCCCGAAGCAAACAGAAGGGGCACCAGACCATATATGGCAACAATACTCCATCTAGAACCACGACACGAGCTTCTCTGTTATTATGATTCTGTCTTGGATCCACGTCCAGTTCTTCAGCATGCTTACTTTGTCTGGAAATTATTCTTGTAGGTTTCATTTGTGATTATGTTGGTACATAGAAAACCTCATTTGGCATTTTTATAGATTTTCTCATTGTTCCAGGTCTTTCATCGATGAACCTGTTTTTCAGCCGATTATGGTGGCTTTTATGTTAAAATCTTTTCCTTTTTACCATGTAAAGCAACTTCCCGATACTTGCTGAAATTATGCTGTCTTCCGATGTTTCTTTGCCATCCTTATATGCTCTAAAGAACACTTTGTCGCTGACTTTAAAAGTTTTGCTATCGTTTTCGTTATCCGTTCGTGTTTTTCGACTTGGTAATAATTTATTAAACACCGGTTTTACTTTTCTAGCGAACATTTATTCCTCTGTCGACATGCCTGATGGTGTACTGGGGTTCGGTGTTACACGGTAAACTCTCAGAAAATTTTGAAGTCCTTCCTCATTTACTTTCTAAAGACTTGATTTCTTTAACGCTCTTTTGAACGTTTCCACAAACCATTCCGCTTGTCCGCTCGATCTTGGGTAATACGGCTGGGTCGTAATATGCTCAGTGGAGAACATCTTACAAAAATCTTCGAATTCTTTATCCGTGAAATGCGTTCCGTTATCAGAGACTATAGTATCTGGTATGCCATATTTCACAGTTCCTGCAAGAAATCCACTGTCGCTGAAGATGTTGGATTTTTACACTTATAAATTTCCGGATATTTCGTGAAACTATCAACTACCACGAGATAATGGGATCCATTAATAGGACCTGCAAAATCTATATACAGTCTTGACCAGTGTGTCTATCTTTGGCCAAGGTTCTATCTTTGTGATAGGTAGTTTTGCTGCCAGAACACAACTTCTGTAAACTTTCGCTATTTCTTTTCAATATATTGGTCCATTCTGGTTCAGTATGCGAAATTTCTCATCAAAGACTTCATTCTTGAAATATCAAGATGTCCGCTATGAAAATCCTTCAATATTCACTTCTGTAACACACTGGGTATTACAACCCTTTGCTCAAACATTACTTCACCGTTGCACAGTGAGTAAGCGTGTACGTCTGGATTTCGTTCTTACTTTCTTTCAATTGCTTTTTTTTATTTTCGCAATAAAGACGTCATTTTCTCCTTTTTCTTTTATTTCATCCAGGGTAAATGGTAACTCTCATACTGCGTTGTACAAAATGTGTTTTTTTATTTCCATTTTGCTTTTTAGTGTTGCAATGACCATATCCGCAAATGGTTCTGCATTTTTAGATATTAATCTTGATAATCCATCCGCATGTTATAATTTTTTAAACAGTTGATACTTCATCGTAAAATCAATTCAATAATATGGTAGCACAGCGCTGTAGTCTATTAGCTGTATGCGTAGGCACTGCTCTCTTTGAGCCATATATTGTTAATAGAGGCCTATGGTCTGTTTTCAACCTGAAATTTCTTCCATGAACAAATTTATGACATTGCAAGAGCCTCTTTTTCTATCTGGCTGCAATTCTTCGCTACTGGTAGAAACGATCGTGAAGTATGAGCGAAGACTTTCATTTTACCGCCATTGTACTTGTGTAAAATCACCGTACTCACTAGCATCTGACGTCACTACAATTTCTGCTTTTGCTTCGTAGCGTTCTAACGATAAATCTAATATAAATCTTTTTTTATTTCGTCAAATGCCTTTTGACAATTATCATTCCAATTCCATTTTACTCCTTTTTTAAGTAGATAGTTCAGTGGAGTAATCAAATTATGCATAATATGTACATATATTTGATAGTAATTAGCCAGTCCTAGGAAAGCTTCTAACGTAGTCACGTTTGATCGTGAAGGCATATTTTTAACTGTACTTGCCCTCGACGGTCTGATTGATGACTATTTTTTATCAATAATTTGACAATGGTATTTAATTTTCGGCAAAAAAATTTTATGTTCACAACTTAAAAATATTTTTTACGCACACACACACACTGTGTGTGTGTACCCAGTTAGAACCGAACTTACTATTCAGTTGTAAATGATCTAGCGTGACCAACTTGCTAACCATTATACCATGTGGAAGTGCCCAAATTGCCACAAAGTTATGTGTGCAATTTTCTTTGTGAGATCGTTGTATACATTTCCACGAGGACTAACTTGAAACAGTCGCTGCAATTTATGTGTCAGGGCAAAAGTGATGTTGTGGTTTTGTTTATTTTTCATGGTCAATTTGGCCGAGTTTTGGAGACGACACAGTATACATGTGTAGGGGGAGGGGGAGCGAGTCTGTTTGTAGGCCCCCAAAACAGATAAGATTTAGATACACAATTCCTTGCACATTTATATATATATATATATCTTTCATTTTTTATCTCCTTGTTTTTGCCTGTTTTCCCACACTCCGTTTTATCTTATGTGTATAAAGTAATTATGTCAACTCACTAGTAACTATGTGTATATTCACGCAACCCCACCCACCTCTCTCTCTCTCTTTATATATCTATATATATATATATATATATATATATATATATATATGAGAAAAATCAGCGAATCGTGTGTAGACATTATTTGTCGCCGCACGACCAGCAACATGTTTTGCTTCCAAACAGCAGTTACCGTTCTGCTTGTGTGTCTCCTTCCGGACTTTGTGGGGGGTCATGGTTACTTGACGAACCCTCCAAGTCGTTCCAGTATGTGGAGATTTGGCTATCGTACCCCACCAAATTGGGAAGACGATCAACTCTATTGTGGTGGAATATCCGTAAGTAAACTGTTAATTGTGATGTGCAAATATATACGTCAGAAATATTACGTAACAAAACTGATCAGTACCCCACCCACCAACCACCAAAAAAAAAAAAAAAAATTGCTACAAGTTTAATATGTTTGGTAAGCCAAAATAAACGTCTTAGTTTGAATGTTTAAAAAATTGTGTAAATAAAAATGATTATAAAATTAATAAAAATAGATAGGTTTGCCTCTCATCCGGTTAACACTACGCCATAGGCTTTTTAATTGATGTGTTTTTTACGTCTTATCAACCTTTTGCAGGTTATTTAAAACCATGAAATATTTTCAGAGTATGAGAATTTTTTCGAAATCTAATGATAGACTGAATCAAGTCCGACTAATTAACCCTTAACTGGGGGGGGGGGAGCAAAGGTTTATTCAGACCTCTGCCAGGGGCATTTATGCATAAATGAAGATAATGATCCTGACTGGAATTCGAACGCGGCTCTCTGATTTCCAATTCCGAACGGTTATTCATTACCTCAGCCGTACATCCAAGCTTACAGCACTTGGTTCCCTAAGCTGTCACCCATTCAGGCACTTACCAGTCTCGACGTTGGTTAACTTCATTGAACGTACGAGTGTTTCAACATTTTTAGTCTCCGGTCCTTTGAACAGGAGTAGAAGTTTATCCCTTGTTTCCTGTTTAGGATTGGGTTTCCGGTTTCTGATAAAGTTTTTTTTTCATTTCTTTTACTCCCGTTAGTTCCTTGAGTCTTAGTGGCGTTGTCGCCTTGTTTGTGGCGAAATGATTAAAACAAAACCCGTTATCATTTTATCTGCGGTACTAAAAAACAATTTTGTTGTGTTGCTTGCCCATAGCGTGAACCAAACTTTAGTTAGTTGTGGCTACAATGTCAGTTTTTCACTATCATTCAAACTCAAATAAATCCGTTTTTTCCTTTGCCCCAAGACCCTGAACAGGGATATTTGTTCATCATCAACCTTCGACCTCACTGTGGTTGGTCGGAACTCCATTAATAATCCCTTTCCACACTGTTCGGTCCTGCATGGCTGGCCCCAGATCGCCAATGTCAATCAATGAGTCCAGAGTATGATGTCTGGGGAAAGTCAATTTTCGTGAGAAGACACTTTCAGAAGGATGCCATAGGAGTAAGGATGAGGCGATTTTCCTCTACCCTCGGTGGCTGTGGCCGACAAACTATAATCTTTTTAGTTTGAGCTTAAGAGAGATTGGTCTCTAGTTCTCCGTCAGTTGTGTTAAACATTGGATGGAAACTCCAATTGATATTCTGGATTTTGCTAAGGTAGATTTGTATATATTCCATCCAGTCGTCTTTCAAGAGGAACAGATAATGCCCAAGTTTCTGATCCATACCTACTGCATGGATCAGACTGGTTGGGTCAATCAATGTTCGAAAGGTTTGGCCTTTTCAGGAGGATGGTAGGTTCGATCGCCAAATCTTGTGAAGTTAGTTACACACATCCCATGCAAAAACTTTGCGGATGTTGAAGTCTTTTGGGGAATCTATTATATGAGATATTTGAAGTCCTCAACCCTTTGATGGATGTATTATTGAATGACTTCAACTCGGATGGTTCAGGGGAGGTTGTGATATATTGTGTGTTACATTGCAATAGAGACCTACTTTGATTGCTCCAGTGATTGCAGCGAGGATTCTGCATAACTTGATACATTGATATGAGTTACTGGTGTGGATTTTACTAGTCAATGTACCTATAATAGGTATTTGGTTGAAATGAGAATTGCTATTGTTACAATTTACCAAATGAGGTAAATTAAAATTGGTTGAGGACTTCTGGTGCGGATTTTATAAGTAAGTGAATTCAGTGCTCGTTGGAATGAGAATTAATTTAAAAAGTTGATGTGAAAAATCTTGGATTTTACCAGAGGTACTATCGGTTCGTTTTTTTTTTTTTTTTTTTTCTAGTAGTCTGTTTGAAAGACGAAATGCATTAGTAATAAATTACATCAGTATCTAGAATTGTCTGGGTTTGAAATTATGATTTAAGTGTTCTAGCAATTAGAATCGAGTGAAACAAAGAGCACCTAAACCTCCCACCAACTCACCGATAGAAAAAAAAAGAATACAGTTGTGGTAAACAAGCTGATCTATACGCGATTGGGTCTTGGCCAAATTTCAATAATGTAATTCTATTATTCTTCAATACTATAGACCTTGATTGTTTATTGGTGCCAAGAATTTGGCTCACCCTGCCGGTGTATGACTGGACCGTCGCGAGTCTCTGTATTTATGGAGAATATGTTTCTTTCAGGCGTCAAGTTACAAGTTGATTTACATATCTGCATAGTAAAAGGAAAAGGGGAATGAGTTTTCATATTTATTCCTCTGGTCCTGTTACTATGCAGATATGCAAATCAACTTGTAAGTCGACGCCTGAAAGAAACATATTGTCAACAAATATAGGGACTCACGATGGTCCAAAAGCAGCATGGCCCTAGTAGTCGGTAGTTATCCATAGGCACGTAGAAATGGAAGTAGACGACGTCACTCCGTTTTCGGCTCCTACTCCAGTACCCTATACAAGAGAATAATTTCGTCAAAAGAAGAATTTTTTTTCCCTCCAGTTTTAGAAATTTTCATTTGCAGAGTTGGAGATTGAGTTTTGAAGACTAACTTTTTCTGCAGGCTCAAACTGAAATTCACTGACTGAATTATTGAACAGACTACCAGTTCGGGGCAATTTTGTTGTTTATGCGATATAAGTTGAATACGGCTGACAGCTACTAACTCACAAACCTACCGTTATTAGGTAGACCGCAGCATCGCGAAATTGGGACGGGTGAAACTGATCACTGTATCGCTCGACAAACAGACGGGGCCTTTCTACAGAAACAAATCTATAATAATATAATACAAACCTATTGTTGTGGCCTTGTTAGGGTCAGAAATAAAGAAACAAGAGAGGAATTGAATTAAACAAATATATTAACAGGAACAGTAATACAAACATATACAAACGAGTGTTACAGCAAGAATGTTCAGTTCGACTGTTAGAGCTGACTGCTAGAAAAGGCAGTAACTGCTCCTATTTATAGCTGGGAGAATCCATACGTGCGTGGGTAAATTACTATAACACCTATAATGATATAATATAAACCAAGTAATATTTTTTCATTTTTTTATACTCATGTCGATTAAGCTCTCTTGATCACGAATAAAGAAACGTTTTAAGTAGCGGTTCAGTTTATTATGCAAATTCGTTTTAAATTTATCCCCCAACTCAAGTCAAAATAAACAGGTAAAATTTGGCTTCCCTCTGTCGTTTCTCCAAATATTTTCATGGCTCTGATGAACATTTTTTCTCTTGTGCCTCGAATAAACGAATTTACGTGTGCCACTAGAATACCATCGAGGTCCCATTTTCTGTTGAAACAGCGAAATACAGCCACCACTTCTACTCTAACAGTTTCTTTTCTCGCACTTCCCACCTGTGGAACTTCATCCCATTTACTTACTTCCCAGATAACTACAATCTTCCAAAATTTAAATGCATCGTCAATCGCCATTTTATGTCTTCTTGAATGACGTCCATCTTTTGTTCTTTCCTCAATTCCCTCTATATTCATTACTTTTCTCTCATTTTCACTCCTTGTGACCTCCTGCGTACTAGTGGCATTTCCACATGGCTTGGGCTAAAATTATTTTTAAAAATTAGTAAATAATAATAATAATAATCTTATTATAATTTTGCTTTTCCCTCCTTCGTTAGTTAGCACGACCGTTATGTCATGTCAATACCTAATAAATAAGTGACTGTTCCGTTTTGATCGTGTAAAAAAAAACATTATTTGGTCTCAGCGAATAAAAGAAAGAAAGGAAGGGAAGATAGAAATGTTTAACGTCTCTTGCCAATACCTGATAAATAATGGTCTATTCCGTCTTTTCACGCGATCAAAATAGGTTAGTCAATTATTTATGAGGTATTGGCATGGCTCAAGGTACGCAAGTGTTAAGTAATTTTCTTTCGTCCTTTCGTTTTCTCATTGAAACCAAGCAGCTTCTCTGGTATGTCTTTACGCACAATCAAAACGGAATAGTCCATTATTTATGAGGCAAGGAGTATTGGTCATGCTAGTTAACTAACCATCTTTCTTTTTTCTTGTTTTTTCTCACTGAAACCAAGTAGCTTCTCTGATATGTCTTTTTCGTCTTTCCACGCGATCAAAACGGAATAGTCCATTATTTATGATGTATTGGTAGAGCGTAATGGCCTTGCTAACTAAGTAACATTTTTTCTTTCTTTTCTTGCTTTTTCTCACTGAAACCAAGTAGCGTCTCTGATATGTCTTTTCCGTCTTTCCACGCGATCAAAACGGAATAGTCCATTATTTAAAGGGTAATAGCAGAACGTAATACAGAAGCAGAATTATAATAGGATGATTGTTATATATTTTATTAAATAAAAGAATGAGAAGAGGTTGATAAAGTGTCATCTGCAGTTGAACAACGTAATTCTCATTTTCTTTCTCAGTGACTAATTTAAAATAAGCTTTCACTATTTTTTTTTTTTGCAATAGCACTTATGGCAAGTGAACAAGGGTAAATGTGGTGTCTGTGGTGACCCTTGGGATGGACCCCGCGAAAACGAAGCCGGTGGTAAATACGCCAATGGTATTATCACTGCCAACTATCGCAAGGGTCAGGAGATTACTGTCAACGTCAGACTGACGGCCAATCACTGGGGCTGGTTCGAGTTTCGTATCTGTCCCAACAACGACGTGAACAAACCAGCAACTCACGAATGCTTCAACAGACACCTGCTACAGTTAGCTGACGGCAGCGGGACGCGTTACCACTTAAAACAACGACGTACCGGAGACTTTCCAGTCAAGCTGAAACTTCCAAGCGATATGACCTGTACCCAGTGTATCGTGCAGTGGAAGTACCATGCAGGTAAGGCTACCATTTTTTTTATCCCCCTTCCATATTGCATATCTTTGACCCCGGGAAAATTAACATGATGAGCACATAACTGAGACGTAGACCGTTCATACAATGCCTTTTAATCCTATTTATCAATTTATGGAGGGAAGATATATATATATATATATATATATATATATATATATAATGGACTCTCCTGTCGGTTTTGACGTATGAGGATATGACAACTTGATTTAGTTATGAAATTTTGTGTGATAATCTTAAGTGGCATGTAAGACCCTCTAGTGATTTACAAAGGTGGCCAAATATGGAGCAAAAGTAAGGATTGTGGGATGAGACCAGTTAGATTGGCTGACCTTTTAGATCTTGCTCTCGCTTCTTGAAGACGATTCAGACAAGCTGAATGAAAACTGCTAAGTCCACTAAAACATGTTGATCTCCATTCTATTCCCTCTAAGGCTAAGTGCTCGAGAGTGTTATGAGGTATATTGGCAGCTGACAAGTTTCTCTTCAGATATATATATATATATGTGTGTGTGTGTTACCTGTTAAACGCAATCGTCAGGCCACCTCTGGGTGTTGACTTCAGTTTCCGCACACAGACAAACACACACACACGCATATGTATGTTTGGACAGCAATCTTTCTTTTATGAAGAATGGGGAGGTATATTGTCATAATGAATGCAACAGTCACCTGGTATACAAGCTCACTCAGTGACCTCTCACTGCTATATAATTAATCTCTACCAGGAAGTTTCAGTCTATGCATGCACTGTAAGACAACGTCTGATTGATTGCCAAATTAAATCAAGGTGCGTAGACAGTTATAGATTTTCAAAATAGCTTTATATTTTCTGGATGGACCCTATATATATTTTTTTCTTCTTTACCCCAAGGAAATAACTGGAACTTTGGACCTGATGGCAAAGGATGCATGGGGTGCGGTAATCAAGAGAATTTCTTCAGCTGCTCCGATGTGGCTATCTTGGATGCAGGCCAGTCAATCCCGAGCGTGCCACCACGCAAACATGTGACTAAGAAGCTTATCAACAAGCCAGACACCCATGTGAGCAAAGCACCAGTAGTGAGCAGTGGCCCGTGTCATGCCATTGGAAACTGGAGAGGAATCCCCACCATGGACAACTGGTGTAACGAGAACTGTTCCCTGGGCAATTGCCCATCAAGCACCTGCAAATGCAAATGAACTTGTGGGAATTTTCTTCTGTTTCAATAAACATAATTTAAAAGGAAACTCTTTTTTTCAAAAAATACAATTTAAAAAGAAATTCTTTTTTTTTCAGTAAATACAATTTAAAAGGAAGTTCTTTTTTTCAATAAATAAAATTTTAAAAGTAATTATTTTTTCAATAAATATAATTTAAAAGAAATTCTTTTTTTTCAATAAGTACAATTTAAAATGTAATTTTCTTTTCAATAAATATAATTTAAAATGTAATTCTCTTTTCAATAAATATAATTTAAAAGAAATTCTTTTTTTTCAATAAATACAATTTAAAATGTAATTCCCTTTTTTTATAAATAAAATTTAAAAAGAAATTCCTTTTTTTTTTCAGTAAACACAATTTAAAAGGAAATTCTTTTATTTTTTTTCAATAAACACAAATGAGCCTAATTCATCAATTGGTTTGTGAAATTGAACAAAACGTAGAGTTTGTAAATCTCCCCAAAAATGTTAGCGATAACTTCAACAATGCTAAATACAGTGAATTATTTATATTTATATTCGGACTATTATTTCTCATCTTTCTTATTGTTATCACAACGTTTCGGTCATTAGGCCCTCTGGCCTTCCTCAGGTGTATATTGATCTGGGTAACCTACAGGGATTTCTGAATTGAATCTTTTACTTAATCTACAGGGATAGAATGTTCTTGTTCCATTGATCATGTATAGGGATGTATCATCTAGTTCTTAATTTAGTATTGTTCAGTGCTGACCCGTCTCCACCTGAGTAAGACTCGGGGTGGGGGGGACCCTACAGCCAAAATATTGTGAAAATAACAACAAAGAGAAGAACAATAGTCCGAATATAAATAGTGTAAAAAATAATAACTCCTCATCCTAAAAATTCACACAAAAACATCTTTGTAGAAGAAAACTAATTAAAATTGAAGAATAAAATAAAAGAAAGAATGGTCCAAAAATATTAATAAGAATCATAAACTGAAGAATAGAAAGGGAATCAGAATGGCTTGAAAGTGGGACTATGAGTTTCCATTGCTAGAAGTGTACTTCTGGATGACCCAGAGTGTCCAACATTTATTGGGATGGAATGTGTCAGCCAAAACTTGGCTGTGAAACTAACGATTGAGCGACACCAAGAGTCAAACATTTATTGAGATGGAATGTGTCAAGCCAAAACTTGGCTGGGAAACTAATGATTGAGCGACACCAAAAGTCAAACATTTATCGGGATGGAATGTGTCAGCCAAAACTTAACTGTGAAACAGAAAATATATTTAATTGCTACTACTTAGCAAGGAATATACTAAGTCCCTATCACACCTCATTTTGTGTGCTAAAGTAAATAATATATAATTAATGATATGTAATATATATTCAATAGTTATGAAATTGGGACATGCTGATACAACATTGGTTGGGACCTTGCATTATTTACATTATTCAGACTGTTAACCTCATTTTCATTGCCATATTCACAACCTTTTGGCTGTTGTACATTCCAGCCTTCTTCAAGCGATTGGAATTTCAAACCGAAATCTTTTATTTCGTTTACCAGGGTAGATTGTTCTAGTTCCACGTGCCATGCCTCTTCTGGGTGTCTCAGTTATTTCTCTTTAACTCAACTCTCCAAGTTTTGGTTCACCACTGCAGTAGCCTGGTATTGAACTCACAACTCTTTTGGTCTAGTCACTGGATCTAACCAAGGTCTTTATCCACTGAGCCCTTGATCTACCCTGGTGGATGAAATAAAAGGGTTCGGTTCGAAATTCCAATCACCTGAAGAAAGTTGCAGCATACAACGGCCGAAATGTTGTGAATATGGCAATGAAGATGAGGATAATAGTCGGAATATTGTAAATAATGCAAGTAATCATAATACCTCATCTCAGAGATATAGAGGCTGAAACGTTGTGAATGTGGCAATGAAGATGAGGATAATAGTCAGAATAACATAAATAATGCAAGTAATCATAATACCTCATCTCAGAGATCTAGAGGCCGAGATGTTGTGTATATAGCAATGAAGATGAAGATAACACTCCGAATAATGTAAATGATGCAAGTAATCATAATACCTCATCTCAGAGATCTAAAGGCCGAAACGTTGTGAATATGACAATGAAGATGAGGATAATAGCCGGAATAATGTAAATAATGGAAGTAATCATAATATCTCATCTTTAAGGAATAGAGGCCGAAACGTTGTGTATATAGCAATGAAGATGAGGATAACACTCCGAATAATGTAAATGATGCAAGTAATCATAATACCTCATCTCAAAGATCTAAAGGCCAAAACATTGTGAATATAGCAATGAAGATGAGGATAATAGACTGAATAATGTAAATAATGCAAGTAATCATAATACCTCATCTCAGAGATATAGACATATTGGTTGGGAAATATGAAGAAGAGAGAATAGAATCTATGAAAAATAAATTGTGTTATTGATTTTCACCTCCTTTGCTCATATTGATTGATAGATTGATAACCCATAAAAAAAATCAATCAACGTTTTGATAACTCGATGGGTGCTGACAGGTAGTCGGGTCTGGGAAAAGGAAGTGAAATTTCAAACTAATAATAGAAATTGTGTATCTCTAGAATACTTGGGAGGTCAAAGGTGATGCTCGATTCTCCATACAAAGGAGTGCTTGCAAGCAACAGCAACTGAGTATAGCAGGGCTCTTGAGTGTCTACATCATTTATAGAGAGTGCGAGTGTCTACATCATTTATAGAGAGAGTGCGAGCGTCTACATCATTTATAGAGAGAGGGTGAGTGACTACATCATTTATAGAGAGAGAGTGAGTGTCTACATCATTTATAGAGAGAGGGTGAGCATCTACATTATTGATAAAGAGAGGGCAAGTGTCTACATCATTTATGGAGAGAGAGAGAGCGACTACATCATTTATAGAGAGAGGGTGAGTGTCTACATCATTGATAAAGAGAGGCCGAGCCTCTACATTATTGATAAAGAGAGGGCAAGTGTCTACATCATTTATAGAGAGAGGGCGAGTGTCTACATCATTTATAGAGAGAGGGCGAGTGTCTACATTATTTATAGAGAGAGGGTGAGTGTCTAAATCATTGATAGAGGGTTAGCGTCTAGATCAATTATGGAGAGAGAGTGAGCGACTACATCATTTATAGAGAGAGTGTGAGCGTCTACATTATTTATAGAGAGAGGGCGAGTGTCTACATCATTGATAGAGGGAGGGCGAGTGTCTACATCATTGATAGAGGGAGGGCGAGTGTCTACATCATTGATAGAGGGAGGGCGAGTGTCTACATCATTGATAGAGGGAGGGCGAGTGTCTACATCATTGATAGAGGGAGGGCGAGTATCTACATTGTTGATAGAGAGAGGGTGAGCATCTACATAATTTAGAGAGAGAGGGTGAGCATCTACATCATTGATAGAGAGAGAATAAGAGTTCTGTTGTTCATTGCAGTCACCAAGAAAGTTAAGATTCAAAGCACCAATTGTGATAAAAGCTCAGAGTACAAGAAAGTGGAAGCTAGCAAATCAAGTGTAGCAGTCAGAAGCTGGGAGTTTTTTGAAACTGGAATATCGTGGAAAGCCTGAAGCAGTATCCAAATGTAATGGTTGTCAGATCTCCCTTTAAAATGATTATTGCCATATGTGAATATAGACAAAGAACACACACTCTCGACTTGTAAATGCTGTCACAGTAAAACGCTGGCCAAAGTCACTTAAAATTTTAATGCTTTTACTTTTTAATGCATTTTCTTTTAATATCTGTCTATATCTCTGAGATGAGGTATTATGATTACTTGCATTATTTACATTATTCAGATTGTTATCCTCATCTTCATTGCCATATTCACAACATTTCAGTTGTTGTACGCTCCGAACTTTTTCAGGTGATTGGAATTTCAAACTGAAACTTTTTATTTTGTCCACCGGGGTAAATTGTTCTAGTTCCACATGCCATGCCTCTTCTGGGTGTCTCAGTTATTTCCCTTTCACTCAACTTTTCAAGTTTTTGGTTCACCAAGGCTATGGCCTGTTAGTGAACACACAACTCTTTGGGTCTACTTACTGGATCTAACCAACATCTTTATCCACAATCCACCCTGGTGGATGAAATAAGGGGTTTGGTTTGAAATTCCAATATATGAATATGGCAATAAAGATGAGGATAACAGTTCGAATAATGTAAATAATACAAGTAATTTTGTTTTAAATTAATGCTTTTTCATTTTAATGTTTTTCTTTTACATTAAATCTTAATGCTTTTTCTTTTAAATTACAAAAAGAACGTATAAACATAAAAAAATGTCGTAAAAAAATAATTGTCAGACTTTGTCCATTTCATGCGTAACGTCATTTGTTTACATTTGGATATGCATTGAGCAGGTATGAATGTATGAGAGAAAATCATAGAAGATTGTGTTTAAAAACAGTAAAATCGGCCTTGCTAACCGAACATTCCTCTTTGGCCCAATCGATAAAGGCATGTCAGGCTATATGATGGTTCTGTATAGGATACAGGTTTGATTCCTCTCAGGGGATGCATATTTTCTATGAAAATTTCTCGTATATTCAGGCCGGTAAATGTTGTTAATACTGTTTATTATAAAGAGAGCATTTACTTAAATATTTGTATCTATAAAAAGAATGTATAAACAAAAAATGTCTTAAAAATATTTTTATATATATGTATATATATATATATGTATATATATATATATATATATATATATATATATTAGGAACATTAAAAACAAAGTGGGGAAAGCTTTTGTGTGATGCATTTTATTCTTTAGGACATTATCAAACACTAAAGTGATGCTTACATTGATGTGATCATACATGTGCATGAAGGAGAGGGGACACTGAAATTTTAAACTTTTTCCATAATAATTTATATATCATTTTATATATATATATATATATATATATATATATTTGGTTGGATTGATGTGAGTTTGTGACCCTGGGTTTAACGCTTTTGCGATTGTCAAACAAACGGATTAATTTTTTAAAATTTTGGGTTTATGTAGATTGCGTGTATTGGTGTAATTATGGAAGTAGTGTTGGAATCATCGTAGTGATGTAACTCATGTTAACGCAAACATAGATGCATGTCTGTACACCCGTTGAGATATGCAGACACATACACATTTGCTTGTCTGCCGGGGCTCATACAGACATAAACATATGTGGACAGTATGGGACTTGACATATGTATGTATATGTGTGCTGTTGTTTATATACATACGCATTTGTATGTTGAAATTCAGAGATCGGAAGTGTAGCGTGAATGTCTCGTGAATGTATACATGTCAGCAATCAGAGCATTTTTCTATTCTTTCGCTGAATAATATTTCCTCACATGCACGTATATACGTGTGGTGCGGTCTGTGTAAAATTATGATACGCAAAAATTGCTATTATTTTTAATTTTTTAAAGTTTATTTGTTATTATTTTAAAGCTGGTTATTTGCTTGTTTTTGATGACTGTTAAAAATTGCAGTTTGTAATCCTTATTGGTTATTTTTATGGTGATATTAAATATGCTGGGGAAGGGGGGTAGTTTACGTTAATAATTATAGCGGGTTTATATGATAATAGTAGATGTGCTAATAATGTTGTAGGGGGATTGGTGGCAATGATAATATAAGTAGCTCATAGTTATTGTAAATTGGTAGAAGTGGTTATTAATGGTGGTGGGGGAATGATAATAACAAAAATTTAATTATTATGGTGGTAGCTGGAACTAAAAAGTGATTGTTGGTGTTTTATTTTATTTCATTTATTTATTTATTTTGGTATAAATCCTGATAATAGGTATTTATTCTCATGCCTACATTTGGAAATTATCTCTGATCTTATTGGTTTTATTTGGTGGTATTAAATATGCTGGGAGGAGTAATTTATGTTAATAATTATAGTGGATTTATATATTAATAGTAGATGTGATGTGGTAGTAATGGTGTTGGGTGTACGTGGTAATGATAATATTAGTCGTTAATAGTTATTGTAAAGTGGTAAAAGTGATTACTAATGGTGGTGCAATGATAATAACAATAAATGTAATTATTGTGATGGTATCTTGAACTAAAGAGTGATTGCTGGTGGTTTTTTTTTATCTGTTTGGTATAAATTTGGATAATAGGTACTTGTTCTCATGCCTACATTTGGAGATTATCTCTGATTTTTTTTTAGTAAATTCTTTTGCGGAGTGTGAGATATTATAGCTACTTTTTTGTGTAGGCAAAGTAGGCATTTTTTTGTAATGTTGCTGTAGATATTTTCCAGCTTATTGTTGGTGTGATATTTCTGTCTTTTTGCTGCCATATGTATGTGGATAGTGCAGTGCTGTTCGAGTATTTTCTGTTGGTGAATGAAAAGTTGTGGTTGTTTTTCCTCTTCTTGAATGGACCCTCAGTGGCAACGATGTAGTATATTGTGCTGTTGTTTGCACTTACCTTGGCTTTATATATTGTATTCGTATGTTGGCAATTTCCCTGGAGTGGATATGTTGTTCTGTTTCTGCAGTTACATTTTGGTTTCATTTTTGTAGGTTGTCATTTTTTTGCTGTGGCTTTTGATTATTTCTGTTATACTTTTTGTCCAGGTGTAACTGATTTTAATATTATTTTTGTTGAATATTTTTGCTAATTGGTTTGTTTCAGTGAAGTGCTTTTCTATTAAGTTTAGGAATGTCTTGCCTATGTTCGTTTTGATGCTTTTGTTGTATGGTGGATTAAACCAGATCATATTTCTTTTTCTGTTTTTGCGTTTTAGCTGTGGAGGTGTATATTGTAGTTGTGTGTATCCACTTGCTTTTAGTGCTTCATTGTATGGTGCTTTTTTGTTATTGAAAATGTATATGTTAGATGAGTTCTCAGATAGTCTGCAGCTGATTGATATGGGTATTTGCTTGATGATTGAAGGTGGGTGGTTGGAGGATGTGCGTACATAAGTTGGGGTGTCATTGTCTTTTTTGTATGGCTTGTATGTATTATTTTTCAGGTTAAGAGTGATGTCAAGGAAGTTTACTGTTGCTGTGACTGCATTTATCTCTATTTTGAATCCAATGTTTTTTATGGTGTTCACTATTTTCTTCCTAAATTTGTCTAATTTGGGGCCATTGGGTTCTTAAGATAAGATCGTCATCTCTGTATAATCCTGTGTCCTTTCTCTCTGGGATTCTGGCCAGGTATGAGAGGATGAGTATGCCTACTAATTCGCATAATTCTGCTCCATCGTGGCTACCCATTGTTACATCAAACAGCTCGTGGATTTGTTTCTTTGCCCATGGTTCACTATTGTGGAAAAGCAGAGATTTGCAGCAATGTTTGATTATTTTTATATCTCCGTCCATGATTTTTACATGTTGTTGTGCCAGTTGTATAGCTTCATTTAATATGTTTTCTGTGATGGAAGGATAGAAATCCACTATGTCGAATTCGATGAAAGTAGATTTGTTTATGTTTTCTATCGTTTTAAACCACTCTATGACAGCTTTGGTGTTCTTCCACTGGTTGAGACCTAATTTTTCCCTTAGGCTGGTGTTGATATTTTCCAGTATGTTCTTCCTATCTCACTCTTCGCCAGGTTAATTAGTCTGAATGTAGGTTTTTCTACAAAGCTGGTTTTGTGGTCCTTTGCCGTCATGAAAGCATGTTGTTCAGCTAATTTGTTTATTCTTCCATCTATCTTCAATTTGGCGGCTATATTTTTGGCTTCTTGGTTTATAATGTTTATTGTATTCGTGGTTGTCTTCTTGTATAGTTGTGTAATTTTGTTGGTTAAGAGTTTATTGTAGGCTGTGGGTTACATAGTGTATATTTTCGTGGTTTTGTCAGCCAATATGAATACCTTATTGGAGTTGATTATTTTTTTCTTGTTGTTAGGACAAATAAAAATATATTCCAAGGGAAATAACTCTTTCCTGTTTCAAACAGAGTACCTCCCTTTTGCCCCTGTCCAAACCACGCTAGTCATGTGATCAACGCGACATTGAGATGCAAGACACGCAAAACTCAACAGACTTGGAACATGGCTATCAAGGAATAAGAATATATATATATTCTCCTGTCCTAATGGTTGTGACACACAACTCAGTAATTTGGGACGGTGATTTTGTATATACACATATATATATATATATATATATGTTGTAAGGTTCTCCGTGTAAATAAATGGTTATTTCAAGCCAACCGTGAGTAGCAATTACTTTCTTCCTATCGCATCACACATTCCTCCATGTGCCACACACACACATATAGTCATCCACGGACTGTGAATTAAAACTGCATGCAAGGCATTTCATTTAATAGTTATGAGACCACAAACACGCCGTTCATAACACTTGTCTTCTATGATTTTCTTCTGGAAACTGTTCAAGTGTTTTTTGAACTTCAAGGTTCTGATTATATTTGTCATGTCTTCATCGAATTTTAGCATTTCCTTGCATATTGGTGGGAATTTCCTTGTATTAAAGCTGAATGTCTTGGCTTTTTCAGTTATTTCATTTTTTGGGTCATTGAGGAAGAAATATGCCTTGCATCTCATTCGTCTTATGAGACTTTCGATTTTCTCTGTTAGTTGGAGTTTATATGAAGCTTGGGATGTTTTTCAGTGAGTATCGTAGGTCAAATATATATGTGTGTGTGTGTGTGTGTGCACATGTGTGTGTATGCTTGTGTGCACATGTGGTTGTTCCAAGACTAATAAAATCTGAGGTTTGTTGTTTGCTGGCAATATTTTGCATTTATTGGATGTTATCAGTAGTTCCAAAAACCGTTGATGGTCTTGCACATGCCTTCACCACTATAACAAAATTCACTGTGTGGGTTTTCTGACATCTTTCATCATCTTAGTTCCACACATTTTACTTGCATATATATATATATATATATATATATATAATTATTTATATATTATATGTGCGGTACTTATTAGAAAGCGCTCAATATCAGAGATAGAGCTAAGATGTGAGTTTGTGACCCTGGCTTTTGCGATCATCGTTTGTCTGACGATCGCAAAAGCGTGAAACCCAGGGTCACAAACTCACATCTATCCAACCAAATATATATATATATATATATATATATATATATATATATATATATAGTATACTTGCATCAGTATCAAAACATTCTTTTTTTTTTTTTACTGCATCCATATTTTTCTGAATTTTGGTGAAAATGACCCAGAAAATGCTCTCTGGAATTTAATTGGCTGGGAAAACATATTCTTTATGTAATCATGAAACAAGTTCATTGCAGATGAAGGACCTTTTTTAGAATCTTATGACATTAATTTACATTATTTACATGCAGACTATTGTCCTCATCTTTGTTGTTCTTATCACAATGTTTCTTATGTGCCTTAATCAGGTGTATGTTGATCTGGGTAATCTACAGAGACTTCCGAACTGAACCGTTTATGCAATCTTCTCATTCCACTGCCCATGTCTAGGGACATCTCGTCTACTTCTTATTTTTAGTAATGCTCAGTTATTGTTTGCCATGTATGCAATGAATCCAAATCTTGCTCAACCCAGGAATTGAACACATAATTAAATGGGATGATAGTCTGGTGTATTAAAGTGTTGGTTCATGAGTTCAATCCTTAGGCTGGGCGGTGTGTATTTGGACTCTGTGGAATTGGTAACTCCTCATCACAGAAATTTAAACAGAAACTCATAATATTGAGTCTGGGACTTTTTGCAAGACTGGCCGACCCTTACAGAAGGTCTCGTTGTAAAGTTCTTTAGAAGATAAAAGGTAGAGTTCATTTCTGTGCGACCAATACAAAATTCCGAGGTGAGATGTTTTCTTCAAATATTGGCACCAGATCGGCTTTGGTGCCTTGTTCTTGAAGAAATGCTAGCCGGTCCAGGTGAATAAGGGACTCTAAAACTGGCTGGAGAAGAACTTGCAGTGACTGAATAATGAGAAAGAAAGAAAAATAAAGATAAAAGACTCATAAAATGAGAAATGGGAAAAACTGTTATGTAAGTAGATTCTAACAATATTTCTAACAATATTTCTTTTAAGTAGATACAAGGCCTTAGCCTGCAGGAAACACAAACTAATCTATTCAGAAATACAAGGCTCAAGAGTCACTCAAGGTAAAGCTGGTTGATTTTGTTTAGCAGCATATCAACCTTCATGGTTTATTTAATGCTGATAATCTACATATATTGAACACAATTTTATCGCTTCAACTAAGTATATTTTGTATGCAATTGCATAACTTTAGCTACAGGTAAAATGTATTGTTGGTCATTTTGCTATAAGATGTATTGTTGGCAATCTATATATATAAAAAATAGATGTCTGTGTGTCTGATTGTGTGATACCCTTTCATTTGAGATCCATCCAACCAATTTTGATCAAACTTGGCACATTGTACAATGTAAGAGATAGGTTCATAGCATAAAATCAATAATTTTTAAAAAAATCAATAAAGCCGATCAAAAATCAATAAATACAACTTTTTTCCTCCGATTTTGTTCAAACACAGTATGTAGGTTATTTTCATCATGATGTGCTCAATGATACCTCTTTTTTATTTTTACGCCACTGCATTTAGCAAAAAAAAAAAATTGATTTCGACACAAGTTTTAAACTAAAAACTCCCTCAATTTTCAAGCAATCTAATACAAACTTCACCCAACTCTAACCAACAACAAGTTGATCATTTAACAGTCATTTAACTTGATAATTGAGTCCACTCATATGGTAAAAACCTGCATAAATAGTGAAAAATGGCGATTTTTACTGGTTTCTTTCTTATTTTTCATTGATCTTTCAACCAATTTTCATCAAACTAAACAATTTCTTTATAAATGTATCCTGTATTACAGTGATAGAGTAGTGATAGGCTTGGAATTTTTCATCTGTGGGAGAGAGGTTGCAGAGTCGAAAATAAATCTTCCCCAACAAAACTGTATAAACAATTCAGAACTCTATCAAAGCTGGAGAGTGAAGACTGAGCATCCTCAGTCCAGCAGCAATACTTCATTTTTCAGTCTGTAACAGAACACTGCCCTGTTTAAACTTTTAATCGGATGAAATTGCAGGAAAATGATTTGGGGAGACTATTAATTGGATAATGATTATTAAAATTCTCAGAAGAATAGGTTAAATGGCTGAGAAAAAATGAAAAAAGAAAAGGTTAAAAATTGTTTTAAAATAATAAAATGAATTTAAGAACAGTTTGAAGCAAAATCAAGCCCAGAATTAACTAAACAAGATTCAATAAAATAGAGCAAAACCAAGATTCCCTACTCTATACAGTTCCTACCGATATGATTAAAGTGTTGTCCGAAATTCTTTGGTCTTGAAAAAATTAAATTTGAGGGTCTGTTTACATTATACTATCTGTCCAATTACACCATTATCTTTAAAAAGAGAGAGAACAAAAAATTCTAAAGACAAAAGTGAAGGCCATGTGTTTATTAACAGACCTCCTAAGATTAAGACAGTCAAGGTGGAGAAGTTAGATATATCAATGTCATATTTGGCAAGGAAGGGGAGTCATCAATATAAATGAGAACCCACCAAGCCAAGACACACATACAGAATCAAACTGACAGAGATTTGCTCCAGTCATGGGTGATGTAGAGATGTAATTTAATTAAATGCTAGACAAGTTATATGCTTTGTGAATTTCCTACATAAAAAAATGTTGTAGTTGATAAATAAATGGCTCCTTTAAGAAACTAGTAAATAATTCAAACATATAAAATTATTTGGTAAATTAATATGCAATTGTTGAATAAAGCTTCTTCATATAAGATGTTAATAACACTAACCAAATAATGTAAAATGTCGAAAATACCAACCAAATACCAATACATCCAAACAAGATGTTACTAATAGTACCAGGAGATGAATACAAAATTATATTAAATCCAAATTAATCTTGCCCATCCTGGGTATGATGATAAACTACATCCAGCATCAAGGCCTCTGATCAGGAGGTTTTGAGGAGCGTGTAACCACCTTTTAATTGTTGGTGTTCCCAGGTCCACCCTGACCTGGGGTGGTAGCAACTGTTAGGGTTCCAGCTATGGGCAAATAGTTGACCCCACAACCTGACTCAAAACACTATCAAAGTGTAAAAATAGATTTTAATACCAGAAATACTTTAAAAAAAAAATTAATATCAGCAATAAATATTTGAAACAAGAAAATATTACCAGAAATAAAAATCTTGTCAGCATTAAATAACCCATTGAGTTCAATATGCCACAAAACAAAACAAATCAAACTATACATTTTTAAAAAAAAATATTACCAGCAATATATTTCTGAAAAAATTACCAGCTATATATTTTTGAAAAAAAAAGGAAATTTTGTCAGCATTAAGTAACCCATTGAGGTTAATATGTCACAAAACAAAACAAATCAAACTATATATTTAAAAAAAAAATATTACCAGCGAGACATTTTTTTTAAAAAAAAAAAGGAAATTTTGTTGGCATTAAATAACCCATTGTGATTGATATACCATAAAACAAAAAAAAACAAAAACAAACCAAACGAAATTAATCTTGCAGATAGAAAGATAAGCTATATATGGTACAACTAAAAATATAAAAAAAAACATAATCAAATTCCAAACTTTAACTAAATTGGTAAGTAAAAGGTAAACTATATGTGTCTGATGAGAATCCATAAATGTTTCCACACATTTTTCGCTCTAATCAATACCGGGGTGGTTAACCACCTCACATCCAATAATCTGCTCTCAGACAAGCAATATGGTTTCCGCTTTGCCAGATCTACAGCCGATGTGCTCACAGCCATCACGGAAACAGTCTACCGAACTCTCCAAAATAACGGGGGGAAGCCCGAGCCGTAGCACTAGATATCTCCAAAGCATTTGATAGGGTTTGGCACGCCGCCTTCTCCATAAGATCCAGGGTTATGGCATTACGGGTCAATTATATAACGTAATACAATCATTCCTGTCAAACCGTGAATTGAAGGTCGTTCAACGGATTCTCCTCCAGTTCCTACCCCACGAACGCAGGAGTTCCTCAAGGCTCCATCCTAGGCCCCCTCTATTCCTTATCTATATAAATGACCTTCCTGACGCCGTAATTCTCAAGTCGGCATCTACGCGGATGACACCACAATTTATTCCTGCCTCAAAAACAAATCCAGTCTCGCTGACAAAACTCACCTTGCCCGTGCGCCTAAAAAAAGGACCTCCAATCGATTGTGAACTGGGGCAAGATTTGGCTGGTCAACTTCAACGCTTCGAAGACTAAACTGCTCTCTATTAATCACCACAGAGAGCCTTCCTTCCCTCCATTATAATGTCTGACGCTCAACTTCCCGAGAGCAACTCTCTGCGGCTTCTCGGTCTCACGTTGACTGCTGACCTGAGATGGAATATATACATCGAGTCAATTGCCTCGTCCACTGCGAGGAAAGTTGGCTCCCTGAGCCGTGCTAGGAAGTTTTTCTCCCTGAGTCGATCCTCCAGATATACAAATCCACAATTCGCCCTTGCATGGAGTATTGCTGCCATATATGGTCTGGCGCCCCTTCTGTCTGCCTCGGGGTTCTTGATAGGCTCCAGAGGCGGATATGTAATATGGTTGGCCCTACCCTGGCGTCTCGTCTACAGTCACTTTCTCACAGACGCACCGTCGCCTCCCTCTGTCTGTTCTACAAATACTTTCATGGAAATTGCTCCGAGGAACTGCATTCGCTGGTTCCCAAACTTCATGAGTTCAAAGCGCCCTACGAGGCTGGCATCCCGCTCTCACCCCTTCACTGTCGAAACTCATAAATGTAGCCGTCTCTACTACTCTAATAGCTTCATGTCTCGCACCTCTCGCCTGTGGAACTCTCTTCCCTTCTCCTGTTTCCCTGAGAGTTATAATCTCCAGCTATTCAAGTGTAATGTCAATCGACATCTCCAGTTGCCTTAATCTATCTACTACCCTCATCCTTTCTTCTATCACTCCTATCTGATCTTCCTATTTTCTGTAACCCCTTGCGTCCTAGTGGTTTCTCGCCTTGCTTGGGGTGAAATGCTTAAAAAAAAAAAAAAAAAAAAAAAAAATATACCCTGATAGTAATGGCTACAGCAATATATTTATAGTCTTTATATATATATATATATATATATATATATATTAGTAGCAAATTTTCTTGAGAACTTGCTATGGCAGGGTCAACTAAGGGAGATAACCGTACAGAGCTGACAGGGGAATTTTGGGCCTGGAGAGGACTACAGCAATGGCGGACACATAAACACAAGTGCAAATCATGACTCTGTTCAATTCTCTCTCATCCACTGGTTACATGTCAGAATTACCAAAAATAAAGTTTTAAACAATAACAGTATCTGATTTTCAACTTGATTATTTCATTATATCAGCAGTTATAACAATTTGGCCATAAGGATGAGATGTTTTGAGTCAAAACTGGATAACCAAGGTGATAGTTCAAGCCAGGAAGTGGTAACAGTCATTGAGATGTGGGGTCATGCTGAGTAGTGGCAGTGAAGTCAGCGATGTTGATGGTAGTGGTGCTTTGTGTGGTGACCGGTCCACAACTCTGTTATCATGGCGGTGGTAGCAGCAGCAGTGAGTATGTTGAAGTTACCTCCTCCTTAATTCCCAAATTGCCACTAGGGCAACCTCTTGCCTCGTTCTCTTTCCTTCAGGCCTCGTGCTGCATCCCACCTCACGTTGAGGTGAGGTAAATCCTCTTTTTCATTTCAGTGAACATCACTACAATGTGAGCTCTCATAAGAGACAGCGTTTCCCACTTCTGGGAAGATGCCATGAACATTATACACACATACACGTACGTACAAACATTCACAAAAATATGAACATTCACCAAAGAACAAACACAAATGTTCACACACACACAAGTATTATTGTCTGTGTGCTTTGTAATTTGTTGTTAATACATATATTTGTTTATATATATATATATATATATATATATATATATATATATATATATATATATATATATATATCGGTCTTAATTGTCTTCTTTATCTTCAGTTGGACTTAATTCAAGTTCAGCCATTTTTTTGTAGTTGGACCTTTTAACATTCTACCAAACTCACATTAACACCCCCCCCAGTCCTCCACAAGTAAAGTTTGAGATTTTATAATAATTTTTTTATGCAAAAAAGATAGACGGTCACACTATATACAAGTATTTGTTTTGAAGAGGTTACAAATCAATCATTTTCAGTCCCTGGTTGCACTATAGACAAGTATTTGTTTTGAAGAGGTTACAAATCAATCATTTTCAGTCACTGGTTGCACTATAGACAAGTAAATCTTTACTGGGGGAGTAAAAATTCATGGAAAAAAATTCAGGGACCTCACTATATATGAAGTTAGCTTATACACAAGTAGATACGGTATATTTATATGTGAATGTTTTTTTTTTTTTGAGAAGACAGACAACTTACCGTAATTGGTTCAATAAAGCCAAAATATTTTCTGTTTTGTTCACATAATGAAAGAAATTCAGTTCGGAGTTTTTGCACCTGCGTATCTGAGAAATGAAAAAAAAAACAAAAAGTTCAAATGAAAGGGAAAGTAAAAAACAAAAAGCTGGTAAAAAAGCAATTTTGTTTAGTTTCTTATTTTATTGCTCACCCAACACAAGGCTTGAGAACCACTCAAGGTAGATGATTACTGAATGATGTTGTTGTAAGGATTTAAAGTGAGATGGTTAGAAGTGCATATTATGAAGATATGTAAGATAGATAACAGTTGACCCGAGACTTGAAGAGTTTAAGATCATGGTGATCAGGGAAGCAGATCCCCAGGAGTCTGCTCCACAATATAACAGTTCTGGGGAAGAAGCTGTCTGAATGGAACTTCCTCCTTACCAATGGAATATGAAAAGAATGAGGATGATTTGACTCAGTGTATATAGCATGGTGAGTACTGGACTGGCAGAACTAAGGAATGGTTTTAAAAATCTAATATTTCTATGCGATGCGACTCTGGCACTAAACTGTAAATTAAAATAAAGCACTGACAACACCCAACACTGGCCATGGAGTTGTCAGGCAGCATTCCTATTTTTGAAATAAATTTCTGTTTCATGCTGCTGGTGAGAAAAAGCTGCTAGCAATTATGAATTTCATAGCCCAAATGACTTGCATAGTGAATTATACGTGAACAATTATGTTAATAGTTTGCTGAAGTTTCAGCAATTTGAAGGAAAGAATTCTCTTTGAATTCCACCAAACACAGAAAAGAACCTTTTCCACTATGATCCAGTTAATTTTCTTTGTTTTTATTCATCATGAGTAACCCTTATCTAAAAATGAATTTTCTAGGTCGTCCCACCTCACTCCAAAAAAAAAATAAAAATAAAAATAAAAAACAAATTTAATTAGTCATCTCATATTAATATTTTATTGTCCCCAGGAAAACATATAACCCTGATCAGACTTCTGGTTGTTCCTGAAATTCTGAGAGAAATTATTTTCTAGGTGTCATGTCCCTTCACAACATTGGTGATCATGGCTCTCCACAATTTCCTGTCCTTTGCAGTTCTTAGTAAGCTTTGTTTTTTTTTTTACTATTCCATGTGGTTCCAGTTCTGCCATCAGTTTAAACAAGTTCACTAGATAGGTTACTTGCTCTGTTTCCCTCTTGCTTTTAATATGTCAAGTGATTGTCAAATTCTCCAAGTGCCTATTCCCCATTATGTGCCCAAATAATTTAAGTACCTCTTATTGTAAATGCCAAAATGCTTCACATGATGCAGAAATAGAAGATTCCATGGGCAACTGAATCAAATGCAAATGAGAAACCTGATATTTCATTCTATAAGTTCATGTGGAATCAATTTTTTTCATTTCCAAAGAACTAATTCTCTTAGTTCCTGTGGAACCAATTTTCTTAGTTCCTAAGTAACCAATTCTCTTAGTTCTTAAGTAACAAATTCTCTGATTTCCTAAATGAGCAATTCTCTTAATTCCTAAGTAACCAATTTTCTTAATTCCTAAGTAACCAATTTTCTTGATTCCTAAGTAACCAATTTTCTTAATTCCTAAGTAACCAATTTTCTTAGTTCCCAATGAACCAATTCTCTTAGTTCCTCAGCAACCAATTTTCTTGGTTCCTAAGTAATCAATTCTCCTGTTCCTGTGGAACTATCTATTTTTTTAGTTCCCAATGAACCAATTCTCTTAGATCCTTAGTAACCAATTTTCTTAGTTCCTCTGGAACCAATTCTCTTAGATCCTGTGGAACCAATTTTCTTAGATCCTAAGTAACAATTCTTTTTTTTTAGTTCCCATTCACTTAGTTTCTAAGTAACCAATTCTCTTAGTATCTCTGGAACCAATTATCTTAGTTCCTCCGAAAGCAATTCTCTTACCTCTCATGGAACCAATTATTTTACTTCTTAATGAACCCATTTCCTTAATATCTTAATTAGTCTGAAGGCTTGTATACAATGTAATAGATTTGATTGCTTGCACAAGCAATTAGAAAATGAGTTATCTTTAAAGATACTTCTAAGATTTCTCTAACATTGATCATATAAATCTTTTGAAATAGCCTAATAAATACATGTAGGCAGTTACAGCTCTTAAGAACAAAAAAAAAAAGGAAGAAACACTTGCCTGATGTGATTTGTAGCTTGGACAAAACTGCATTGATGTAAGAATCCGCAGTTGCAAAATCTGCTTTCCTCGTCACACGACATCCATGTTTTGCAGGTTTGATACCGTCTATTCAAAATATAGAAACAATATTTATCAAAAAGATGACCTAAACACTAGGTTTCAGACAGCTCACAATTATTTAATATCCAGCTAGGAAATATCGTCTAAGATTTCTGAAAAAAAAAAAAAACCTTCAAAAATTGAACATCCATTTATGGAACTTCTGTAATAATAACATACCTACATATAATCTTATAGACTATCTCTATAATATCTCATTTCCCAGTATTAGTCCTTTAACACACCAGAGAAAGGTATGAATCCACCTCTTCTCCCCACTAGCTATGGGTTAATTAGTAGGGCTAGTATCAGTAAATTGTTATCATCTCCAAAATATTACAATCTGAAAATACTTTATTGCTTTAAATAACCTGCAAAAGATTGATAAGCCATAAAAAAAAATCAATCAACCCATCAGAGTCTATGGCAAGGTCGGTTGATGGAACCCATCTCTTTTCAGGCTGAATTTGAATTCAGAGTTTTCTATCTTTTAGACTAGTTGCCACCTCAAGGCAAGACAGCCCAGTCAGTTCTGCTATTTAACCCATAGCTGGAGGGAGAAGTGATGGCTTCATATTGCTCACAAGGATATCTAGGCAAAAGCAAACATAACTCAGCTATAATTCAAAACTGGCAAGCTGATTTCTCACTCCAATTCACTTACTGTTACATGACCCACACATTATCATTTTATTTACCATTGGACAAATAATAAACTAGAATTTACTGCTATATGGTATGAATATTTGCAAGGTTTCCAAACAATTGACTTTCTTAATCTACATATGTCATATGTATCTTGAAATCTGAAAAATTCCCAAATCCCCAAAAGTTTCTGATTCCAGACTATCCTTTTTTCAATTTATATTACAACTCTTTCTGACAATTTCTGGGATGAGGATGTTGGATTGTTATTTTATAACAGCTCCCTACCTCAAGGATCTCCCAAACAAAAATAAATATGAAGTAATAAATGGAAATGAAAAGAATGGTGCCAAAATATATTTACCATTTTTATTAACTATAACAATGTAAAAGAACAATAAAATATAACATAAACATTGTACTTACAATAGGCAAGGTTTGCACTCTAAAAGATTACTACCTTTATGTTAAGGTGTGGTGAGGTCGTCAGCTACCATCTAAAAATATATTTGTTGCCTATTGGTGTCAGTGTAGACATTGGTTGCAGTACATTTTTGCTCCAACTTCTTCTCAGGACCAGGCTAATTCTCTAATTGCCAATGGTACTAATTGATCTCAGTTGTTCCTAACTGTGCCAAGGACACTAAATCACAAAGTTATTTGCTCACTAGGCAAGGGGCTCTATCTAAAACCCTACAAGGATTTACCATTATTTACATGCTGACTAGGTTTCGTTTGGTTTGTTTTACGACAAATCAACCTCAATAAGTTATTTAATGCTGACAAGATTTTTATTGCTAGGAAAATTTTTCTCAAAAATATATTGCTGATAATTATTTTTCAAAAATGTATTGCTGGTAATTTCATTTTTTTTTTCAAAATTGTATTGCTGGTAATAATTTTTTAAAAAGTATTTCTGGTATTAAAACCTATTTTTACACTTTCATAGTGTTTTGACTCCAGTTTGGGGGGTAACTATTTGCCCATAGCTGGGACCCTAACAGGTGCTGCAACCCCAGGTTACGCTGGACCTGGGAACACCAGCAATTAAAAAGTGGTGCCGACACGCTGTCTAATCCTGCAGAAAGGAGACAAGCAATACTAAATAAGAACTAGATGAGATTCCCTAGATATGGTCAGTGGAATGAACTAGATTAAATAAAGAGTCTACTTCAAAATTCCCTGAAAATTAATTTGAAGAAGAATGGATAGTACAATAGCTGAAACATTGTAATAACAACAACAAAGATGAGGAAAATAGTCCATGTGTAAATAACTGACATTCTTTTGGTAAATAGAGATAAAATATCACTGTATGTGTTCAATGCAGATGTCACTTAGAATTGATAGCAGACACAGAAAAGAAACTAACAGAATCTCCTGCAGAAGGTAGGAAGAAAGGACTAACCATCGACTGACTGAAGACAAATTGTATGGTTGCCAGAAAGAGAAACCACCCAAAATGCAAACTATGAATTGGAGGCACCAAAAATCAAGCAAGTATAAAAATTTAAATATCTAGGATAATGGTTCCCAGCCGATTTGGAGCCCAAACCCCACTTTGGTATTTCTAAAATTCTGGCGCCCACACTGTAATATTAATTTCTTACATATTCAAAATTTTACTGAGTAATGAGTTCAATCCTCACTGAGTGTTCCTTAATTTCAACCATGTGCTTAGTAAATGACTATGTACAGAATGATTGAAAAGTAACTCCCTATTTTTGTATGATGGACTCTCCCATCTTGTAAAAATTATACTTAAACAGGAGGGTCCATTATGCAAAAATAGGGAGTCACCCTGTAAATATATATATATATATATATATATATATATATATATATATATATATATCTTTATGGTCAGGGTGGGTTTGACGAATATGGCTTGGCTGCAAAGAAAATGAGAAATACAATCGATTTTTTTTGTGTATTTGATTGTTTACCGACGAAGTAATTTTCACTTTCTTAAAAACCTCGGTCTCATGAAAGAGAAATGACAGCTGTGAGAATCGAACAAAAAGATTTAGAAAAAAAAAAAAATAGAATGTTTTTTAAAAAGTCAGAAAAAGAAGTAAATATAATAAATAACTGTCCAAATATCAACACGGGGGGGAGTTGGGTCGTAAATTACTGGTTCTGTTTTGAAACAATTCGTCCACGTGTCCACCAATACTTATTCAAATTTTATTTATCTATATAAACCAGTGGTTCACAACCGATTTTGGGCCATGTCCCACTTTGGTATTTCTAAAATTCTGGTGACCACCCTGTAATATTTCATTCTTAACATATTCAAAATTTTACTGCAGTTCACATGAAGGAAGCAAACTAAATGCTCACACGCACTGAATGGCCGACAAAACATGGGCTATTCCAATGACAAGAATCACGCCCTCTCCTTTATTGACTGAGACACACTAGTGTGGGGAGATGGGAAATACCCTGTATGCAAATTACACATGTACGTACATACACACAAAATAGTTTTATGTATGCATACTGCATATGTATTGTATGTATTAACACATATTAACATTAACACTCTCACTCAGACCCAGTAGAAAACAATTCATTGTTAATTACTCATTCTCGAATTGCCCCCTCTTATTCTGTTTGTATATAAAGCTGAAGGGTGCACATCCTATGCATGCCCCACCAAAATATTACCGTGCCCCACGTTGGGAATAATTGATCTAGGACGTGTTTTAACAGAGGACAGAAAATATGACACTTAACTCTGAAGACATTGAGATCACAATAGATGTCTTCCAAAGGCCAAGATAAGTATTAAGAAACAGAAAGATTTCATTAGGAACAAAAAAGAGAGAAATGAAGTGTTATCTAATATTGGTCCTCCTGTATGGCAGGGAACACTAGACAATCTTTTCACAGATGAAGAAATTTGAGGTCAACAGAAACATGGCTCTACAGAAGGATGCTGAGAATACAATGGACTGAACATATGAGCAACGACAAAGTTTTAGGGAAAATGGAAACAAAAAGGACATTTATGCTTAGAATCAGTTAAAATTTGTAGGCTGCATAATGAGGAAAGAGGGATTAGAAAATTTGACACTCACAAGACATTGAAAGCAAGAGCGACAGAGGACAGCAGTGAATAACCTACCTAACCAGCTTGGGTTAAGGGTTGGAAGAACAGGGGTTAGGAGAGATATCAAAAAGAAGTGACACTGTACACAGAAGAAGAATCAGGTTGCAAGATTATTCATTGCAGTATTCTCCAGAAATACTTACGTTTCTCTAAGAGAATTTGCAGGAGACCTCGGAATGCAACATTCTTGGTGTGGAAGTTTTGTTCTTCAGCAGTTTGCAGGAACCAACGGCTTCTATAGAAATCAAAGACAAGATTGGTGTTTTAAGAAGAGTATGGATTCATATAAGCTGATTCTGTTTTATTCTATTCCTACCAAAAACTATGAATGTGGACGATTACAGATCTCCACAGCTTCTCTTTAACAAAAGCAAGCTAGTAGTATTTCATCTACAATGAGTAAACCTTAAATTTTCTCCAGTTCTGATAAATGGTTGTATACTCAGAAGTGTCCCAAGTCGTATTAACAATCTGTTGTTAAAGATGCTGGAAAAATGGTTAGGTTCCTTGAAAGTACCTAAACTGGAGTATTGCTGATATATTTGGGCTGGAGCTACCCAATATTAATTTTTCAGCCTTGACAGAGTTCAAAAGCATTGTACATGGCCTTGTGGGTGATGAATTATTCCTATCCTACAACCCCACTTCCGCATTGCTAGCTTCTCGCTACTCTATTGATATTTACATGGCAAATATTTGGAAGAGTTACATTCTTTAGTTTGGCCAGTTCTGACTTTCACAGGTACCACCATATACAGAGGTTTGACTCTTCATTGTCTTTTTATTCCATTGGTGAGGAGGAATTCCCACTCAGACTGCTTCTTCCAAAGAACTGTTACATTGTGTAACAGATACCCAAAAAAGATGTTTCCCTGATCCTTATTTTAGCCACTTCAGGTATATTTGTCTATCCTACATATCCTCATCATATGCACTTCTTACTTCCCCGCTTACAACAACCTCATTTATTAGCCCTCTACCTGGAGAGTCTCTTGGGCCTTGTATTGAGTGAATATTAGTATTAAAATATCTTTATACTATATTTACATGAATTTTGTATTCAAAGTTGTCTTCTAGACTGAATGTTCCACCATGGTTATTGTTGTAGCATACCTACAGACAATAATGGGTAAGTCCCCATTCACGTAAATACAGTAGTAAATACTGTATGTTGGTCTGCAATTGGAGATTCATTGTAGAATTCACTTGACTCACTTTTATCAGTTGACTACTTCTTCTAAATGCTGCTGACAAATCTTATATGCGTTGTTCTTGTCCTAAGTATTATCGTTCATTAACAACTTTTGTTTGATTATTCTATTCAGTAACCTTCCCTAGTCTATCTTAATATTTAACCCATAGTTGAGGGGGGAAAAAGAGATGGATTTATGCCTTTCCCAATGACTTCTGCTATATATCTAGGAAGTCAAAATCCAAAGAATCTGCAATATTATCAGTCGTAACCTGGCATCTCAGCTTCAACCATTTTTCCAATGTGGTAAAATAGCTTCTCTGTGTCTTTTCTATAAATATTTCATGGTAATTGTTCTGACGAACTTTCCTTTTTGGTACCTTGACTTTACAAATGTAAACCCTGTACTAGACTGGCAGATAGGTCTCATTGTTTTACGGTTGAAATGGATAGATTCTCTTGCACTTCTCACTTCCAGTCAATTTTGATTTTGAAAAAGTTAAATGAAATGTCAGTTGTCATCTTCTGTCTCCTTGAAGACTCTCCTTTTATTGTCCTCTCTTCTTAATAAAATTTTTTCCTCAAACTCTCACTTTCAGTAACCACTTGTGCCTTAGTGGCTTTATTGCCTTGCTTGTGGCAAAATGGTTAAAAATGTCAAGTTCATGCTTTTAAAATGTATACGATAATAATAATATATAATAAATACAATATAACTAAATCAATTCCTAGGTTTACTGCGGGAAAAGTTGGTTCGCCGTGTTGTGCTAGACAATTTTTCTCACCAAAATCTATCTTGCATATTTATTTGCTTTAAATCTTTCTTCCAGAGACAGATATGCAATGTGATAAGTACTGATCTGGCATCTCGTGTACAGTCACTTTCTCACATGTGATGTGGCTTCCCTCTGTCTTTTCTACAAATATTTTCATAGCAACTGCTCTGACGAGCTTTTTTCTCTGACTACATGAATTTAAGTGTGTTACTAGATTGGCAACTAGGTCCTACCTGTTTACTGTTGAAATAGCTAAATGCAACCACCACTTCTACTCCAACAGTTTCTTTTCTTGCACTTCCTACCTGTGGAACTCCCTTCCATTTATTTGCTTTCCTACAATCTTCAAAAATTTAAATGCAATGTCAATCCCCATCTTCTTGAATCACTTTCCTCAATCCTTCCTATACTGTCTTTTCTTTCATTTTCACTCCCTATAACCCCCTGTGAACTAGTAACATACCCCACATTGCTTGGAGTGAAATGATTAAAAAAATATTCTTGTTCTTTTACTGTTCTCAATCCTTAATAGAGTTTTTTTTTTTTTTTTCATATTCTCTAACCCTTTGTGGTTTGGTCTTATATGTTTTATGGTATATCAACTTTGATAGGTTATTTAATGCCGACAAGATTTTTATTGCTGGTAATATCTTTTCCAAAAATGTCTTGCTGGAAATATTTTTTTCCAAAAATGTATTGCTGGAAATATTTTTTTCCGAAAATGTATTGCTGGCAATATTTTTTTCCAAAAATGTATTGCTGGCAATATTTTTTTTTCAAAAATGTATTGCTGGCAATATTTTTTTTCAAAAATGTATTGCTGGCAATATTTTTTTCAAAAATGTATTGCTTGCAATATTTTTTTCAAAATGTATTGCTGGCAATATTTTTTTCCAAAAATGTATTGCTGGCAATATTTTTTTCCAAAAATGTCTTGCTGGCAATATTTTTTTCCAAAAATGTATTGCTGGCAATATTTTTTTCCAAAAATGTCTTGCTGGCAATATTTTTTTCCAAAAATGTATTGCTGGCAATATTTTTTTCCAAAAATGTATTGCTGGCAATATTTTTTCCAAAATGTATTGCTGGCAATATTTTTTTCCAAAAATGTATTGCTGGCAATATTTTTTTCCAAAAATGTCTTGCTGGCAATATTTTTTTCCAAAAATGTCTTGCTGGTAATATTTTTTTCCAAAAATGTATTGCTGGCAATATTTTTTTCCAAAAATGTCTTGCTGGCAATATTTTTTTCCAAAAATGTCTTGCTGGCAATATTTTTTTCCAAAAATGTCTTGCTGGTAATATTTTTTTCCAAAAATGTATTGCTGGCAATATTTTTTTCCAAAAATGTATTGCTGGCAATATTTTTTTCCAAAAATGTATTGCTGGCAATATTTTTTTCCAAAAATGTATTGCTGGCAATATTTTTTTCCAAAAATGTATTGCTGGCAATATTTTTTTCCAAAAATGTAATAATGGTAATAATTATTTTCTTAAAAAAATTCATTGCAGGTAATAATATTTTCCAAAAATGTATTTCTGGTATTAAAACCTATTTTTACACTTTCATAGTGTTTTGACTCCAGTTTGGGGGTTAACTATTTGCCCATAGCTTGGACCCTAACAAGTGCTACCACCATGGGCTAGTCTGGAACTGAGAGCACTAGCAATTAAGAGGTGGTTCCACGCACCTCAAAACCTCCTGAATAGAGGCCTTGCTGTTAGATATAGTTTATTGTCTTACCAGGGCATGGATGTAGTTTATCATCTTACCCAGGATGGTAACCCTTTGTGTCTTAGTGGCTTTATTGCCTTGCTTGGGGTTAAATGATTAACAATTAAAAAAAAAAAATTCAGGTAAATTCTTACCTAGTTTCTTGTGCTGCTAGACGCATGGCATAAATATTTAGATGTTTCTGTGACATTCCTCCACTGGCTGAGGCCAAAGCTGTCTGTGCGGCCTGACTCAAGGGAAAGTTGGTAAATCTCTGTTTACTATCTATTAAGGAATAGAAAAATTAGTAAAATATAGTCACAAAGCACTCAGAAAAAATATTATGGATTAAAATTATATTAAAATATTTTAAATACATTTTATTCAAAGTCTAAATTAAATTCATAAACCAATGCATTAATTCTCTATATCAGTACTTCTCAAACTATCTGATATGGCGGACCAGTATTTTTTTGACTCAATGTGTTATGTACCTGTAATATTTCACGGTAATATTAATTTATACTGGAAATGATATATATAATGAATACAATAAAAGTTAACAATTTTTTATCTTTCATTTATTTTGCAAAAAATAATTCTATATCAAAACATATAAAAAGTAATAAAAAAATAAGCAGTTTATTAACACAAAAATAAAAATTATATAACTTTAATCTTTACTCATGTGAAAGGTGAGCTTGCTTCTTCTTTGTCAGTTTTTTCCAGTCGTGATTCAATTGAGGACAATTGCCACGCGCAATGGAGAATGATTATCCATATTATTCCTGTACTTGGCCTTAATAACACTCATGGTTGAGAAGCCAGTTTGGCAGAGATATGTTGAAGGAAATGTGAGAAGAGTTTTCAAAGCAATTTCACTAAGCTCAGGATATTCTGCTCCGGCCTTCTTCAGGTGGTTGGAATGTCGAACTGAACCCTTTATTTCACTCACTGGGGTAGATTGTTCTAGTTCCACGTGCCATGTTTAATGGATGTCAGTTATCAGTTATCTCCTGTTAATTCCCCTCTTTAAGTTCTCCACTGCCTTAACCGGATATTGAACTCACACTCTTTGGGTCCTGTCACTGGATCTAACCAACGCCTTTATCCACTGACATGTGTCCTTGAGGACATCTGTGTATGAATTTCTGGGTATTATAAACCTAATGTCTCAGCAACCATTTTTACCAGTGCTCATATTGAAGAAGGCCAGAGCGTACAATGACCGAAACGTTGTAATAAATATGGCAACAAAGATGAGGACAATAGTCCGAATAATATAAATAATGTACATAGTATCTCATCTCAGAAATATAGACAGATACAAACTGTTTAGTAATCGTTCTATTCACTCATAAAGTGGTTTCAGTAATTGACTGCAGATATATAGATGGAGCACCAGACCAGATATGGCAGCAATATTCAATCAACCAAGCAATTAATTCAATATAATCATTCCACTTCATGTGAGTGAAAAAAATGAACCCAAGAAGGCACAAAGAGTTGCTCTGCTGGAGGATATGTGAAAAATATACTATTAAAGGGAAAGGACAATAAAAGAACAAGAATTAAGAAAACAGAGGATAATGATTGACATTGCACTTGAAATTTTGAAGATCAAAGTTGTCTGGGGAGTGAAAAGCCAGAAGAGAGTTCCACAAGTGAGAAGTGCAATAAATGAAAATGTTAGCATTAAACTTATGGTTACATATAACCATTTCAATTATAAAATGATGGAACCTTGATACCAATCTAGTCCATGTACCATAAAGGATCAAAGTTGACTGGGAAGTAAAAAGCCAGAAGAGAGTTCCACAAGCGAGATATATATAGTAGGAATACCAGTTCAGTAATATTCAATGCATGGAAGGATGTTAGATTTATAGATTTACAAAGTAAATTCTGACAAGAATAATTGTCTTACACAACACAGTGAACCAACTTTCCTAGCAGTCAACCTAGCAATTCATGTCAGTAGAAAACGTGAGTTCAAAATAGCACAGAGTGCTGCTCTCCAAGATTTTAGCATCAGCCATGGTGATGGCAGGCAGAAAAGTTACTCTGTGGTGATTAAATGAAAGCTGTCTATTTCTGAGATGAGGTATTGTAATTATTTACACTATTTACATTGTTCGGACTGTTGTACTCATCTTTATTGCCATATTCACCTTCAACATCTGTCTATATTTCTAAGATGAGATATTGTAATTATTTATACTATTTACATTGTTCGGACTGTTGTACACATCTTTATTGCCATATTCACCTTCAACATCTGTCTATATTTCTAAGATGAGATATTGTAATTATTTATACTATTTACATTGTTCGGACTGTTGTACTCATCTTTATTGCCATATTCACCTTCAACATCTGTCTATATTTCTAAGATGAGATATTGTAATTATTTATACTATTTACATTGTTCGGACTGTTGTACTCATCTTTATTGCCATATTCACCTTCAACATCTGTCTATATTTCTAAGATGAGATATTGTAATTATTTACACTATTTAAATTGTTTGGACTGTTGTTTCAAAGGTGAGAAGTGCAAAAAAAGAAACCATTAGAACTGACAGTGGCATGCATGTAGTTCAACAATAAAACGATGAGACCTAATTGCCAATCTAGTAGCATGCTTAAACTCATGCAGCCGAGGAACTAAGGAAAAAAGCTCGTGAAAACAGTTGTCCTGAAAATATTTATAGAAAAGTTAGAGGGAAGCCATGTCATGTTGGTGAGAAAGTGACTGAAGTCAATATACCTGGTCAGGATCAAATACATTACAGACTGAATTTTGTCAAAATTCTCGAGATATATAATTGGAGCACCAGACCAGATATGGCAGCAGTATTCAATGCAAGGATGAATGATAGATTCATAAACGTGTAAGATGGATTCTCATGAGAAAAATTGTCTGGTATGACACAGTGAACCAATTTTCCGAGCACTAGATATATATTGGGTTGGTCAAGAAAATTGTTAGGTTTATTAAGTAAATTTTCTACTTAATAGGCAGTCAAACTTTTTGGCCAACATTATAAATACACTGGACATAAAATGGGGGACTAGGATTTTATTGTTATTAAGTAACATACAGGATTGGAAGGTTAGTGTTACTGACTTATGAAACAGCCATGTTTACCAATGTGTACAAAAACATTGATGGCAGAATTTTGATTTGGATTCAGCTGATTCTGAAGAAAAACCATTTTCCTTGAATATGTTCTGCCGAAATGAGTGTTTGTCTAATATGCCATCAAGTATGGTAAATAATTGCTTTAGAGAGAGGAAAAAAAAATAATCCCAAAAATGTGATGCTGATTTTTACGAGGGTAAGTCAAAAACTATCCACACTTTCTGTTCGTGCGTGCTTATAGTTAGTACTATTGTAGTC
Organism: Acanthosepion pharaonis; assembly: GCA_903632075.3. Classification (NCBI taxonomy): domain Eukaryota; kingdom Metazoa; phylum Mollusca; class Cephalopoda; order Sepiida; family Sepiidae; genus Acanthosepion; species Acanthosepion pharaonis. The sequence goes on from CAHIKZ030002401.1 coordinate 2,683,795, forward strand.
AAGTGATTGAAGTTTGAGCTTCATCATGCCAGTTTTCTTGCTGCTGTTACAGTGTAAACATGGCCGCTCCACTAGCAGTTTGCACCAAAGAGTAACAAAGAGCAGTGATCCAATTTCTCTGGTTGGAAGGTATGTCAGAGGCTGAAATTCATCAAAGGCTTTTAACACAATTCCGTGGTAGTGCACTACCACACAGACGTGTGTATGAATGGATAAAGAAGCTGATGCATCGTCAACCTCCACTGCTTATGAGAAGATTCAGCAAGCTCGAGAGATGGTAATGTTGAACCGGCAAGTTATCATCGATGAAGTAACATGTTCTCTGCAGATTTGGATCACTGCTCTTTGTTCATCCTTGGTGCACACTGTTAACAGAGTGGCCATGTTTATACTGTAACAGCAGCAAGAAAACTGGCATGATCAAGCCCAAACTTCAATCCAGTAACCACAATAGTACCTACTATGAGCACGCATGAGCAGAAGGCAATCTGATAAACATAAAGATATGTCATGGCAAAAGCGTGGATAATTTTTAATTTACCTTTGTATATAAAGAGTATAAAACGACCCACACTATGTAGAATCAATGTGATACTCATCTTCACAGGAAAGTTCCAAACTAGTGTCCTGCTCCTTAAGCATTGAACAGTCCAGTATAGGCAAGATGTCTATTGTAATCTGCTTGCTTTTAAAAGTCTGTGCATAAGTCTTAGTAGGGGCAACAGATATACACGCCTCAATAAGAATGCTTTCCCATCCAGCTGGGTACTATCCTATTTGCAGTGCTATATTGGATAAATGGATTAATGCTTGGCTGTATTGTAAGCTCTCCAGTACCCAGAGGTAAGAAAAGCTGGTGTATGTAGCAAGCTGGACTCTTCTATTCTGCCACTTAAGCAATCCCTTTCTCTGAGTCATGGTTGGCTGCTGGTTCTAGTATGGATATTGTGATAGTTAAATATCCATCATTCACCATTATGTTTGCCTGTGTATACAGAGCTGTGTTGAATTACAGCTCACCCCTGTCTGCCAACTGGACACTAGTTTGGAACCTTCCTGCAAAGAGGAGTATCGTATTCATTCTACAGTTACAAGAAGTTATATTGGTCTCTCACTCAAATGCACTCCACACATAATAATCAAAGGGTTGCAGACATGGGAGTTAGTTGGCCAGATTTAAGAGGTGAAGTGGTTGCAGAAATTGTCTGACAGTCATGATTTGGTTCTCCGGCTTGTGTGACATGGTGCAGAGTCCTGTTGCCAGACATTGGGTCTTCCATTTTTTTAATACAGGCAATGATAGAAATACCTTCAACATCAGCTTCATGAGGATACCATTGTCACTAAGGTCTTATCATTACCTGGAAGGTATTTCTGGAATGTATATGTGGAAGTTATATCTGCCGTACCCTGTATATGCTTGGATATTTTATAATCTAGTCAATTTCATTTAATTTCTTTGTCTCTTTGTTAACGTTTTCAGTTCTTTTATGATCATACACCCTTGTGCAAATTAATTGAAACGACTGCTTTAGCTTCCTTTCTTTCACCATATGGTCAATTTTAGACCCACTGGAGTGACAAGGTGTAATCGATTTCTATTTTTTCCTCAAATTAGGTCATTTGGAGTGGTGTGTAGTTAGGTGGCCAGATGTAAGGGGTGATGTGGTTGCAAAAATTGTCTGATAGCCATGACTAGGTTCTCCTGCTTGTGCGGCAATGTGCAGAGTCCTGTTGCCAGACATACAATCTTCCAGCAGCCACCCTCTTGACTCAGGGCAGCACTACCTCCTCAAGGCATTTGATGTAGGTTGTGTTGAATTACAGCTCACTCCTGTCTGCCAACTGGACACTAGTTTGGAACCTTCCTGCAAAGGTGAGTATTCAAATGAAAAACTGATACAACAGTTTACCTACCAACTGTATCATTTTTATTCTTGTCAACTAACCATTGTATTCCATTTTGTGGTAGCAGCAGCTAGCACAAATCAGTGTTTGTACACTGTCCAGTTGCAGAAAAAATCTGAGCATTGTTGGGGTCAGATCACCACAGCAATGCAGCCCAATCATCATCAGTGGCTGTAGACTAGGGGTCAAGTAGGAGGCAACGGCCAGTTGAAACTGTTGGCAGCTCTCTGTAGATTCCTTCAGTTTCAAGGCACAGGTAAACAGGTGTCCAGCATTTTGATTGTTTAAAAGTTGACCTAAAAGCAAGAAAAAAATATCATTAATTAAACAAGCGAGTCAAAGTTTTATGATGACCAACTGAGATTTGGAAAGAAAACATTTTAGTTTTTAAGACAAACTTAAAAATGCTACACCTTTTAGGTTTTATGAGGATCAATTGATCTACATTATTTACATTATTTGAACTATTGTCCTCATCTTTGTCACCATATTTATTACAACATTTCAGCCATTGTACATTCCAGCCTTCTTCAGGTGGTTGGAATGTTGAACTGAACCAATCACCTGAGGAAGGCCGGAGTGTACAACGGCCGAAACGTTGTAATAAATATGGCAAAAAAGATGAGGACAATAGTCCGAATATGTAAATAATGTACATAATACCTCATCTCAGAAATATAGACACATCAATTGTTTGAATTTCTAGGATGATCAGTTATCATTATTTACAATCAGACTAATATCCTTATCTTTGTTGTTATTCTCAAAATAATAAAGGATTCAGTTTTAAATTCCCTGAAAGTTATCTGGATCAATGAAACACCAGGAGAAGGCTAGAGAGCACAACGGCTGAAATATTAGGATGACAACAACAAAGATGAGGATAATATTCCAAGTATGAATAAAATATATATATAAGTAAGGGATCTAGTTTAAATATCATGGCTGATCAGAAGTCATAGACTTTTTTCCAGTGATCCTTAATATTATGAACATTTAAAAAAAAAAAATGAATGCTGAGTTGGCCAAAAAGTCTGTTCGCTTATTAAGTAGAAAATTTACTTAATAAACCGAACAAAGATTTTTGGCCAACCCAATACACATCTATAAATTAAGATGAAGTAAAAAAGAAAAAAAGAAAGAAAATGATTTTAAAACATAATAAAAACATTTAAAATAAAATAAAAAAAACAGAAAGAAACAATAATACCCTCACCAAGGTTAGAACCTCGGACTTCAGCTTTGTGGGCAAATGCCTCACTGCATTCAATTCCCAGAATTTGATACCCATACACATGTGCCAGCACATGATCCAAGTAACCCTAGAATGTGAAAGAATGTCTATGTCAGATTGCAAAAAACACAAAAGAGTTCTCTCCAAAGAGCTTGATAATGACATTTGATTGTCTATACCTCTTTTTATAATCAATTCAACCCAAGCAAGATAATAATGCCACTAAGACGCAAGGGTTTGGTTTGGTTTATTTAGTTTTACGGCATATCAACCTCAATGAATTATTTAACGTCAAAAAGATTTTATTGCTGCTAATACTTTTTTCAAAAATGTATTACTGGTAATATATTTTTTTTTCCAAAAGGTATTGCTAGTAATAATTTAAAAAAAAAAATGTATTGCTGTAATTAAAACCTATTTTTACACTTCCATAGTGTTTTAAACCTTGTATGAAGGTTAACTGTTTACCCATAGCCCGGGCACTAACAGGTACTACCATCCTGGGTCAGGTGGACCTGGGAACACCAGCAATTAAGAAGAGGTTCCACGCTCCTCAAAACCTCCTGACCAGAGGCCTTGCTGTCAGATGTAGTTTATCGTCTTACCCAGGATGTGGATGCCCAGGGCGGGGTTTCATTTTGTTTGGTTTTACAGCATATCAACCTCAATGGGTTATTTAATGCCAACAAGATTTTTAGGATAGGTTCATATGAATGGGATATGTATTCAGTGTAAGAAATCAGTTTGTAGATCAGGTTTCATTGATGTTTTTTTTGTAAAGTGGGTTTTTGTCAAAAGTCAAATCTATTGCTGGTATTTTTACTATAAAAATCTATTACTTATCTAAACTTTCATAGTGTTTTGACCCCAGTGTGTTGGGGTTAACTATTTGCCCATAGCTGGGACTCTAACCGGTATTACCCCCCAGGTCATGGTAGACCTGGGAACAACAGCAATTAAGAGGTGATTCCATGCGCCTCAAAACAACCCAATCAGACGCAAGGGGCTACCAAAAGTGAAGAAGAAAGAAAAGACTTTAAAAGGAACTGGAAACCTAATAACAGTATAAGTTTCAGGAGTTTAGTATGTTTTGGCATAGCCCATTTGGCGTGGCTGATTTGGCATCAGAGAAATAATTGGACTATTTGGCACAGCCATTAGGAGTCAAACTGTTTTGATGTCACCGTCTTTGATCGGATGCACCCCCCCCCCCCAAAATGATACAAGCATTGAAAACACCCAACTTTCAATATGACTTTTTATTCATTTAGAGAATTAAGGATACTATTAAAACTCTAATTGAATCATGTAAATTAAAAACTTAAATTAAAAATATTGTATTTAAAAAAAAAATAAAAAAAACTTAGGAAAGCTATTTATCCATCGTGGATCATTTTGTTTCTTCCACGTTTTTGTAAAATATTTGCTTCCATTTGGAATAAAAATGGATTTGACGACTGGAAAAATATGAAGCTGTATTGAAGGAAATATAAAAATACCTCCAACTCCTCTTTTTCATAAATTGAACTATTTGAACATATAATGACGAGAGAGAGAGAAATAAACAAACACTTTTGACTATAACGACGAAGTAGTAATCTGAGACCTGATTGTCACCCTGCTGAAAAATTCCGATATCCCATTCCCCCCCTTTTATTGTCCTCTCCTTGCTTCTCACTAAATTCTTACCTTTCACTCCCTGTAACTTCCTGCATCTTAGTGACATTATTGCCTTGGTTGATGTCACTGTCTGATTGGAGACCCCCCCCCAAGCATTGAAAACACTTAACTTTCAATGTGATTTTTTTTATTCATTTAAGGAATTAAGGATTCTATTAAGACACTAATGAAATAATGTAAAAACCTAAATTAAAAATATTGTATTTAAAAAAATAAAAAAATAAATAAAGAATTAAAAAAAACGTAATAAAGCTATTTAATCTTAGAAATTACTTCTTCATTTCTTAATTATGAGCAACACCTTTCAGGAATTCAATAGGATTTAATGATTCAACTTCTCTTTTGCTCGTTGCGTCAAAAATAAAAAAGGTATCCATCATGTATCACTTTGTTCCTTTCATGTTTTGATAAAATATTTGCTTCCATTTGGAATAAAAATGGCTTTTACGACTGGAAAATATGAAGCTACATTGAAGGAAATATAAAAATGCCTCCAACTACTCTTTTTCTTAAATTGGACTATTCAAGCATACAACAACGAAATACTAATTTGACTAATAAGAGAGAGAGAGAGAGAGAGAGAGAGAACAAATTTGATTATAACAATGAAGTAGTAATCTGATGCCTAATTGTCCCTCTGTCAAAAAATTCCTATGTTGAATCAGCTACGCCAAATGGTCTATGCCAGAACATCCCATTCCCAAGTTTCAGAGTTGAGGCAGAGATGTTAGTAGAGTTGAAGGAGAATTTAGAAGGAACCAGAAACCCAATCCTAATGCTGTTAGATCAAGACCAGACTCTTCATGCACATTGTTACGTCGTTATTTTGGCTGCCTTCCTCTACTTCTTTTACCAATTACCACACCTAAACAGATTTAGGAGTGACCTGGTTTAGTACATTTTATGCAATGGCACAGTTTTGACAAATTGCTTTTAATAACAGGTACCAGTATTTTTTATCTTAAGAAGCTCATCAATTTTGACCTGACAACCTATATTTTGTCATGAACTTCATGATGTACTTTTGAAATTAATGCTTGATGCAAATTAGCTAATATTTCAGCTATCTATGCAAAAGGTATACTATTTTAACCACCAAAGCAAATTAGCTACTATTTTCATGCTTGAGGTAATTAGATAATCTTCCAGTGATCAATACTGGAGACATATTAGCTACTCTTTCAGCTATAGGTAAATTGGCTACTCTTTCAGCCACCAATGCTAAATGCAAATTAGCTACTATTTCAGCCATCAATGCTCAATGCAAATTAACTACTATTTTAGCCATCAAAGCCCAATGTAAATTAGCTACTATTTCAGCCATCAAGGCTAAATGCAAATTAGCTACTATTTCAGCCATCAATGTTAAATGCAAATCAGTATTATTTCAGCCACCAATGCTAAATGCAAATTAGCTACTATTTCAGCCATCAATGCTCAATGCAAATTAACTACTATTTAGCCATCAATGCCCAATGTAAATTAGCTACTATTTCAGCCATCAAGGCTAAATGCAAATTAGCTACTATTTCAGCCATCAATGTTAAATGCAAATCAGTATTATTTCAGCCACCAATGCTAAATGCAAATTAGCTACTATTTCAGCCATCAATGCTCAATGCAAATTAACTACTATTTAGCCATCAATGCCCAATGTAAATTAGCTACTATTTCAACCATCAAGGCTAAATGCAAATTAGCTACTATTTCATCCATCAATGTTAAATGCAAATCAGCTATCATTTCAGCCACCAATGCTAAATGCAAATTAGCTACTATTTCAGCCATCAGCTGTTTTTATTATGGTGTGCTTAGAGAAAAGTATTTATGGCCCAACTTACTAAACCACAACCAACGTCCACAACATGTTGGATGCTGTTCTTTGTTGCAAGGCGATGAATGTAACTGGACATGTAAGTGACCTCATGTTGCTTTTTAGCAGTCAGACCCTGGAGAAAACGTGGCTCAAGTTTGGTCGGTTCCAGAGTGTCTGTCTGGTTTCGAGGCAAGGACAAGTCTAAACACGTTTCCAGGAAATGTTGCAGTGAGTCTGGACATCCATCCTGCAGAATAAGAAGATTAATTCATATACAATCACGTCTCATTTAATTACTTACCTCTTTCACAACCTTGGACATATGACCAGCTACAAAATCTCATACGATAAAACATTTTAAAAAATACAACCAGTCATTATTGTACGTTGGGCGAAAACTTTGTTGATGATTGTCTTCAAAATGAATCAAAAGAAATAAAATGAAACAAAGTGAAAAAATGCAAACCAAAGTAGTGCACAGAATATATTTTTTAATCATTCCACCAGCAGGGAAGGAAATAAATTAAATTAACTTAATTAGAATTCAAACTTGGCTCTCTGATTTCTCAATCCAAGCCACTATCCATTACACCAGCCACACATCCTTCCACTGAAGAGGAAGGACAAATATCAATATTTATATATTTTGAAAATCAATTTAGATATATTATTGACACGCCAAACATTTGTAACATTCTATTGTTTTTCTTAAGTGCATAGCACAAACTTGGAAGATTGCATTCAATTTGGTATGCTAAACTGGATAGAATATTCATACCTGCCAAAAAAACAGTGTTAAAAGGACCATTTTTCCATTGATACCACTGTTATTATTTCATCTACCTTTACTCCACAGCAATGTTGGGCACCCCGCGGTGGTGTAATGGTTAGCAAGCTTGTCTAGCTAGAATAATTACGACTGAGTAGTGTGTTCGATCCTTACTGGGCGCCCCATACTTTCGGCCTTGTGCCACATCTAAACTACGCTTAGAAAATCACACAGTGTGAACCTTACTCTTTTTGAGTAGGTAGACATCTACTTATCTCTCAGTTGCGTCTCTGTCCTTGGACAGAGTGTGCTCAGGGGCTTCTCTGTCAATGGAAAATTATACTGAAGAGGTGCCCAGCCCTGGGGAACAGCTGCCCGAAGCCGTGCCTTCTTATTTCACTAGAGAGAAGGATCAGTGCATGCACCGAGCCCAGCGCAATTGACGGTTGTGGGGGCTCGGGGAATTTTTGTTCCTTGCTCGGGTGCACACACTCAGGCTCCCCACATTAAACCGAACTTGTGTCACAACCTGACCTCATGGGAGGTTGAGTAAATATCTACTCCTCAGCAATGTTTGTTGTTTTAAAAAGTGAAGATTTTTTTTTTAGGTGGGAATATAAAAGATAATTATTTACAAATTTCATTCTATTTAACTCATAGCAGGGGAGATAAGAGCCAGATTCATACCTTTCCCAAAGGTATTTGTGGATAAGTGAATGCAACCAACTCAACTGAAATTTGAAATCAGCTCTTTGATTTCTCAATCTGAGCCACTATCCATCGCACCACCTGCGCACTTGATTTTGTAAAATAAGTCAGGCTGAGAACTTTTCAACACTTCTGTATTATAAAAAACCATGAGCTTTTTTAAATATGTTTCTTTATTTCTCTGTCCATAATCTTTGTCACTTTGCTGAGTTCCATCTCCTGCTGGATTTGTTATATTCACTTACATACAAATACCCTTGAGAAAAGTATGAATCCACTTTTTCTCCCTCAGCTATGGGTTAATTAGTAAGACTATTATCACTAAATCTCTATTGTCTCAAAAAAAAATCTAAAAATATTTTCTAGCTTTAAATAACCTGCAAGTGTTAATTAGCCATAGGAAATGAATCAATCTCTCTTATCAACATTTACAAGAATATAAGTGGTAAAAATATAACAGAAAAAGTTAAACTTACCCAGCATGCTTTGTAGGGCAATTCTTTTAGCTCATCAGCAGACATGTTGGTGAGAAAAGACAGCCACTAGTAATAAAACAAAAAATAAAGTCAGTTTCTTGTGACAAAGACATTTATATTCAGAAAAGCATAGTTATTATTTACTTAAAAAAAGGATTATTTTGCCTAATATATAGTCAGTCTTCTTCTGGGGGTGAAAGAGGGTAAAAATTGAACTGTATATAACAAGGTATATCAAAATATTTTCATCTCAAGAGTCCGTGTCTGTTTTTTTTCAAGATTATGTCATGTATGGAGGCTATATTGGAGAGGCCCAGAATATATCAACTGCATTCACTGCAGAGTGGCAAGAACTTCCCAAATGAAGTCATCATCCATAGGGACACCTGCAAACCTTGGAAGAAAAAGGACCTATGTCTACCTTTTGGACTCAAATGCAAACCAGACCTATGTCTACCTTTCGAACTTGAGCACAAATTTGGATCTATGTCTATCTTTTGAATTTTAGTGCAAACCAGTCTGATGTCTACCTTTTGGGGTCAAGCACAAACCAGACCTATATCTACATTTTTGATTTGCATGTAAACCCAGGCTATGTTTACCTTTTTTTAATGTAAACCAGATCTACAGGATGGTCCGAAAGTCTTGTCACACCTACCTCTCTTCCAAACTGTAGGAGCTTGTGTCAGTCATCTGAAATAGAAAGTTATATTATGTATGGGGTAACAAGACTTTCAGATCAGCCTGTACATCTACTGTTTTGACTTTCATGCAAAAATGGACCTATGTCTACCTATCTATTGTTTATCAAAATGACAGAATTTGGCTTTAAATAACTTGAAAAAAGATTGATATGCTGTAAAACATATCAAACCAAACTGTTCAACAGAAATACTTTTTTCAAGTACAGCTGTATAGAGAACATCATTCATTATATTAAAAAAGTACAATCAAAAAGTGCTTTCTGTGAGTGATATTAACCCAAACCTCTCCTGTCATTATTCTCTTTTGGATGTAAAATGCTTCATGCGTAATGTGTTTTACCAAGCAACAGTAAGCAGTAAAGATGTTCCAGTTATACACCATATTGGGATGAGTGAAAGACAATGGAAGGACAATTATAAGACTTTTCTATCTGAGTTTCTCGGATGAGGAGTTAGAATTATAGCCCAACCTCATAATCTGGTAATCTGTGATCCAGCAACTTCCATGGTCTGGTATTTTTTTTGAATCAGCTGCTACTAGTTTGTTGAGCAGCTATGAGGGCAGTGCAACACATTGTTTACAACTTTCTGCAGTAGAGTGTTTTGGTGATACAGATGCTTATTTCTCATATATAGTTGCATATTTACCCATTCAGGATATTATTTTGAGGTTTTACGCTCCTTTTTTAGTTCTTGTGTTGCATGAAACAATAAAAAACTTGTTTGGAAGCATTAATGATTGTTTTATTTCCTGTTTTAAGCTTTGTTCTACTTTTGATAACACAACAATATACAGGGTGTCCATAAAGTTCGTGTGCACTTTAAAAAATTTATAACTTTATTTGTATTTGCGATAGAAATAATCTGTAAAAAATGTTATAAAGTTTAATGTACCTAGTTTTAAGTACAGCTAAAATAACTAATGTGATTTCAGGCATTACTGAAAATCAGTTGGCAAATGTTTTCCTTGAACTGCAAAATCGTATTACCCTTTTTATTGCTAATGATGGAGGACATGTGGAAACTTAAATAAATTTCAATAAAACCTTAAAAAATATAGATTAATTTCTTTCTAATCCTTTTTACAAATTATTTCTATTGCAAATACAAATAAAGTTATAAATTTTTTAAAGTGCACACAAACTTTATGGATACCTTGTATATGTGGAAGGATCTGGCAAGACAATGTTTACATAGGATGTTTTTTAAGAATGATTTCTGTCTCTGTCTATATTTCTGAGATTAGGTTTTATGTACACTATTTAAATTATTTGGACTCATCTTTGTTGCCATATTTATTACAACATTTCAGTCAATGAATACAATATGTAACCAGTAATAAGGAGTGCCAGAGAAAAGCGATAATAACAACAAAAAATTGCAATATGAGCTCTGGTAAAAACGTGTATGATAATGGTAAAAAATGGTTGCTGAAATTAGGTTTATAATACCCAGAAATTCATACATAGGACACATGGCACAGTGGATAAAGGTGTTAGATCCAGTGACAGGATCCAAAGAGTGTGAGTTCAATACCTGGTTAAGGCGGTAGAGAACTTGGAGAGGGAATTAACAGGAGATAACTGATAACTGACATCCATTAGACATGGCACGTGGAACTAGAACAGTCTGCACCAGTGAGTGAAATAAAGGGTTCAGTTTGACATTCCAACCACCTGAACAAGGCTGGAGTGTACAACTGCCGAAACGTAATGAATATGGTGACAAATATGATGGCAATAGTCCGAATAATTTAAATAGTGTACATTTCTGTCATCTGGCATTTTTTTGTGGTCTGGCCGTTGCCTGGTCCCAAGGGTGTCAGATTGTATTTACATTCAGACTAATATTCTTATTTTTTATTATTATTATAATGCTTCGGCTGTTGTATTCTATGGCCTTCATCAGGTGTTTGCTGATCTTGGTAACCTTCAGGAAATTTTGAATTGAACCCTTTAGCTAATCTAAGAAGTTGATTATTCTTGTTCTGCTGACGATGTCTAGGGATATCTCTTTTTGTTCTAATTTAGTATTACCATGGCTTTAAGGAGTCCTCCTGAAAGTAACAAGATCCTTAAGCATGTTCCTTTTTGCTGGAGTGGAGGGCCCTTATTTTTCACAAAAAGTGGGAACCATTCCATTTTATAAAAAAGTGATAATACACTCTTTTTGTTGCTACTAAAATAAAATAAAATAATGATATTGTCAAATTTGAAGGGCTGACATCTGAGTGTGTGTTTTGTGTTAATGAAATATTTTTTTTTTTTTTTTTTAAGTGGTTAATGCTGAAATACTTTAAGACGATGTTGGCATCTTTTTCTTTTGATCTGATCCAAAGCTAAAGATTAATTAGTAGATTGGTAGACAAATTGCTACAGTCTTAGAAAGATTAGGCTTTGTTGACTGAGTTTCTATCTGTCACAATGTCCATGCATGAGTTTGTGTGTCTGTGTGTCTGTGTCAGTTAATTATATATACTAGTGTCATTTCATTTAATAAAGGTTTATGCTTTTGTTTTCATAAATCATTGAAACAACAGAAATGATTTCAATTCCACTTTCTTTTTCCTTTGCTTTTTTTAAAATTTTTTTACACTTTTACATTAATTCAACAAGTTTAATCATTGGAGCTTTTATTAAAGTTAGAACAAGCTTCTTAAAGAGTGAATTTTGATTTTTGCTAATTGCGGTATGATGTAAAAAAAAAAAAGGTCAATTTATTTAAATTTATTTACTCTTAAAATATTTACTTTCAGAAGTAGACATTTTAGTTTGTATTCAGGTTCAACATTAAAATATGTAATGGTTTAATAATGCAAGCTAATATGTGTTTCTAAAAAATCCTTTTTTTTAGTTTGATTATTTACTTGTGGAGCTAAATAACTATAAGATTAAATGTGATGTTAAAATTAACATATTTTTTCTGTGAGTTTAAAACATTTCCAAAATATTTGGAGACACTAATAAAATTATTTTTCAAACAAAAAAAATTATTAGTCTGGTTAACAATACATTATCGTTTGTATGTATATATTTATATTGGTTTTAGTTGTTTCTTTGTATTTTATTACCCAGACACACACACAAGTCTGCCATTTTTGTTGTGGGATAAACATTCCAGGAAACACTGGTTTCCCGACTCTAACACTAATGTACATATCCCCGCAATACTCCTTTTGTTGCTCCTAAAATAAAAAATGAAATTGTAAAATCTCATGGTCTGCTATCTGAGTTGGGGAGATATTTCTTTTCTCTTTTTTTTTTTTCAAGTGGTTAATACTGAAATACTTTAAGACGTTGCTGGCATTTTTTTTTTTATTTGATTTAATCCTAAAGGTTAAATCATTTTGGCAAACAAATTGCTAGAGTCTAAGAAAGTTTAAGCTTTGTTGGCTGAGTTTCTATCCATTACAATGTCTGTAGGTAAGTTTGTGTGTCTGTGTCTGTTAATTATATATACGAGTGTCATTACATTTTTGTTTTCATAAATAATTGAAATGACAGAAACAACTGAATCTTAATTTAGCTTTCTTTGTTTATTTTTTAAAATATTTTTAAACTTTTACATTATTTTAAATACCTCCAACAAGTTAAATCATTTAGGCTATTATTAAAATTAAAACAAGATCAAAGATGGAGTTTTTTTTGTTTTATTTATTTTTGGTTAATTGCAGTACGATATAAAAAAGGGTCAATTTATTTATTTTTAGTTTTAAACTATTTACTTTCGGAAGCAGACATTTTAATTTGTATTTGGGTTGAACATTAAAACATGTAATGGTTTAAAAATGCAAGCTAACATGTGTTTCTAAAAAAAATCTTTTTTATACTTTAATTATTTGTTTGTAGTGTTAAATAACTATGATAAGATTACTTTTCTGTTAACAAGTCCCAATGATGTTCTTAATAATTTGCTTTTTGAAAGCTTAGCATTAGAACTTCCACTGGGACTTTTCTTCGGAGACATAGGCAAAAATGAAAAAAGAAAACAATGCACAAGTGCTGCCTGTTAGCAGGAATTTGAAATAAAAACATCTGCTGATCATACTTTATTATTAAGACATTTTTTGTTTTTGATGATTTTATGATATATATGTGTGTGTGTGTGTGTGTGTATATATATATATATATATATATATATATATATATATATATATATATATATATATATATGTAATATACATAATATTATTTTAAAATTTATTTAAATATGATTTTATATGTGTTTGTTATTTTAGTGTTTTGATGTTTCTAATAATTTTAACGGCCTATGTAAACCTAAGTAAAACAACCTAAGGTTTATTTTTCCATATAATATTTAAGAAGAAATGATTTAATTTCAAAAATGACTTAAGCTGAGGTATCACTGTACTAAAAAATATCTTTATGAATACTAATAAAAATATTTTCAAGTACTGTTCCTTTTCATATTCTGAAAGCAGAAAAAGATTTTTTCAACTTTTCTGCCCAAAATTCTCACTGGTTATAAAATTCTTCACTTTTATGTAGGGGAGTAGGGAATAAGGTGCATAGAACTGTTATTTTTTTTTTTCGCATAAACTTTTTATACACTCAATATTTTTTTTTAACAAACCAATACAAGATGAAAGCAAAATTCAAAACAGCCTGAAATATTTATTCCATAAAATAGGAATAAAATAATAAAAGTTTGGCTGTAGAAAATGTACTCCTTTCATTAACAGCAGAGTCTGAATATGCACATTTCTTAAACAAGTACTACTTACTTGAACGTCAGTGAAAGAGCACCTTTCATTTGGCAAAAGAAAAGAAGTGGTAATTTCTTTTTGAAAGCATGAGCATTTAAAAGTGCCAATCATTTGCTACTGTTACTATATATCTCTTCTACAGCAACCTCACTACACTAAGAAAAAAAAAAAAATGTACTCACTTCTGCGGGTGCTTGAGTCCACACTTCTTCAGAAAAAAAATTGGTCAATTGAAAATTGTAAATCCATTGATGTTGACCGACAAAATCAAATATTCGGCTAAAATGGTCAGTGGTCACCAGTGATGGATGCGAATAAGACATCTCTTCATCCAACATAATTCACTCCAAGAATTTATATAACAACTGATAAGAATAGAAATTGCATGAATTATTTAGAAAAGTCAAAAAAAAAAAATAAGTGCATTTTATCATTATAATGTTTTTTTATTTAACTACAGACGAATTATTTCTTTGGCTGCTAAGAGCAAAATCAGAAATTAATCTGGCATATTTTTTGTGCATAATACGGGAAATTTTGAATGAAAATTAAAGGCAAAAAGATGGAGTCGTATTATATATTTTTGCAGTTATGAATAATCAGGAGTGGTCTCCCTTTGTTTTGTCACTCACCTCTTTGAGAGAGCTATTTCTGTTTACTGGGACTATAAAAGGACACTATACGCAAACCTTGTATTCTTAGTTGAATAAAGGTTTCTTAAAGCCTACAACAATTACATGTTTTCAGATATTTACTCAACTTAAGAGACTTCTTATTTAAAACAGCAAGATTGCAAATACACTTAGTTTTTCAAACAAGATAAAATTTGTTTCTTTATATTTTGATTTTATTGTTTTTGTTATAAAGTTTTCTTTTCCCTCTTCATTCTTAATGAAAGACAATATTTTTTTTTCATAGTTTATTAATATACAGAAATATAATAAAATCAGGGATTACACTATTTATATTATTTGGACTATTGTCCTCATCTTTGTCGCTATATTTATTACAATGTTTTAGCCATTGTATGCTCCGGCCTTCTTCAGGTGGTTGGAATGTTGAACTGAACCCTTTATTTCCCTCACTGTGGTAGACTGTTCTAGATCCACGTGCCATGCCTAATGGATGTCAGTTACCAGTCATCTCCTGCTTAATTCCCTCTCCAAATTCTCCACTGCCATAATCAGGTATTGACCTCACACTTTTTGGGTCCTGCCATTGGATCTAACTAATGCCTTTATCCACTGTGTCATGTGTCCTTGAGGACATCTGTGTATGAATTTCTGGGTATTATAAACCTAATGTCTTCAACATCACTTTTTACCAGTGCTCATATTGCAGTTATCATTATATGTTTTTACCAGAGCTCATATTGCAATTTTTTGTTGTTATTAGCGCTTTTTTCTGGCACTCCTTATTACTGGTTCTCATATTGTATTCATATGAGCACTGGGGTCATATTATATTAAAGGATTTAATTTATTCTCTGTTATTAGCTTTAGAAACACAGTGTCATATTATGAACACGGATGTAGTTTATTATGTTTTTAGCTTCAGAAACATGGGGTTGTATTATACTCAAGTATGTAATTTATTCCTTGTTTTTAACTTCAGAAACATGGGGTCGTACTCAAAAATGTAATTTATTCCCTGAATTTAGCTCCAGAAACACGGGGTCATATTATACTCAAGGATGCAATTTATTCTCTGATTTTAGCTTCAGAAACACAAGAAAATACAGTACCAATTGAATCTTCAGTTTTTTAGTGTTCACTCTCTAGTACCCAAAGTGTAAATCATTTCAGTGATTTTATTTTTATAATAATAATAATAATGTTTTTAATCACTTCAACCCAAGCAAAACAATAAAGCCACAAAGAAACAAGAGGTTACTGAGTGTTAGAGAATATGAGAAAAATATACTATTAAGGAGAAAAGACAGGTAAACTTTTGTGCAAGAATCAAGGGTAACTGGGACCCAACTAAAATTGTCAATATCTGCTAAAAGATAGATTTCCGCCAACTTTTAATGCTATTTTTGGTACAATCAGGCAAGTTTACACCAGGAATTATATATTTTTATTTTTAAATTTGTCATTGGGCTATTATCTGCAAATTTACCCTTTCTATTTTTCACTGAAACCAAAAATGCACCTTTATAGTAAAACTACCAGCAAAAATTTTTTTAATTTTATAGCAAAATGACCAGCAAGACATTTTTATAGCAAAATGACAATATAGTAAAATTGAAGACATGGCATATATATAAAAAAAAATTGCTGATTAATGAATCCCATCTCATTTCTTCCAGGGGAAATAACTTTTCACCCTAGTTTGATTTTTTTGTAATATTATTTAGTAAAAAAGTACAGCTAAGTAATTATAACTTAATCATGAAATAATACCATTCTCTTGAATTAATTGGAAGTTTTAAAGTTTGAATTTTCATATTTAGATTTCAGCATTAAATAAAGAAAACAAGACAAAACAACCAAACCAAAGCCAGAAAAATACAAAGCAAATAATTAATGAGATAGGTACCTCCACGAGATGGCTAAAAAAAGAGCATAGCATGATGAAAAAGACAAAATTTTATTGTCTAAATGTTTATGTTATTATTAAGAGGAAAGATCAATGTATTTTGGGGGTATTTTTTACATTTTTTAATCGTTCCTAGCACGTCTGAAATTTTTGTTAAAAATCTTTTTTTTGAGTCAGCAAAATTGACAGATAATCAATCATGGCAACCATTTTTTTCCATTTTATAAAAAAAAATGAAAATCTCTGTTTGAAATTCTTTTAAAAATCAATTATCATTTTTTCAAAACTTATTTTAAGAAAATCAGAAATTATAATGTTTATTTAAAATATTTTGAACCAATCTTAACTTAGCTTTTGCGCCGAAAAGGTGTAATTTGAAAATAAAACAAAGCAGGTCATAACCTTTCGCATCACTTGACAGGTGATGAATGACATATTGACGGATTACGTGAGGATAATTTGTTCTATGGAATGAGAAAAGTGAAATTAATTAGATTTAAGTGAACAAATTATTTAACTTGTTATTTTTAAGGAAAACTTTCAGTGCTCTAATTTTTTTTGCTTTTTGTACTTAGCTTTTATGTTTACGATGCTTTATGGAAAATATATTATAAAGAAATTAAAATAAGACTGTTAAAAGTGAGATTACATTTCATAAGAAAGGTATCTAATTAATTTATAGGTACCTTTCTTATGGAATTTTATCAGAAGTGTACATAAAATTATAGTATTTTATGTACATTTACTACATTTTACTGTGTTATTTGTATTTTCATTCATTTTATTATTAATTTTGATATTTCATTTATAGAAAAAATGTCATAACTGAGATTAATGCAAAAATAAGATCACATAAATTTCAGAAGATGATACTGATACTTGTAGGTACCCTTTGCAGTTGAAATTGAAAAATCAAATTAACTTCTCCACATGTGTTTCGCAAAAAGTAAAGGCCTTAACAGCGGAGAACAATGCTTAACTCAAATAATGCAACTTAATTGTATTCTGGTTATAAACACAAAATTACATTTCTTAATTACTGCGGGTCTTCTGATTAGTCAAAACAATACAATTTACAATGTGCTAAAAAAGATCTATCTCATAAGGACATTACGAAAGTGGATGCCGCTTTTAACTAATTTTATAATATTTTAACAACTTAAACGTAAAAATCTATTATAGTTAAAGAAATAACAAATAATTGTATTAAAAATTCATTTTTCATCAAAAATTTTTTTGCTTTCAGAAAATATTGTCCATATTCATAAAAACAACTAAAAGCAAATAAAGGCATTTGAAATTAAATAATATCTTTGTTTTATTGAGTTTTGTATGTTACAATTCAGAGCTGATTTTCAGGTGTGTGTGTGGGGTGGTCCAATTAAAAACAAAATGTAATATGATTTGTATTCCTCAAAGCCTTATGCTTTTATTGTAATTACTAAATTGGACTCAATCGAATTTCTAGAGTTTTCATAAAATTAGTTGGGGGGTAATATAAAAAAATATTTCTACCATGACTTTGATAAAAATCAACAACATATTTATAATAATTTCGATCATCTGTGAATAATTTCTGAAGGTTTCATTAACTGTTCCGACAATTATTTTTAATTTTCCAAATTAATAATGTGTGTCATGCAAAAAAAAAAAAAAAAAAAGAGCTAAAAATTGTAGTTCCAGTGATACAAAGGGAAACAAGGATTTTTAAATCAAAATTCAGAATGTTCTAAAAAGGAAAAATTTTTAAAAATATTTAAAACTTTGATCTTTTAAATAAACATATTTTAGACGATAAAATTTTGTTTTCGTCAAGTTTGGCGTCTTTTTCATCATGCTATGCTCTTTTTTTAGCGATCTCATGGAGGTACCTACAAGACTGCCAAATGTGTATTTTTACATTAGTGTTTTAATAACGAACTTTGCTTATAAAGATAAAAAAAAAAAGGACGTCTTGACTGCTAAAATTTTAACCTAAAAAAAAGGTGCTAAAAACAACAGTCTGTAAGTTATCCATGGAAAACCTTATCTCTGAATGAAAATATTTTGTCTATTTGAACATTTTATAATAGAAAAAGAGGGTATTTATACGCGTGCATTGAATCTGCTTTTTTTTTTTATCCTCAGGGGGTTGAAAAAAGAAGAGTGCGTGGATCAATTTCAAGCTTTAAAAAATGTAGCGACTAGAGACTGGTTTCCGGATTTATTTTTTTTTACACAATAAATGAATGAATTAGTAACTGAGATAGCAGAATTTACAATAAATAAAAATAAAAACAGCTAACAGGGTAATGATCTGGGATTTGATCTGGAACATTTGCCAAAGAGACACAATTATGAGGATGACTTGTGAAAAACCTGTCGATCGACCACGACCATCAATTATCTTTTACAATCTTCATAACTAAAGTTAGACAAATCTAAAAATTCAGTTACTTAAAACATATAGATTTTTTCAAGTACTAACTTAGCGTAGGAAAAACAGCACAAATTTCAAACTTTCGAATCCATTCATTCATCCTCTTCTTGATGTTCCATGTGTTTGTTTTCAAAATCCTGAATTTTAGCGACTTCTTCACTGAAGAGCGACTCGTTGCAAGGGAAGTAACTCTATGCGGATAATTTAAAGCACATGGCGGACGAAATGGAGTTAGATGATGAAATTGAAAACGAAGCTATAGAACAAGCCCCTGAGGTTAACACACTCTTTATGCCTGGACAAACCATCGATAATTTAAAAGCACTAGAAGGGACCTTGAAGGTTGTGTTGGGACCCGGATTGCAAATACAAGGTTCCAAGGTGGTCGTTACCAAAGTCGGTATACTTCGTTTCAAGGAACCAAATGTTTACTGGTTGGATTCTCATCAACGGAGGGTGAGAAAGATACTTTTTTTTATCCATATATTTTTTTAGTTCAATTCAAATTCAAACTTATGTTAATTTGTATATTTATCTTAGAGAATATTATTTATTTATTTAATTTATAATGTTTCTTGCTTATTTTTTCTCCCTCTCGATAAAAAAACTAACGAACCGAACAAGATAATTGAATATACGTGATCTTTTTTTCATACTTAAAACTTTAGTTTCTTTTAACCATAAATAGCCTGTCCTTCGGCGTGAATGATATTGTGAAGTTTAACGTTCCAAACGATTTCTGATGCACCTTCTTTTATTCCTCGCGATATTTTTGTTTTGAATTCGCTTCATATCCGGATGGAACTAAAAAGACTATTCGGGATTAAAAATATGACAAATTCTGACCAACGTCTGAGTAAAAACGTTAATTAATATTTATTTAATATATTTTTCGGTGTATAAAACGCACTTTTTGCCCAAAGTATTTGTTTTCGTCTTATACATCGAAAGTAAGAATAACAATAGCAATTTATGAAGCAAATTAATTAATTCACATCATGTTTGTTTCATTACAGTTTTATTGCTTTTTAAAACAATAACCATGAGGAGTGAAGGTCGTTAAAATAATAGCGGTGTCAAGGGAAAGATCCAAGTTTGCCAAAGAATTTATATCTGCCTTTTTAAAATGAAGTTGTAAATTATAAAAACATCACTTACTTAACCAATACTACCTCGGTGGTGTCTGTTTACTGAACACTTGCTAATCTTCTATTAATCTCCCTTGGACTTTCTATTGATAACCTCCCTTGTTTGTCATTCTCCTAGTGTAAAATATAGTCTTCTTGTTAAAAGCTTCTAAAGGTTTCATATTTCATATATATTGTCATTAATTCGTTTACATTGAAAGAAAATATAAAATAAATATAATCTTGCCTTCTGAAAGCATTTTTTTAGAAGACATAAAGTAAATGATTTTAAAAATATTAGAATTTATATTCATAGTAACTATTGTTGCTGTCTGACATTTCATAACAAATTTGTTTACAGTTTTTTACTGAAGCCGCAAAAATTTTACGGAGTTATCTAAATAAGTCAGAATAATGAATCTGTTCAATTATACTATATGCCGTGTCCCTTCAGGACATTGGTGACCATGGCTTACTACAATTTCCCGTTCTTTGTAGCTCTTAATAACTTTTGTCTTTTTGCCATCTCTCCTAAACCCTGCTCCACCATCCATTCACTGGAGCTCACTAGGTAGGTTATACATTGCTCTCCTCTAGCCATCTTACCATCAATCTGTCCTATGGGTATCAAATTTTCCAAGCCCACTTTCCTCATTATGTTTCCCAGAAATTTCAACTGTCTTCCTGATGTTAAGTATGTGACCTTTTTGTTGCCATTGTCTCCACGCTCAGTCTCTCTCAGCATCCTTCTGCAAAACATTTCTGTTGCTTCATGTCTCTGTGAGGATATTATCTAGTATTCACTGGCATAGGAGTGATACTATATAACAGTTCAGTATTTCTTTTTTTTTTTCTAATGATATTTTTCTGTTTCTTCATATGTCACTCAGCTTTTGGAAGGCATCTTTCACTATCACAATGCACCTTCAGATTTCTGTCTTGCACTTTCCATCCTCTGTTAATACACTTTTCAGATATCTAAATTGTTGCACCTGTTTGATTTCAGTATCTCCAATCTGTAATTTTTATGAACAGTACCAAATTATTTAAACGAATAAAAAACAAAAAAAAACAAAACAATTACTATTATTTAATACAAACATTAATTATTTTGAATTATTATTATTAATAAAATCATTCCTGAATTAATTACTGTTATTGAAAAAATCATTGCAAGATTATTTAAATATATTGAATTTTAAATGGATTTAATTGAAAGAGATGTAAACAAAAAAAAAATGTTTCATGTTGAAGAAAATGATATAATTGGACTAATCTGTTGTTGAATTAATTTTTAGCTTTGTTTTGGTTTATAGCATATCAACACCTTGATGGGTTATTTAATGCTGACAAAATTTTTATTGTTGGTAATATTTTTTGAAAATGTATTGCTGCTAATATATTTTTTTTCTTCAAAAATGCATCACTGCCAGCATTCTTTTCTTCAAAAATGCATCGCTGCTAACACCTTTTTCCCTAAAAATGCATTGCTTCCAATATCCCTTTACTTCAAAAATGTATTGCTGGTTGTCTCTGTTTTTTCTTCAAAAATGCACTTCTGGTAATATTCTTTTCTTCAAAGATTTATTGCTGGTATTAAAACCTGTTTTTATACTTTCATAGTGTTTTGATCCCACTTTGGGAGTCAACTATTTGCCCATAGTTGGAATCCTAACAGGTGCCACCACCCCGGGTCAGGGCGGACCTGGGAACACCAGCAACTAAGAGGTGGTTCCATGATCCTCAAAACCTCCCCACTAGAGGTTCCGCTGCTGGATGCAGTTCATCGTTTTACTTAGGACGTGAATGTAGTTTATTGTCATACCCAAGACAGGAATTTTTATTTATTGGTTAAATAACAGCAGACTGGTTTCTCTGGGAGAAATCCATATGGGACCAAATCATGGCTTGCCCTTTGGCAAGGCATAGCACCCGAAGGACACTCCTACCAGGGTTACAAAGAAGACATCAGCAGTTGGATGTGATCAATGGAAGAATCTATCAGACTAGATTTGTGGCAGTGGATTGCAATGATGTCATGTGAAAAGATCCTTCATACTTCAGACAGTGGATGAGATGTAATTACTCTGAGTCAGATGTAAACTGTGGAAACACATCAATGTCTTGTGTCTCCTAATATATGTGCAACCAAAGTCTCTATGTAGTCCTTTGTCTGATGATAAACTACATCCGGCAGCAAGGCCTCTGATTGGGAGATTGGCAGTTTTGAGAAGCATGAAACCACCTCTTAATAGCTGTTGTTCCCAGGTCCACCCTGACCCAGTGTGGTAGCACCTGTTAGGGTCCCAGCTATAGGCAAATAGCGAACCCCCTAAGCAAAAACAATATACTATGAAAGTATAAAAATACATTTTTATAGTAAAAAAATCCCAGCAATACATTTTTATTAAAAAAATTTACCAACAATACATATTTATAGTAAAATGACCAGCAATACATTTTATCTGTAGTTGAAGGCATGCAATTACGTTTAAAATATATTTAGTTGAAGCTGTTCAAAATATTTAGATTTCAGCGTTAAATATCCTGTAGAGGTTGGTATGCTACTTAACAAAATCAACCAACCAACATTAAAGAACTCTTTCATGACATTATTAATAATATCCTACAATATTTTAAAGAAATTGTTCTAAAAAATATATTCCAAAATCTAACTTCAACAAAACTACAACATAAAACTTACATCACTGTCTGCAGTAATTATCTGCACACAAACATGTATATGCACAAAAGCTGAGCATCATTTACCATGTATTCAATTGTGAAAGCGGAATAACATGTATCAAGGGTCGGCAACCTTTTGCTGTGCCGACATAGGGTTTTAAAATCATTTAGTTTGCTAACAGCATACATATTTTTATATAAGTCACGGTCAATATACCTGTTCTACAATATATTTTATATAGTAATATATATATATATAATATATATATATATTAAAATTCAAACAGTTAAATATCTTCTTTGCGTTGTACTAGTTATTGGTTCGAGCTTTGTGATGTCATTTGCAGCTGCTTGTCATGCCATGTGTAGCATATGTGCTATAGGTTAACAACCCCTGACATATATCATATTTTTATTACTTCAAACTCCCAAGAAAATTATATTCTGACATTAAATGACCCATAAGGAGTTGATATGCTGTTAAACAAATAAATCAAATCATGATTTCCCTATGATGACATATGGAGGCATCCTGATGGACGACATAATTAGTTAGTATATTTAATAAAAACATGACAAAATTATCTAATTACATGAATATAGTCTACGGTTGAACTAATTTTATTATTAATAAAAAAGTTAAGAGAACTTCTATTGCACCTTTTTTGTCTGTTTGCCAGACAGGTATTCTGCTAATTTATACAAAATATTTTCTGGCTTTAAATAACCTGTAAAGGGTTGATAAACTGTAGAAAATGAATCCATCAACAATCAATCATTTGTACAAATAAAAACTGATTCTTTCTGACTTTCCAGTATGTTCCTGTTCAGGGGGACCATGTCCTTGGAGTGTGTTCCATGAAGGCAGGAGATGTGTTTCGTGTGGATATTGGTAGTAATGAGCCAGCAGGTCTTTCTTATTTAGCCTTTGAGGGTGCCACAAAACGAAATCGACCAGATGTTAGGGTAAGTTCTCTTCTTTTTTAACTCTCTCTTTCTGACCATAATACAATTTTCTTCTTTCCAAATGAGATAAGATTAATTTGGAAGAACAGTCCAGGGTATGACGATAAATTACATCTGGCAGTACAGTTTTGGATCGGGAGTTTGGAAGTCTTGAGGAATGTTGACTCATCTCTTAGTTGTTGTTGTTCCGAGGTCCACTCTGATCCGGGGTGGTAGCACCAGTTAGGGCCCCAGCTATGAGCAAATAGTGAACCCCCAAACAAAAGCAAAACACTAAGAAGGTATAAAAATACATTTTTATAGTAAAAGTACCAGCAATATATACTGCATATTTATAGTAAAACAACCAACAATACATTTTATCTGTAGATGAAGCCATAAAATTGTGTTCAAAATATTTACATTTCGGCATTAAATAACCCATAGGGGTGTTGATATGCCGCTAAACAAAATCAACCAAACATCCAACATGAAAGAACTCTTTCATGATATTAATCCATATATTATTCTACAGTTTCTTAAAGAACTGAAACTGTATTCCAAAATATAACTTCAACAAAACTAGAACATAAAACACACATATGGAGTAATTATGTCCACACAAACATGTCCATGTATTCAATTGTAAAAGCAGAATAATATATAATATATATCATATTTTTATTACTTTAAGAATTTTTATTAAATCCGTTCTGGGTATGACAAAAAGCTACATCCATGTCCTGGGTAAGACAATAAACTACATCTGACAGCAAGGCCTTTGATTAGGATATTTTGAGGAGCATAGAAACACCTCTTAATTGCTGGTGTTCCCAGGTCCACCCTGAATGGGGTGGTAGCATCTGTCAGGGTCCCAGCTATGGGTATATAGTTAAACCCCAAAAGGGGTCAAAACATTATGAAAGTATACAAGTAGGTTTTAATATCAGCAATACGTTTTTGGAAAAATTATTACCAGCAGTACATTTGTGAAAAAAAAAATATTACCCATCAGGAGCTGATATGCCATTAAACAAGCAATAATTTGGAAGAAGGAAAATTTGTTGGGCTATACCAAATAACAGAAACCCCATCACTTGAGGGTTTCTATGATGGCAACGATTAAAATGGAAAGCACATGTAACTCGAAAGAGAATCAGGATATAAGATGTTGACATTCCACACGACTTCAAACAAAAAGTTAGGAGGGAAACCCCTATCAATACTGAAAAGAACCATAACAGCTATTGGACTTGTGTAACCTATTTTCCTGGAAAAAAATAAAATATTGTTTTAATAGAAAGATTTTATAAATTTCAACCAAAAAGTAAGACTATCTGTTCGGTGAGTAAATGCTGAATGTTTTCACATAAAAAAAAAAACAGTTACCATTAGCATTGTATAACTGATTGAGACAAATTGTTGCTACATTGGTATTTACAAGCACCTAAAGAGAAAGAAAATGGAATGGGTCCCTTCTAATTCCGGGCAACTGATGAACTTTAAGCAAAAAATCAGAATTGTGTCAGGCAACATCTGTACCTTAAGAATTGTTACTTTAGGACTTTGGTTTGGAGATGAGCAACATTTACCTACTGACACAAGAATAAATAAAAAAAAGAAGGGAGTTCAATCCTCATTGGGTACCCTGTACAAAATTCAACATAAAAATAACCTAACAAGTGTTGATATGGCATAAAATCCTCCAACCCAACTTGTCTGGGCAAATAATAAAAAAGCCAAAGTGTCCAAAGAGAAAGAATACGTATTGAATCAAGTATAATAAAAAACAATTTTAACATTAAATTGTGTGTGTATATATATATATATATATATATATATATATATATATATATATATATATATATATATATATATATATAATTCTATTACACCTCCATCCATCAAACATAATATTCTCAAAAATTATTACATGCCTGCACAACTAATTCCCCTTCTACAACCATAATGGCAATATCTACAACCAAACGAATGATGTTATTATGGGAAATCCACACAGTCCATGCTTCTCTATTATATGTCCCAAAATATTTTAAAAGTTACTAAATGCAAAATATAAATCCACTATGTAGGTATTTTTATTTTAGCTGAAAAAAAAAAAAAAGAAATTGATAATCTCAGAATCAGATCTGGAAAAAAAATCTTTCCTTTACCTATGAACTTAGTCAAAAAAATAAACTCCCATTCTTTGATGTTCTCATAGAATTTAGTAGTAACACATTCACTACTTTATTATACACTAGTGATATTTAGCTACCCCCCCACGAGGGTTATATGTGGCACAAGGTCGGGTTTAATGTGGGATCTCTGAGCCCCGTAGGCTCGACCAAAATATTCCCTTTTTGAACCCGCATAAACAGGTTCAGGGGCAGTCAACCACCCCAAACGAGACTCTGCCCTTCGGCGGAACCTCATCTGTTAGCCAAGTTACTCTTACCACCTTAATTTTATATGTCCACTTAGATATAAAATAGACGTTATAAAAAACTTCCGCAAAGGAGCACATGAGAATTTATCATCTAAACACTAGTTAATAACAGTTTTCCGAATTACCTCATTGACCACTAGATTAGTCTATTTCTTTCTAAGGTAACCAGTACAAACATTGAACATGCAGATAAAAAGTATACCTTTTAAAATTTTCTATAAAAGCCAAATACACATTAACTATAAGCAGGATGAATTTTCTCTTAGAAACATTATAAAGACCCCAGTCAACCAGAACAAGAAAATTAAATTATCTGCTAAAAAAAAATTTAAAACAGCTAACCTTAACATTAACAATGACAACGCACCTGCAAAATCAAAATTACAGAGAACCAATATTATTGGGATCTCTGTTGTGTTCTGTCTATTTTGCTGTTATTTTGCAAAATTCCTTTAGTGACACCATGGGTCTGAAGAAAAATAAGTGTAAAGACCTGTGGCCAGGGTGGGATGTTAAAAGATATAAAATATTGAGAGATTTTCTGAAAAAGAAACATTTAAAAATAATTTGATTTATTTCTGAATAAGCCCTGAAAGTTTCATTAAAATTTGGCAATTATCTGATTTTTGCAACAATGTTCAAGTCCATGTGTTTTTAAACATAAAAAAAGCTCAAATTTTCAATAAAAATTTAATGTTCTGCATTGATGCTAAAAAGAAAACAAAAATCTTTAACCAAAATTTCTAAGTTTCTAAAAAGAATAAAAAGAAATAATCTTTATATCATAAAATCTTTTGATCTTTTAATTGACTGATTTATTGATTTTTTTTTTTTCTATGGTTTATCAACCCTTTGTAGGTTATTTAAAGCCAGAAAATATTTTTTAGAGTGTAAGAACTTATTTCTTTTATTTTTACTTTTTTTATTTATTTTTATTTATTTATTTATTTTTTTGAGATACTGATTTAGTGATACAAGCTTTACTAATTAACCCATAGCTGGGAAGAGAAGAGGGAGATTCATACCTTTCCCAAGGGTATGCGTAAATGAATATAACAAAGCCAACGGAATTGGAACTCTGCTCTCCAGTTAACAATTCCAAGCCATTATCCATTGCATCACCTGCCCGTCCAAGCTAACATCGCCTGGTCACTCACCTAGGTACTTGTGTTTGTTCGGGAACCGGTAGTTTCAACATGATGTTATTGTAAGCCATTTTTCTTCTTAATTCTTTTAGTTTTGGTTTCTTTTTTATTCATTATGTATTGTCTTTTTATGGTAAATAATAAAATATAATCTTTATTTTTTGAAGAAAACAGTTGGTAAGTAAAAGCAAATTATTTCTGACCCAACCTAAATAGATATAGATTTTCTTGGTGATGACTGACACGGGAACCATAGAAACTGTGTTAGGTTTATGTCGTTTATTTATTTCTTTGGTTCAGCTTTAAATATGTGAGGAAGATAATGAATTGAGAAAATCCAATTCACGTATTTTGATGTTTTTATTTCTTTTTCTTCCTTCAGGTTGGTGATCTGTTGTATGCAAAAGTGCAGACGGCCAACAAAAATATGGAAACTGAGTTGGTGTGTGTAAACAATCAGGAAAAATCAGCCGGAATGGGTGTCATTAGGAATGGAGGATTTGTTTTCACCTCTCCTTTGCATCTTGTTCGAAAGTAAGTCACTTCGCTTTCTAATGTAGCTTTTCCTCCAAATCACCTTTATATATTTATATATATATATATATATAGGGTCAAATGCTAATATTTCATGGTTATAATTTATTACATTGGAATCATAATTATTTTCTTGCTCTGTACTGTACATTGAGCTCTACCTGGATTTTTTCCTCTTGGAAATATATATATTGACCACTAATATTATCTGTGTGTGTATATATATATATATATATATATATATATATATATATTATAATCTTATAAATATAAGTAAGTATACTTGTGCGGAAAAACCTTAGGTGTATTGGCTTGTAAATGAACAAACCGATACCCGAGGAATAAAAAAAAAGAAAGAACTAAGAACAGGTAATTGAGGTGAAAACAATCGTCCAGAATCCAAGCTCAGAGTCCAAAGAAAAAAACTCCAACACGAGTAAAATAAAAATAACTAAGTAAAGTGCTCAATATGCTAAGTAGAGCAAATCTAACTATGAACCTAAAGAGCCAGACAAACCTACGCAGATCATCAGGGTATGCTGGTGAAACCTAGGTAGGTTTGCCAGGCTTTTGAGGTTCATAGTTATATATTCTTACTTGTAGCATAACTCATAGTTTCATGCGCAATGCAATCTTCAGGTGCTGGGTAGAAACTGACCATTACATAATTTAAATTTTAATAAAAATATCTAGTTAACACAATGCTGGCACAGTCTATATATTATGTGGGGATTACTGGTTTAAAAAAATAGAAATATATATATATAGGGGACTTCAACATGGTGTAAACAATGTAATAAATAAAGTGTTTAATATTTTTGTTGTAAATTCTCAAAAGAAAAAATGTATAAATCCACTTTCATCAAGTTTTATTACAATTCTAATCATTGTTTTTAAAACAGTAAACATTGCTGATGAATGAAGGTGGTTAAAATAATTGCACTGTCAATGGAAAAAAACGTCATTTTGACGCTTTTTTTTTTTTTTTTTATTGTGGACATGAAGGTCCAAATCAGAATATGAAAGGAAGCAGACATTGTTTAAATTATTTTATTGTAAGCATTCTGAAAGCAAAGGAAATATTTGTCACAGATTATTTCCACAATGCAGAGAACAAATCACTGTAAGTTCAAACTCGAATATCAGGGGCAGAAAGAAATGCCGAAACTCGATTTGCAGGTACTATCTCACAAATCCCAATGCACGTAACCAGTCAGAAAAATAACTCGCTCTCCGACGAAGACGGTAACCAAAATACGTCAATTTTTTCCTACCGGTTCGAGAACACCAACTGCTTTTATTGGCCGAGCATTTTTTTCATTCGTCGACAACTGGTAGAGGACGCCAAATTTTTGCATATCAAAATACTTTTATGGCAACTCCTGCGACGGACTTGGTTTTTTTTTTTTTTTTGAATTTAAGTATTACGTCTTCAGTATGTCATGCGGAATACGTGCCTGTTTTTTTTTTTTGGGTAAGTAATTTTCTTTTCTGTTGTGGGATATGTTTTCTTCACTATATTTATTCATAATACCTCTGATAATAATCTGATAAATAATTATTTGGTCGTTTTTCATATTAAATTAAAGAAAGATTTTTTTAGTTCTTGATAGAGTCTTATCACAGTTCCATGAGGGTCATAGGGGCGCCACATGTACTGCAACCATAACAGCAGTGGTGTATCTATGACAAGATAGTCTGATGGAGCTCAACCCTCTTAGTCTTTAGTCTGGTTTCGAATTCAATTTTCCTCCTTCTAGATTGGTTGCACTACTTCAAAGCAAGAGAGCTCAGTTTTGCAATTTTAGATGGAGGAAGAGGAGATAGATTTATACCTTTCCCCAAGGGTATTTATGCGAAAGTGAACGTCATGAACAATTTGAACTCGGCTCACTGATTTCTCTTCCGGTGTTGTTGTTGTTGTTGCACATTCAGATCTTGGGATTCGGAAAATGAAAAAAAGGGGGTGGGGGGGCTGCATGAAGGAAGGGGAGTGACTGTGTAAAAAGGGGAATAACTCTGATTATTCAATTCTGCACAATAGAAAATTACCGTAATTTTTCGAAAATAATACGCATTTTTTTTTTACTGTAAATTACAAGTAGATAGTAGGGGTGCGTATTATAAATAGGCTTAAACAAAAATATTTTTTCAATCATAATAAATACGTACGTGTTCTAAGATTAGAAAGATATTATGGCTGCCGTGAGACAATACTTCTTGATGCATATTATACATAGGGATAAATATATTTCTTAATTTTTTAATCATTTTTGGGGTGTGTATTATTTTCAAGAAATTATGGTAATAAGAATTACTTCAATGAAGTTTGCTTTTTTTTCTTTTCTTTTTTTTTCCTCCAGTAATGTTCACTCTGTACAAGGCCTGGGGGCCACTAGAGGGTTACATTAAGGTTAAGATGGTGAAGATAACACTTAATTCTAGACTTGAACAGGTTAAGATTGTAGTGATCTTGGGAGTTTGTTCCGCAGTGGTTTGTGGGAAGAAGCTGTTCAAGTGGAACTTACTTCTCACTGATAGAATACGGGGGGGGGGGGGTGATTTGCTACTATGAAAATGGCATGTAGGGTCCTAGCCATTTTGAGTGCATAAATTTATTCAAATTCGACAGGGAAGTGGGGGGGGGTGAGAGGATTCAAACCAATGTTTAATTAATTAACCTTTTATTTTTTCTACTGTCAGAAATATTCAGTGCCAAAATTGACCAAAGTAAATCTGGGTCTTGGGTAGTGACGAACTTAGCTGAGCAGTGAAAAAGTCTAAAGCTTTGTCTGTCATTTGTAATTTTATTTGTTTTTAAGTTTCTGCCAAGATTTGTCATTTTATTTTATACATGGAATGATTAAAATGAAAGTTGACTTGTTGCTGGGGCTCACAATACACTGACTGTATCCCAACACTAGACGGGTGAACTTCTGGGTGGATATTGGTTGACCCTGGTGTAAATGGGAATTATGTCTTCATTTTTTTTTTTTTTTTTTGGATGGGGATAGCATAAATGGTACCTATGTTAACTGTTTTGGGGGGCCTAGCTTAAACGGGACCAATCTCTACCTTTCTTTTTTTTTTTTTTTGACTCAAACAATTTTTGTCCTATAATACTTTATTCAACATTAAATAACCCGTCTATATCTCTGAGATGAGGTATTATGATTGTTTACCTTATTTGGACTGTTATCCTCATCTTCATTGCCATATGTTTTGTCTGTTACACGCTCTGGCCTCCTTCAGAAATTCCAATCACCTGAAGAAGGCTGGAGTGTACAATGGTTGAAATATTGTGAATATGGCAATGAAGATAAGGGTAAGTCTGAATATTGTAAATAATTAAATAATGCCCATAAATAATGAATTTAACTTCTTTTTTTTTTTTTTTTTTTTTAAAGTTCCTATTTGTGATATCACAGGTATGTAAACACCTAGCATTAAAACAATCTGCAATACATTTTTATTTTTAGAAAAATAATTTCCTGTGCCTTTGTATTGTAAAACCACTTGTACAGTTGCAGTTATACAATTATAATGGTGAAGGATTGTTTTGATGCATTCATTTAATAAATCCTACCTGTGATATCAAGTTACCTAAATGTTTTTTTTATGCCAAAAAGAAAAAAGATGATCTGCTCTGTTGCAATGTATTTAAGAATGATGAAAACTTAGAACTTTTCTACTTTGAACATATTTTCCTTTTTCCAAATGATAAAATCCCAAACCTTTCAGGTATTAATTCATTGATCTGTATTTGAGCCAACTAATCCAATAAATGTCAGTTTCTTGCATTGATGTAAATGTTTTCTTCTCTAATTGCAGACTTCTGAATCCAGAATGTGTATTGCTAAAGACACTAGGTAAAACCCTGAAGTTTGAAGTGGCTATTGGCATGAACGGACGTGTGTGGGTGAAGGGCCGGTCGTCTGTTGATACTATTGCTGTGGCTAATGCCATTATGTCTGCAGAACATATGACAAATAACCAAATCAAAGTGATGTGCCAAAGACTGTCCCATGTTCTTTCGACTGTGCCAAAGGAGGATCTTGAACCAGAGGAGGTTGAAAACATAACATAATTTTAATTTAATTTTTTTTATTGTGTGTAATTAAAAAAAAGTGGAATATTTTAATTTATCTTTTTATTCTGATCATTTCTCAAAAGGAATTTAAATTTTGGCCTTTTGTTGAAAGAATGGTAGTAAAATGGGGGAGTGCTTTTTTTTAAAATGATAACTCCCTTTATAAATGGCCTAATCTAATTTTTGTTGGAATTTTTAGGGGTGAGGAATCATCATTATCATGCTTTGCTATTCTTGATCATTATACTCATGTTTCGACCATTGCACCTGCCAGCCTTCTTCAGGTCTCTGTGTTCATACTTGGTAACCTTCTAATTTCAGCTTAAACCACTTTATCCAGTCGGATTCACTTTTTTTTTTTTTTTCTATACTGTAAAGATATTTCCTGTCAATTAATACTCTTCGCTGACCACTCAGGTTTTGTATTCATAGTTGGCCTTTTTCTAGACCTGTTGCTACTCAAGGCTACTCTGTTCCGCTTTAGCACGTAAGTGACTGTAACAAACTCAAATGGAACATACATTAGCAGTCAAGTACTTTTTTTTTTTTTTTTTTTTGCAGCCTTAGACTGTACCCCCTCTTCAGGTCTCTCCTCCCCAAGTCAGTTGCATTCACTTTCACACAAATGCCATTACTTATCACTCAGCTATATATAAAATAGCAGAGGAGGCCTTGGGTGGCAGCCAGTCTCGTAGAAGGACGACTCTGAATTCAACACTATGAAGAAGGCAACAGTGGTGGTAGGAGAGTGAACTATTTACAGATAATAAAGAGAAAGAATCTGGGAACCAAAACCAAAAAAAGGCACTCACCTGTATCCTTCCATTGATTGGCTTGAGTAATGATCCTTAATGCGCTGCACTTTATTTTTTTTTTTTTTTACCCAATTCAGTTTTGGTTGGGTTTATTTGTCTAAAAGAAGGATTATTAGTGAATTCACCCTTATACTCCTTTATAGTTAGAAATGCTTGCTTACAGTATATTGACCTTGTCACTTATACCTTAAAAGCTCTACATGTTAAATTTTTGATACTACTGTTTCCTGATCTAATTTAACTCTGACCATTAACTTCTTTATAATAATAACTATTATATATATATATATTTATGAATAAAAATGACAATAGGAAAACTGGTAATTGCCTACGCGCCCAAAGCAATTACCAGTTTTCCTATTGTCATTTTTATTCATAAATATTGTCTTCTACCGATTAAATCGGAGAAATTTTCATATATATATATATGTGTGTGTGTGTATTGATGTAATAGGAAAAAACAGATTGATGATACAAAGTTCTTTAGTATTTTTGTATTTTTGTTTTTATTTTTTTTTTTTTTAAAAATGTTCAATACAGAAGTAGAGCTTAAAATTATTCCAAACATCACTTGAGAATGAAACGGTCATCCAAAGTTAAGGTTTAATATTGAAATTAAACTTTAGCACTTGGGGACCAGTTTTGAAACATAGTAATTTTTTAAATATTTTAAAAATAATTAATTATATATATATATATATATATATATATATATATATATATATATATAAAATTCTAAAATGAAATGAATGTAGTTGCATCTGTTTAAACACGGCAGACTTTAAAATCAAAGATACCATGCACAGAGAGAAGTTCTTTATTACACATTATGTGGCATTTATGTAACAACTACTGCAAAATCTGTGCAATAGAATGTAATACCCTAGCAGGACTAAAAAAATGTTTGCACTGCCTAAATTTGAGGGTGGATAAAGCAATGATGTTGCTTAAAATTGAGTTACAGCCATATATATATATATATATATATATATATATATATATATATATATATATATATATACATACACACAGTAATCCCCTTGAGTGTAATGCCATGCTTCTATGGACTGCTGGAAGGATCCTTCTTGGATAACCCTCAACTCCATCATTACAGCCTTCTTGATGGCATCCACGCCTTCAAAACAGGTTCCCTTGATGTTCCCCATAAGCTTGGGGTAAAGAAAAAAAGTCACACAGAACAAGATCAGGTAAATAGGGAGGTTGTTCCAGTACAGTTTTTTTCTTGGCCAGGAACTGCCGAATGCTCAGGCCATTGTGAGCAGGTACATTGTTGTGGTAAAGCAGCCATGATCTGCCCTGCCACAACACTCATCTCTCCTGGGGCACTGAGCAAAGGAAACACCAGAGGATTTCTTTGTAGTCTTGCTGATTGATCATCTGACCATCTGGTAAGAAACTGTGGATGATGTTCATAGCTTACACAGCACACCCAGTCCTGTTACTTATCAGACTGACCTTGTGTGTGTGTGTGTGTGTATATATATATATATATATATATACACACACACACATGTATTAAAGTAATAAGAAATGTTAGATTATAAATAAAATTCATTCATTTCTTGGGAATTACTTTGTTTACATTTCAGATACAAAAATAAGAGTTAGCAGATCTGGGTTTCGAGAGATATGAACAGGAAATGGGCACTTCTTGAATAGGGTAATTGAACTTTGCTTGAATATGAAAGTCGTCTGAGGCTGATTGGTTGAAAAGCTTGCCAGGCTTAATGGTAGCCTCCCTCTATGTGGGTGATGCAGCTTCAAACCTTTTTGGAGGGCACATGTTCCTTATTAAGACTCTCAAATGCACAGGTCAGTAGACATTGATTTGCACTGTTTAAAAAAAAGGCATGTCCTCTCTGACACACATAGCCACTAAATATAACATTTAAAGCAATAAAACACATGTGCATTATTACTTTAAATGTGTGTGTGTGTGAGAGAGATTTGCATATTCCTTATGTATATAAGAGTACTCTCTTATATAATATATAATTACTTTTATAAAAAAAATTATAACATAAGTATGTTATAAAATCACTACAAAAATAGCCATTTTGTTTCAACACACTCTGTGTCGTATCAAGTGATGATGTTGAAAATAAAATAAATGGTTTTAAAAGTTTCAGATTAATTAACGATCCTACACTAGGGGGAAACATATACACACACACAGTGAGAGAGACAATGAATGACTCAAAGAATTTTTTCAGCTGAAACATTTGAGATAAAAACAAAAATGATATTGCTTACAGAATGCTGACAATCAGGCATGTCAGAATTTTACATAGAACATTTTATCACAGTCATTTGCAACTGATTGTGGCACTGGAGCCTTAGCAATTATCATCACGACTGCTTTCTAAACATAATCATCATCAGCAGCAGCAAACACAAAAAAGTTTTAGGTGGGAGCGGAGTCCAGATAACATTTTCTTGAAAGCAGAGCAAACAAAATCCAAAATTCTCTCCCTGGTATCAGTGTGGAAAGTAGAATTGGTGTGCCAAGTTCAAATTCCAGCTAAATCTACAGTGCTCACTTTTGCACTAATGCTCTCAGAAGACATCAATCCATTTCTATAGACCCCCCCACCTCACCCCAAAAGCAGTAACAGGGTAGACTGAGCTCTCTAAATTTTTGTGGAGGACAGTCTAGGAGAAGGACCATGAATTGGAAATCATGAAGAGGGCAATGGGAAAGCACTCCACTATTTTTGCCCAAGAATTCCTGGCATTCCACAGATAAAGAAAAAGTAATCTGCAGAAAGAGAAATGGTTGCTTATGCCCTGAAGGGACAAGGCATTTAAAAAAAAAAACAAAAAAACCCGGGGTGACATTTATGTGCAATAAGATGGCCAGAATCTTTTTTTTATCCCTTTATAAAAGAGCTTCCCATTGTACATCAAATAAGAAAAAAAGTTCTGTTACTATAGGAAAGTATAGTATGGTCTCTCTGGTGTTGGGTGCAATGATGGTGTTCATGAAGCACATCTATTTTTGTTTTCTTAAATCAATGTTGTACCTTGAACTGGTTTGGCTCTTATGAGAGAGAGAGAGAGAAAAAGAAAGAAAACAAGAGAGAGAAAAGTGAACAGAAAATCACAGACAAGCCATGTCTGGTTATTCAAATTACAATGCATTCTTTACATATACAAACCGACACAGAGAGAGAGAGACAGGCTAAAGTGAGGTATTCATCTTTCCCACATTGTGTTATCGGTTTTGTTCTCCCCAGAACACCCAACCAACCTTTCTCCAGATGGTCCATGCATGTCAAAAGGAAGCAACTATAAGAACACAATATAAATTTATATACATAAATATATATATATATATATATATATATATATATATATGTATGTAAAATGGTCCACAACTAGCCAGGGAGTTAGGGTTATACACTGAAGCTCTCTCCACAACCACATGTACCCTTGACATTAGGGTTGTTAAATATAAATTCCGAAGAGAGCTTTGTTTCTACATAGTCCATTTCAGTGCCCAATAATGTCAACTGGGCTTTGGTGTCCATAAATATCTTGACACCTGAAAAAGAAAAGAAAAACAAAAGTACATTTGAAGAGGAATATCAAATCCTTTAATGTTTTTTAGATGACAAATTATCATGGAGTCAAATATCCGTCCTATAGATGGAAAAGAAAATCGGAACAGAAGTTATTTGTTAATATTAAAAATGAATTCAACAACACGTTAGATTTCCACATGGATATCATGCATGCCACTAAACCCAGTCAAAAATAACTAAACTGTCAGCTGTATACAACTGTTTACTCAAATCAATGGTTAAAAATGGCTTTAAGATAGTGAAGCCTGTGGCTCTTGACAATGACTGTCCTTCTTTGAACATTGGGGATTGGCACTACAGAATCACAAACAAAGAACTACCAAATAACAAACCATATCACTTAAGGACTACTAACAACTAAAATAGATAATGCATGTAACTAAAAGAGAAAATGGCATTATCAAGACTTTGACATTCCGCACTACTTTGAACAAAAGGTTAGATTTAACCTAATTTCCAATTCCAAAAATGATTCTTTGGATTTTTTTTTTTTTAAAAACTTAATTTTCCATTCTTGGTACTAATGATAAAAAGATACAAATATTTATTGATTTTAAACTATCAGTAAAACTATAATCTATATATCATAATAGCTCCTAATTTAAGTATGATGTAAATTTATTTTACTTGTGTAAAGAAAAAAAAATAGAAAATGAAATGTGCAAGTTTCTACTCAGTTCTTGAACTTTTCATAAAGTTCAGTAGTTTAAGGTCCGTTTCAGTTCAAAATAAAATTTTTATTTTTAATTTCTTTTTAAACCCTGTTAATTCACCCATTTAATATTATAATATATTAATTTAATAATAATCAAAATTATGCAATATAAACATGAAATGAATTCTGTTGTCATTCTACTAGGCTCTCTTTTAAGATGAATTTTTTTTTAATTTATAAAAAGAAAAAAAAGTCTGCATTTAAAAACTTAGAAAAAAATAGAATCTTATAAAATTTTATTTTAAAATTCAAATTTTCAATTATTCTTAAGTAGAAATTAAATATAAAATTCTATATAAGGAGTTATGAT
This sequence comes from Acanthosepion pharaonis, assembly GCA_903632075.3. Classification (NCBI taxonomy): domain Eukaryota; kingdom Metazoa; phylum Mollusca; class Cephalopoda; order Sepiida; family Sepiidae; genus Acanthosepion; species Acanthosepion pharaonis. Next base: position 2,721,196 of record CAHIKZ030002401.1, read on the forward strand.
CATAAAAGAGTGGTAGTAGGAGTTTATGTTTCCTTTGGTAGGAATTCCATGCATTCAAATGAATGTATGGAATTCTTGCCAATGTCACATTTGATTTCTTCACATAAAAAAATTGACCTTGTGTCACAAATTGTCCTCGTTGTGAGGCAGTTAAATTACAATAATCTGTTTTTATAATATAGTCTTAATCCATAGAATCATTTTTTAGTCTTGGTTATTGCAAAGATTTTTGTTTATGCAGCATACTATGTAAACAAAAATAAATCTCTTCAATAGCAGAGATCTAAAAAAGTAAACATTTTTTTTTATGAAACTTAAATTTTTTTCTTGAAAATTCATTTATTTCTTTTAAAATTTTATAGCTTTCAAAAAGGATTTCCATCTTTATTTACTTAAAAAAAAATAAACACACTTTTATTAAGTTTTCTGAAACTAAAAGCTTTTCACACAAATGTTTGTATTAAAAAACCTAAAATTTAATTTCCATCAAAAATTGTATTAATTTTATTTTACTAATATTTTTCTTTGGCATAATTGAACTTTCCTGTGTTAAATTATTTTGGCATTTAAAATATTTTGAACTTTTTTTTCTCATTTATTCCTCTTTGAAGCCAGACAGGATGCCAGTCTCATAAGTAAAAGTGGATAAAAAAAGTTAAAAATGAGTAATTTTATCCCCTTTTTATCTGGTGTAATTAAGCTACAGTTTGTTTTTCTATTTTTAACATGGTCTGTTTTGATATTTTCAAAACAAAACTAGTAAAATTTCATCTTCGAATAATCATCTTGAAAGAACTGATTCTGAAAAAAAAAAAAAAAAAAAAAAAATGAACTCTTGCTAAAAAAAGTTTACAGTTGTCCTCATCCTTATAAAGACTTTAATCATTTTTAAATCTTATTTTTATTTCAATGCTTCATAACAGTTGAATCTCATATCTTATAAAATGATCAAGACGGATATTAACATTATATAGCTTTCAACTTCCTAATATTTTAAAGTTTGCTAAAATTGCTTATATCTCTTTAAAAAAATCAAGAGATATGTTTTTACTGTGTTATTGCACTTTTACACTTTTTTCTTTTAATGAAAATAAAACATTTTTGATTCTTTTTAGAAATTATTAAATTTTTTAGCTGTGAGGAATTTATTTTAGACAGTAAGATTTATTAGTGAGTAAATTTTTTAGATAAGATTGAAGGCCTTTTATTATTTATTTATTAAGTTGCTCTGACAATTCATATTTAATTCTTGTTAAACGTTTGTAGGCAAATTTAAAATTTGCATTTATTTTCTATTCACTGTCCTGCAGGATTAGGTACGTCTTGTATTTTATCAAAACATATGCATGAATTAACCCACAATACACAGTAAAAATATTGGTATCATCCCATCACTAATTTCTACTCACCATACATGAACATACACTAAATAATGCATTAAACTTTGCAAAATATCCCAATGAGGACATGAATATAATTAAACACTGCAAAAATCAATATTATACCATAATAAAAAATATGGGCAAAACAAAAACAAAAGAGGGCCAAAACAATGACAATAATAACTGATGTAGCAAAGGGTAGCTATGATGGTAGGCATATACATAATCAATTAACCAACAAATTAAGAAGACAGTAGATATGGGTTGACATTGCACTTAAAGTTTTGAAGATCAAAATTGGCTGGAAAGCAATAAGTTAAAAGAGTTCCACATGCAAGAGAAGAAACGGTTAGCATACAACTTATTGTTACATCTTGTATTTCAACTTTTAAAAGATGATACCTTGCCATCAATCTAGTACTGCACTTAAATTCATAAAGTCTAGTTAGTAAAGAGGAAAGCTCACCAGAACAATTACCATGAAAATATTTATAGAAAAGTCACAGAGAAGCTATGTTACACCCATGGGAAAGTGACTGAAGCCGAGATGCCAGGTCAGGACCAATAACATTGAAGATTATTCTTTGGATTTTATCAAGAATCTCTAGATATATAGCAGGAACACTGAACCATATGCGGAAGCAATATTCTAAGCAAGGATGAATGGTAGACATAAATATGTGAAACAGATTCTGGCAAGAAAAATTGTCTAGCTTGACACATTGAACCAACTTTCCTAGCTGCAGACTCAGCAATTGATTCAAGATAATCTTTCCACTTGCCAATTGAAAATGTTAGTCTGAGAAGACACAATGAGTCACTCCCCTGGAGGTTAGCATCAGCCATGCTGATAGAAGGTAAAAAGGGGTTCTCAGACAATTAAAAAAGAAAAAGAAAAAAAAAGAAAAAAAGGAGTCTTGTTTCAGAGGCATTAAAATTAACTTTCATGGTAATTGTTCTGATGAGCTTTCCTCTTTGGTGCAATATCATTATAGATTCTTTGTTCAAGAACTCTATCAAGAACCTCTAAATACATAGCACAAATGCTGGACCATATGTAGCAGCAATATACTAAGCCTGGACAAATGGCAGACTTATAAATGAGTACGATAGATACTGGTGAGGAAAACTGTCTAGCACAACACTGAACTGCGTTCAATGATGAGGCATGAGAAGAAGGCCAAAGATTAAAGCTGCTGAAATGTTGCAACTATAACAACCAAGATAAGGACATTCTTGAAATAAAAATATCAAAAATTAATTTCTTTTGTAACAGCAAATTCTGATAGTAGGGAAATATAAAATTAAAAACCAATTACATTTTATCTAAGAAAGCATTAATCATGTCAGCTCCAGGTTTGGCAAACTCGAGGGGAGACTGGGTGGATTTTAGTTATACTGGATTTAGCCAATCCTGCTAAGTTAAACCAGTCTTCAATCTTTACTGATTCTATTGCCACCATGAATTCTAATTAAGAATTCAAATGGTGCAAATGAACCCTGTAGGTCTTTGAGAGGACCATCCTTCTTCAAACCTCATAGACCGGCAACACAGAATCACAAACAAGAAAGCTGTACAAAATAATAGAAACCACATCACTTGAAAATGAACAGCACGTGTAATTCAAAGAGAAAATAATGGCATAATCAAGATATTAAGGCTGGGAAGAAAATCCGATCAGTACTGGAAAGAGTAACAACAGTGACTTGAGAAACCTTTTTTTTGTTTAAATTGATTTAATAGAAAAATCTTTACTTGCATTATGTGCATTATTCGGACTGTTGTCTTCATCTTCATTGCCATATTCACAATGTATTGGCTGTTGTATGCTCCGGCCTTCTTCAGGTTATTGGAATTTCGAACTGAAGGACACATGGCTCAGTGGATAAATATATTGGTTAGATCCAGTGACTAGACCCAAAGAGTCGTGATTACCAGGCCACAGCAGTGGTGAACCAAAATTTGGAGAGTTGAGTTAAAGGGAAATAACTGAGACACCCGGAAGAGGCATAGCACATGGAACTAGAACAATCTATCCCATGGATGAAATAAAGGGTTTGGTTCAAAATTCCATTCACCTGAAGAAGGCTGGAGAATACATCGGCCAAAACAGACTCATGGCCCAGTGGATAAAGATGTTGGTTAAATCCAGTGACTAGACCCAAAGAGTTGTGAATTCAAAACCAGGCCACAGCAGTGGTGTACCATAACTTGGAGAGTTGAGTTAAAGGTAAATAACAGACATCCAGACGGGGCATGGCATGTGGAACTAGAACAATCTACCCCAGTGGGCAAAATAAAAAGGTTCAGTTCGAAATTCCAATCAACTGAAGAAGGTTGGAGTGTACAACAGCTGAAATGTTGTGAATATGTCAATGAAGATAAGGATAACAGTCTGAATAATGTAAATAATGCAAGTAATCATAATACCTCAATCTCAGAGATATAGACTGATATAGAAAAATCTTTAATAAATTTCAACCAATAGTTGCACAAGTGGTTTGGCCATTGAATTTTTTTTTTAATAACCCCATGCAAAGCAGTAAAACTACTAAGACGCAAGGGATTACAGGGCGTGGAAGAATTAAAAACATTAATAATAAGTGGGAAGAATAATTAGGAGGACAGTAGATAGTGATTGACATTGCATTTAAATTTTTGCAGATTAAAGTTGGCTTGAAAGCATGGAACTGGAAGGGAATTTCACAAGTGAGAAGTGTGAGAAAAGAAACTTAGTATAGAATTTATGGTTACATCTAGCCAGCTTAACTGTATGAATGCTGAATTTTTTCTTTATAAGGAAACGTCTCATTCCCATTACCAAATGATTCTTCCTCTTATCAATCTCTATTCATTCTAATCCTTCATGATTTTTTTTCATCTGTTTTAATAATACAAACTTCTTAAGGTACATTTTCAAACTGGTTACAGAGGGAAAAAAGAAAAAAAAGAAAAGAAAAAAAAGGACCCTTTTTTGTGGGTTTGCTTCAAAGAATAAAAATGTCAATCTTACCATCTTGTTCTATGACTTCATCAAATTTTCCTTTTTGATTTGCGTAGTCAAGAGTGTAGCTAAGTCCATTACATCCCCGAGTCTTCACACCAATTCTTAAAGCGATCTAAAGGAAAGACAAAAAATAAATAAAAAAAAAAGAAAAAAAAAAAAAAAAAGTTTTTTTCTTTTTTTGAATACAAAAACAATAGTTGAACAAATACCATGGATAAAAGCAATTTTCAGATAATTGTGGAAAAGTAATACCTTACACTAAGTCAGTCTTGGTCAATTTCAAATACTGTACAGCACTCAATATATAGATGCAAAATAATTCATGCAATTACAACTATAGAAGTACCACCACCAATTTGCTGAAAAATGCACATACCATGATGAAAAAAGCCCCAAGTTTGATAAAAAAAACAAACTTATCATCGAAATATTTGTTATTAAGAGGAAAGACCAAAGTATTTTTTGACTATTTTTTAAAAATTTTTTTTGTTTTCATCCTTTCTAACATGTTCAAAATCTTCTATTTCTTGTGTCAGTGGTGGGCCAGAGATTAGTATGGGAAATTTCAGTACTTTTTCATGAGTTAATGAATTGAATAGTGACTAAGTTATTTTATTAGAATGCTTTGTGGAAATATTGGGGTGGGGTGATGGTGGATAGTTTAGAACTAACTATAGACAACTAAAAAAAAAGAGCACTAATCAGCAATTTTAGAGAAGAAAATTCACTAAAGTCAATTTAAATTAGTTTTTTAAATACACCAAAATATTTTCGTTATTGGAAATATTAAATTTAATCTATTAGCTTGAAATTAAAACTAAAATAAAAACATTAAGAAAGACTTATTTTAAAAATTCATTTTAAACCTTAGGTATCACGTTTTTTGCAGAGTTCTCCACTATATATATATATATATATATATATATATATATATATATATATATATATTAATGCATGTTTCGTTAAATAACATAGAAAAGTTTTGTCTATTCATTTTAAGTAAATTCCTTTCATATTGTTGAATAAGTTTTTAGTATTATCACTGCAACATGAAAGAAAATCACTATGTTTTTATTGTTAATCCTCTCTCTAAGCTTTTGGCTTACATAAGCCATCATCAGAGATTACAAGTACATTACTATGCAACAATAAAATATATATATATATATATATATATATATATATGAAAATTTCTCTGATTTAACCAGTAGAGAAGACAAACAAATGTACACAACAGATTCATAAAATCAGAAGAAAATGATTGAATACCTCAACACAGATATAATGACAATATTCTCCACACGTGACAAATACTGACATTATTTTCAGCTCACAATATGAAAACAGCATTTCTCTACATTCCAGTTGCTAGGAACATTCTGTTTTTGCTTTTATTAGTTACCTTGTTCAATTAAATTCATTTCGTATTTTGCTTTGATAAAGTCCACATTGGACAAAACACGTCAGCAATTACTAGTTTTCCTATTGTCATTTTTATTCATATTATACATCTCCAAGCATAGGATTAGTGTAGATGGAATAAATTCCAATAACCAAAAACACTATTCTTAAAAGAGTGCTCAATACAGAGTAAAGCAAATAATATTTATTCAAAAATTATAATATAAACATGTTATAACATCACTACAAAAAGAGCCATTTTGTTACAAGAGATCTGGTGTTTTATCAAGTGATGGTGTTGAATGTAAAATAAAGAGTTATGATGTGAAAAAGAACATATGCTCTCTTTGGCTCCCCCTCAGGTTGAAATGAAATAAACAAAATTGTGTGTGAGGAAAATACCTTGACATTTCTGAAAATAAGTGGAAACATAAGTCAAATTACCATATATCCTCACGTATTATGTGACCTTTGAAGACCTAATTTTTAACCTAATTTTAAGATGGTCACATCATACAGGAGATATAAAATTAGCATATGTTCTGCTGGCCTTGGTGAAGTCCTTGACCAAACTATATATCTATTTACTGTAGGCAAATTAGCTTCAAAATTAGGTCTTCAAAGGTCGAATGATATATGGGAGTATATATGGTAATTATCTTAGCCTCTCACCTCCCAACGGTCAAACTAAGAAAGCCTCTGTCTGTCTGTGTGTTTGTTTATTTTATCTATATCTGATCTGTACTAGAGCTATTTGGTATTGTGACATTTTAAAAGGGTCCAGTTTGCTATGTAAATTCATTGTAAATAGATGCCCCATCACCCCAGTGTAAGCCAAAACAAAAAGTGCTCAAAATATGTGGCTTCTTAAAATGTAAAAATAAAAAAAATTAATTTTGAAATCCATGTCTATATTTCTGAGATGAGGTATTGTAATTATTTACATTGTTCAGACTGTCATATTTGTTGCCAAATTCACAATGTTTCAGCCATTGTCCACTCCAGCCTTCATCAGGTGATTGGAATTTCAAACTGAACCCTTTATTTTGTCTATTGGGGTAGATTGCTCTAGTTCCACATTCCATGCCTGCCCAGTTCCCAAAACTACTTGTATGCAGGTATTAGTATCACCAACCCTCCCACTTTCACAAAATGATGAAGGTGCTACCAAAGGGTTGAAATTGCTAGAAACAGGCTTCCTTACTACAATTTGATCAAAGCCTGAAAGTTAGGTAAAATAAAGTTACCCGCCTCCCCATGGTGGTACGAGATGACAAAAGGTTGATTTAATGTTGTTAGTTCCATATGCAGACATATAAAAAAATAGTGGAGCTGGCACTATAAAATCAAAAACTATAGCCCATATCAATTCTGCAGTTAATCTCCTTCAAAGTAGCCCCCTTTCTGAAGCTACACACTATATCCAGTGTCATTTCCAATGATGGAAGCATTCCTGGAAGTCCTTTTTTTTTTCTGGCATAGTGAGCAGCTGCCTTGATGTCTTCTTTTGGATTCCCTTGAAATCTTGTTCCTTTCAAGTGAGATTTGATTTTTGGAAAGAAGAAAAAGTTGCAAGGAGTGAGATCTGGGGGAATATGATGGTTGCTGGTCATGGGGAATAGTGTTCTGGGCCAAAAACTGCGGCACAAGCTGCCTGAATGGGAATCTGTGTTGTCACGGTGGAGTTGTCACTCACTCGATGCATGCAATTCAGTCCTTTTCTGATGAACAGCATCCCACAAATGCTGCAGCACATCATGGTAGTGCTCCTTGTTTACTGTCTGGAGCATACTCATGATGCACAATGCCCTTGTAGTCAAAAAAAACTAAACAGTGTCTTCACATTGCTTTGACTCATTAGTGCTTTCTTCAGTGTCAGAGAGAAGGCTGAGATTTTCCAATGCAAAGACTGAGGTATCGAGTCATAATCATAGGTTCCCGATTGTCACCTGTTATGACAAAAATGTTTTTATCTTTCTTGACACATTCGAAGAGATCTTGCACAACTGAAACACAATTTTCTTTCTGATCAGTTGAAAGCAGTTTTGGCACAAACTTGGCTTCTGTGAAAATGAACTGAACTGTAACCATGTTCACATTCTCTGACAATTCGTGCACAGTGATTCAACGACCTTTCCAAACAGTTGAATGTACATCTGCGATGTTTTCATCAGTTCTGCTGGTTGCACATTTTATTAGTGTTATGGAGTGATTTCACAGTGGGGGCTTGTATTTGTACTAAGTCGGTCCTAAAATAGGTTCGACGTACAAAACGTTAGGAACTTGATATAATAGGTATGACGCAGAGAAAATCTAGTGGTCGCTGATAGTTTAGTATTCGACTAACTGTCGTCCGACATGGACTGACTGACCGACCCACTGAGTGACTGACTCATTACACTTACTACTACTACTTATTATAGGTGGGAGAGTCTATTAACTATAGAATAGGTGTGTTCCACTATAACAATTAGTCATCTTGGAAACATTTGATGCACTCATGTCTGGCCCTTACACTCCTCTTCATACACTTTCTGCAACTTTGTGTAGGTCTCTGTGAAGGTATCACCAAGTTTTTGGCAAAATTTAATGTAGATTCTCTGTTCAATTTTCTCTGCCATGATCACTGATGGAACCTCTTTGATGTGGTGAGACAACCACACTCTACACACTTCCCTTCCAAGCACTGCTATAAACAAAAGAAGAGAGTGAGAATGTTATAACTTAGTGTGGTATGTGTGACAGAGTTCAAGGTCAATCTGTGCTAAATGGATTCACTCTGCATGCTTTAGCTTTGTTACCATAGCAACAATTCCAATACTTTTTTTTTTTTTTTTTTTTTTTTAAATCAGACCATGTATGAGCCCAGGACAAAAACTGCTCTGTTTCTGCAACCAATGTCATGCTTGTGTTGGTATCAACCAACACTCCCCCTTTAAGGTAATGAAGGAAGAGTTGTTGCAATGGTTGAAATCTCCGGGACCAGGCTTTCCTCTAGTTTAGAGAGGGAAGAACAGAGACTATGCTTTGATCCCATTCTAAAGGTGGGGTTAAATAAAAACCCAGAGAGCTATACTAATCATACTCTTCCATTTAGAATAGACAGTATTTAAATTTTGAGATTTTCCAACCTAACAAAGGTTATTCCCCCCATTTATTTTCTCCAACAGCCCCCCACCCGTCTGTCCATTCTACTATCCCTCCTTTTCTGTTCTGAAAACAATTCTGAATGAATTTTCCAACCTACCTTTTTATTTAATCCAAACTACCAACTGTTATTCCAGGTCCCCCATTTATTTTATTTCAGTTTTTTTCCTGTATATTCCAATCGCCAATTCCTCCTTTTCTGTTCTGAAAACAATTTTGAAAATTTTCTAGCCTACCCTTTTATTCCAAACTCTGTGTACAGATCCACTGATCCTCACAAGTGCTGATCCAGGTGTAAATAATTTATTTTCGGTACTATCAGGGCTGCCTTTAGGCCTTAAGAGGTACCTGAGCTAATAGAATTTGGGGGGCCACCTTCATTATGTATGTTTGCCCAATATGTCTATAAAAAAAAATATAATATATTTTTAGATGATGCTTTTTTTTTTTTGGTGTAAAACATGAAAATATGTATAAAAAAGAAGCATCAAAATCTAAATCCCCCCCCTTCACATTTTACATCTTTTTTGAGTTTTATCAACAGATGTGCATTCACTTCCCTCTGTCTTTTCTACAAATACTTTCATGGTAACTGCTCTGACGAGCTACCTTCACTAGTTCCCAAACTGTATGAATTTAAACATGCTACTAGGTTGGCATCTCGGTCCCACCCTTTCACTGTCGAAACGGTTAAATGCAGCCGTCTCTTCTACTCCAAAAGCTTCTTACCTTGCACTTCATGTCTGTGAAACTCCCTGCCTCTTACTTGCTTCCCTGATGGCTATAATCTCCAACTATTCAAATGTAATGTCAATCGACATCTCCAGATGCCTTGATCTAATTCCTTATCCTTCTCTTCATCCTTTCCTCTCTCATGCCACTTTACTCTTGCTCCCACTCTCTGTAACCCCTTGTGTGCTAGTGGCACTCCTACCTTGATTGGGGTGAAATGCTAAAAAAAAAAAAAAAAAAAGAGTTCAAGAATAGAAAGCCCTTAGTGGCCGCTCTAGTGATGTGGCCCCTGGGCTGTTGCCCATACTAGCCCATATGTAAATCCAGCACTGGATACTATGCTAGTACACAAAATTACATTTGGAAATTGTATGCACAAACAAGAGTGGTGATAAGACTGAAAAAGAACAAGAAAGAAAAATGATTTTGCTCACAATATCAGTTTTGTTTTCCATTATTTCCTTTATCTTTTTAACTGCTGAAGGAGTCTGCAAAAAAAAAAAAAATAAAAGCAAAAATATATTTTCACTGAATTAAAAGCTTGGTTCTTTACTGGAAACTTACATAATGAATCTGTACAGTTATTTAACTTTTGCAATATAATTCCATTTTTTTTTTATATCTTAACTCAAGAAAAGACTAGAATACATAAAAATTAAAAACAACAGCCTGTTTAAAAAACAAAAAACAAAAACAGAAGCCAAATAACAACTGAATGAAAAAAAAAAAAAAAAAAAAAAAAAAAAAAGAGAGAGAAAAGGTTTAAGGAGTGAGTGGAAAGTGAGGGGAAAAAAAAGCAACAGAAATGACAAATAACTATAACATAGTACATATATACATATCTGCACAGCATGTGCGTAAATAAAAACACACTATGAAAAAAAAAAAAAATAACTTGCATCAATACATGTAAAAAAAGAAAAATCAAGAAGTATAAGCAATCAATTACTGGTACCACTTGACAATTAGACAGACAGGTCTGTCTACAAAACTCTGGAATTGGGATGCTGAAGGCGACATCAATCAATTAAATGACAAACCTTTTACTTATACACACTATATATATATATATATATATGGGAGGCACAGTGGAGTAATGGATAGTGGCTCAGATTGAGGAATCAGAGAGCAGACTTCAAATTCCAGTCGAATCCATTACATTCACCTATGCACTTTGGGAAAGTTATGAATCCTCCTCTTCTTCCCCAGCTATGGGTAAATAACAGGAAAGGCTGTGTTCAATAGCCTTGGGTGTCAACTGGTCTAGGAGAATGACAATTCTGAATTCAAAACCTGATCCTCCAGGTTGGCGGTTGTGCAGGAGGTTAACAACTTAAAAAAAAACTTGCTTGTTATAGAAACCGCAATGATATATTGCGACCCTATGTTCCTTAAGGAATTTAAAGGCACAATATATATCTTACTAGCTTAAAAGCTGCCCAATATGGCAGCAATTAAGAGGGCTCTTGATTAGTCCCTCAGCTTGTTCAGGAGTTTGAAAGTCCCTAAGTCTTTACATATTCTTCTCTATTGGAAGGCTCTCCTGGCTGCCATTTTATTTGGGTTTTCTTTTGCCTGGGACATTCTTTTCCTTGCAGCAGTCTTGGGTCTTTTCATTGCAATCTGGTCCTCTGTTGATGGAGATTTCTTTCTGCGAGGCATACTGCTGCTGTATGCAATAGACAACAATAGAGGCAACAGAAGAACTCAAAATTGATCGCTGCATTTAAGTATTAATATTTAAGCTTACCTTTTAAAAGTTCAACAATAATTATTCTGCTACCACTTAATTTAAAGACAATTTGATGTACATAGATCCTTCTTTTCTGTACAAACAATTATTTTTATTTCATAGATTTTCACTGGATTTTGAAAATAACATTAAAATATTGCGCTTGATTAACATTTAGAAGTTATGGACAATGTAAGTTTGACTTCTTTCTCTTCATGTACACAGAACATCCATTATTACTGGCTTTATATACATTTGCCTCAAGTACTCATGTGGCACAGAAGCTTCACTTGTTTTGATTACTGTGCAATGCACAAAAAAAAAAAAAAAAAAGAAGTAAAATCCAACAAAATAAAAATTATGTGCCTGAAAAGTAAAGAGGATTTTTTTCCTTTTTTTTCAATGATTTTTTTTTTTTTTTATGTGTAGTAAAAGTTCCATAAATTTGATGCTTCATAAATTACATTTTTGGGTGAAATTCCGTTTCATTATCTATAAGCAGATTTAGTAAGGCCAATAAAGAAAAATACTATTCATTTAAAACCTCATTTTAAAAAGTAAGCGCATTTTAAAATAACATTTGCAAAAATCATGCAGTAAACAAGACGAGTAAGATACGAAAAGCTGTAAAAAGGCCGTTAACTAAGTAAGCTTCCATGCATTACTACTAGTGGAAAATGTATGTAAACAACGCCAGTAATGGCAGCTGGACAACGCGAAAGAGATCGAACTTACATTGATGATAAATTGAAAACATCTGTCTATATTTCTGACATGAGGTATCATGTACACTATTTACATTATTCGGATTATTGTCATCTTTGTCACCACATTTATCACAACGTTTCGTCCGTTGTACGCTCTGGCCTTCTTCAGGTAGTTGGAATGTCGAACTTAAACCTTTATTCCGCACACAGGGGTAGACTGTTCTAGTTCCATGTGCCATGTTTAATTCATGTCAGTTATCAGTTATCTCCTGTTAATTCCCCTCTCCAAGGTCTCTGGGTATTGAACTCACACTCTTTGGGTCCTGTCACTGGATCTAACCAACGCCTTTATCCACTGTGCCAGATGTCCTCAAGGACACATGGCACAGCGGACAATAGTCCGAATAATGTAAATTAAAAACAGTAATTGAGTGCAATGTTTTAATGTTATTTTCAAAATAACCAGGCAATTTCACACCAGAATGGTACATTCTCAATACTAGGGGCTTTTGGTGCTTATACTGCAAATTAACCAATTTATCTTTACATAAAGGAGACAGATTATACCCCAAAATGGGGTAATTGCTGTCATGTCTTGACTGGAGAGCTGTCCAATCCTCACTTTTCAGCCTCGATAGAGTTCAAAAATCATTTATGTTGAGCTTGTAGGAGATTACTTATTTTCTATCCTACAGCCTCTTTCCTCACAGGTACAAAGTCACAAGCTTTGTTCAGATAAGCGTCACTCTTTTGTTCCACGAGTCCAGACCTTTATAGCTACAACTCGCCGTACCATACCTACAGAATTGAATCATCCACATTACCTATGTATTCAATTAGTAACGAGGAAGTTCCACTCAGACAGCTTCCTGCCATCACCCACAAGAACTGCTACCTTGTGGAAGAGATGCCCACATGGATGCTTCCCTGTACACTACAATCTTAACCTCTTCAAGTTAAGGCTCAATCACTATCTATCCTCTTTATCCTCATAGTCTTCACTTACTCTTACATTCATATCACACATCTTATGCAGTAACCCTCTACTTGGAGTGACTCTTGAGCCTTGTACCAGGTGAACTTTAGTATTAAAAAAAAAAAAAAAATCACATAAGCATCTAAATTTTTGTCTCCAACTTTAGGAATTGACAGCTCAGACCAGAGTAAGAGTTGTCCAGACTGAGTGGGAGTTAAATGTATTATTCCAATGTGTTATTTTAATTTTACATTCAGTCAAATTGTGTGTCTGTGCATCTGTACATTAAAATGGCAAAAGCAAGTTGCTCATGCACAGCACAGACATTCACATATTGGAAAACAATATTTAAATTTTGACATTGTTTGACCTTCATACCCCCCCCCAAAGGACAGTGTATCAAAAAGGACAGTTTTTCCCTTGACACTACTATTATTTTAACTACCGATAATCTTTGGTAAGAATTAGAATTGTAATAAAACCTAAACACATCATGAAAGTGAACTTATGCATTTTTTTGTTCTTGAGAATTTACAAGAAAAATATTAAACACAATTTATTTATTAGATTGTTTATTTACAAGAATAATTTTATATTTACAACATTCAAAAAACTAATACAGTTGTATTAAAACTAACGTAATATTTATCTTTTACCAGCTTATAAAAGAAATATGAAAATTTTTTATTCAGAAATTTATAAACGTTTACTAAATTATTAAAATATGTGAACCAACTATAAGGAAATCCTTATTATTTACCATTTTATAAAGTTTGAATTGACTGGCAATTAGCTGATATTTTCCCAACCATACCAATAAACAATATAATAATTAAATAGTGTAAATAAACAATCTAATAAATAAATACATAAATAGTGTTTATTATTTTGTTGCTAATTCTCAAGCACAAAAATGTATAAATTCACTTTCATATGTTTAGGTTTTATTAAAATTTCTAATCATTGCTTTTTAAAACAATAGACATTGCTGAGGAGTGAAGGTAGTTAAAATAACAGTGGTGTCAAGGGAAAAAAACTGTCCTTTTAACATTATGTTTTTTGTGGACACAAACGTCCAAGACAGTCTAAATTTTTATATATTAAAAAAAATAAATTCATATGCATGTGTAGTTACATCAACGTAAACATCACTTTTAGCCTGATTAAGTCTTAAGGGTGAAAATGTATCACACAAAACCCTTTTCAACTTTGTCATAGTTTTTTTTCCTCTAAAACATACACATATGTAAAATCATGTGTAAACAGATGCTACAGATAAAGATATATGAGGGTTAATTGTGACTAAAAAATACAATTTTCAATCTTATATGAAAATTCTATAAAAATGAATAATAATAATAATAATAATAAAAAAAGTTATTTTTCCAGACACTTTATTTACAATCTAAATAAATTTTATTTGTTATGAATAGACTCCAACAGGTGCATAGGATCACCTTATCAGTAATGTTATGGCTTGATGTCATAACAAGTTCTGGGTCTTTCAACATCATACTTGTTCACCCAAGAGACCCTACCGAAACAATACCTATTCCAGCAGACGATCCTGAAGCAAAATGCCACCAAGCACACAACAAGGACAGACATATAAAGAACTGCCACTGTTCATCTTGAGATAGTGAATGACCGATCAGAAACGCCCTATGTCACTCCCCCCCCCCTCATCCAAGACGAGACAAATTTAAGGCCAGTCTTTTCTCTCTTAGGTCCAACACTAGGAAAGACTCATACTCACAATGAACACTGCTTGGCTTGACATAACAGTTAAGTACTTGTTGCCAGGAAAGATTCTATGAAATGATATATCACTATTAAAAAAAAAAAAACAAACAAAAAAAACAAACAAACAAACAAAAAAAAAAACACACGCACACAAACATAACATTTAAAATAAATTAGTAAACCTCAGGGCCAGATTTCACTTGCTAAGTCCTTAAGCTATATGAAATCCAAGATCCTTCTCTAAAAAAAAAAAAAAAAAAAAAAAATCCAGCTAAAAATTTTTTAAAATAATCATACATGATTAGTACAGTAAGTCCCCAGGTTACAACAATCCTACAGCAAGTCATGGTTATGATGCAATCTCCATTAATCTTGTTTCAACTTATACTGTTTACTTCATACATAAGACAATGTGGGTCGGTTACTGGTTGTATGCCATAGCAGATTGTTGTGCTTTCACTATCTTTTGTTTATGTTGTGTTTGTGGAAATTTATTGCCTTTCATGATGGCTACCAAGTGTAGTGTAGTTTCTTCTAATGGTGGTGCTTTCATGAAAAGGAAAGCCATCACCATGGAAGGTAAAGTAGACATTGTTAAATGCTCACTCTGAAAAGGGAGAAACAATGACAAACATTGGTCAGTTGCATGGCTACGTTCAACTGTTGTTAAATACATGTACATATCTCTTCATTGTATTATATATATATATATATATATATATATATATACACACACACACAAATTTGGCATTTATTTGTGTTTGTAAAAACAATACATTAGATTTGGCTGACTCGTTCTATCGAGTGAAGACGGCTCAGTGGTAGAAGCTCTGATTGACACCAAATCGGTTAGGTTTCACTCCAGGCTTGAGGCATTTGGCTGTCTAGTTGCACAGAGGAGCTGTGATACAGTAGTCTGCTAATGACACACACACATATATATATATATATATATACATATACAGACAGAGACAAATATATAGAAAGAAAATGTGAGAGAGAGAAAGGCAGAGAGAGAGACACAGAGTAAAAAAAAAAAAAAAAAGAAAAAAGAAGATAGACATATATATATTAAATAAAAAAAAAAAAAAAAAAACACAAATCAAAATACAGTATGTCCCTGGTTTATGACTTTCCCAACTTACGACGATTCATAGTCACAACACAATCTCCATTAATCTTGTTTCAACTTTTGCTGTTTACCTCGTACATAAAGCAACATGAGTCAATTACTGGCTGTATGCCATATTGGACTGTTGTGCATTCACTCTCTTTGTCATCTCATCTATCAAGAGCCAATGTCATCACTGGCAATAAATATACAAGCAGCTTAAAACAATTTCATGTATTATATTTACGTCCTCGATGTGTAGTTTTCATCCTAATTATTCTAACATATGTCATAGAAATGCATTGTTATATCTGAGATTAGTACATTACTATTGCATTAGCATAGATGAATGACACAAATGTTTATTCACAGAAAATCGCAGATACATTTCAACTTATGTGGAATATCAGGTTACGAAACTGTCATAAGTTGTATTTATTAATGATTATAAATAGTTTTTGATAATTTAGTGTAGGTATCTCCAATGATTCACTAAAATTGAGAATACATAATGAGAAAAAAATATCCAAAATTAAAAACAAAATTTTATCAAAAGCATTGTTATTCAGATGAAGAGGAAAGAACAAAGGTTTTTTCAATTATTAAATTATATTTTTTAATCATTTTTAGAACTTTTAAAATTTCAGTCAAAAATTTCTTTTTCTGTGTCAATAGGTAGCCATAAATTAGTATGGGAAATTTTAGCATTTTTTTTGCACAGAAAAACATTGATTTGGAAATTCTTGCAAAAATCAGATAATTATCAGATTTTAATAAAACTTTCAGGACTTATTCTCAAATGAATTAAATTATTTTAGAAAGGTTTTCTTTTCAGAAAATCTTGGTAAAAATGTTTTTTTTTTTGACATCTGTTAACCCCCACTTATTTAATTTTATGAAATTTCAAAAATGTTATTACAGAGGATATCTGTATTTGAAACAGATGCCCCATTTGTTATTTTAAACAATGTTTATTATGTCTATTGGCCGTGCAAATATATATATATATATATATATATATATATATATATATATATTTTAACATCTGCTACCCTCACTTATGCGATTTTATGAAATTTTGAGAAATTCATTTTTGTAAATCTTAATGTTTCTATTATTATAAGCACAAGTCATTGGAAAATTTAAGTCTTCAATTTTCTTTGTAAAATAAGAACCCCATTTAGAGAAAATCTGCTTTTAATTGTAAGATAAAAAAATACAATAAAACTAAGATATTATTTAATTTGAAAATAATTAATTTCTTTTATGAATAAGATACATTATGAACACTATTTTCATAAGAAATTCTTTTTTGATGAATAATGAATTTTTACAAGAAGTGTTTTTATTTTTGTTAAATTTTACTTATAATAATTTATAAAGTTCAAAATTTAAAAAAATTCTGTATTAAGTTGTAGAGGTTAAGTGATATTAGTGTTAAGTAAAAACTATATTTATGAATCATAAATGGAAAAACTTACTTCAATTCAGTGACCCCTAGTTTTTTTAAAAAAGAATTTTGAACTTTTGTGTGTGTATAAACGTGCCAACTTTTGTAAATATACAACAATCAGAAAATATGATTGGTTAACTATATAAAAATTTAAAATGAATTACTAATTATCTAATATTTCTTCAACAAGTGACTTTGTAAGCCAAAATACAATCAAAATCAAATCAAGTATTACTTATAATATTTTCTTAAATGTTAAAGGTTACTGGGTAGTTAAAAATTATATAAAAAATGTGTTCACATTATATTCGTCAAGTAATTGTTACAGTTATGTACACCTTAGAAAAAATTCCCAAACATAAGTGAAGTCTATTGAACCTAGAGTTATCAACAAGTCCTAAAAACACCCATCACTGTGTTAAAAAATGCTTTTCTGCAATAAAGTACGTAATATTTTTTCAAATCAGATTAATTAAACTTTAAATCAGTTCATCTTTTTCAAATAAGATTTCAGAAAAGTATTTTATTTTTGAAAGAATTTTTAATAAAGTGAATTACGTTGTGTTGACAGATTTGTCAATATGGACGATTTCAGCGTTTTTAGTAAAAGTAAAACTTATTCCAATTAATTTACTTTAAATTCAGTTTGAAATACACAATACCGTAAGTAATCATTTTTTTTTGTTTTTTGCTAACTGGAAATTAAATATTAAATTTAAAAATCTATATTAGCTTTGAAACTAAAACTAATTTAAATTACTAAAATAACAGTTTCAAGAAAGATTTCTGAATTTTAAAAATGCATTAGGTGTCACTTTTCTTTAGAGGTACCTAAAGTGTTAAAGAATAAAAAACTAATGATAAAATAAAAATATATTTAAAAAAAAATGAACTCCCGTGGCCTAATTAAGTCCAGCATTCTGCATTAGTAATAAATAATCTTTGTAAAATACGCCCGAAGACAGGATTGTTAAACTCTTAAAAAAAAAAAAATATTTCACCAGCAAATCAAGAATGTAATAAACTCGTAACTGAAATAAAGAAAGCTGTTCTGAATAAATCCCAACTCAAAAAAAATGGTGCAATTTTTCATTTATTTCTGCTGAGGGAGAAAAATACATTGTACCATTTTTGTTATTGTTACAGTACTTCTGTGTTTTTTGTTTTTCTTTTCTTTCGTAAACAATAACATTCATCGTCCACAAGGTCAAAAACAAAAGAGAACTTTCAAACTAACAACACAAACAAAGAAGAAAACTAGAAAAACTAAATTCGTATATACGTCACACCATCAACATTACAATCATTTCTCCCTAACTCATATTATAAAATTAAAATATAACAATAACATTAAAAAGAAAAGTGAAAATCCATTTATTTTCTTTTTTGCAATTAAAATCCTTAGCAAACTAAGCTTAAGCTTAATTTTAGCATGTTCACAATTTAAACAAGAGAATCTGCAATTCATCCAAATTTCAAACTGAATAAAAATAAATTTAATTTAAATCTTTTTGGATAGAATAAAAATAAAAATTTATTTTTTTTTTAAGTTTGATAATTGCCAGAAATATATTTTTTTAGGTGTAGGTGCGTGTGTAAGTAGTTTAAATACTCATACCCTTCCTTAGGTGATTAAAATTTAAATCCCTATAGAAAACATCGTCTTTCTTATTTGAAGAATATCAGCTCCACTGACTAGTCCAACAAATTGTAACTTTTTTTTTTAAAATTATGTGAAAATGCGATAAGCTCGACATCGGCATGTGACGTTTACCATCCGTCGCCAAGCAATTGTCAAAGTTAAATTTTATTTCACCGTTTTTAAAATATCTTTACAAAGTTTATATTATTTACACATTTTTTTTTAAAGCAGAAAATAAAAAATAAATGATTTTTTAAAAAATTATACAATGGTGGTGAAGGAAACTGTTTAAAAAAAATTTAATTTAAAGTAAAAAAATTCAAATCATTTTTAGGTTTATTATTTTTTGAGTTACAAAAATTATAATTATTCTGAATAATAAAATTAAAAAATAAAAGAAAAAAAATAAGAAATTGTTTTACTGTAGATTTTAAATTTAGTGTCATTTTTTTGGGTTTTTTTTTTAATGACCCAAGAAAAGATGGTCAGTTACAATTATCAATGTAAGCGTTTTTATTTTTTTTAATTAAAAATGTTACAGAGTTAATTTTTAAAATTATCTTTTTTTTTTTTCCAGGAGTTTAACAGAACTTACCTAATTTTTTTTGTTTTTATTAAGCACAGTTTTATTTTATTTTTTTTTTAAATATTCTTGTAATACTAACAGTTTTTTTTTTTTGTTGCTTGGAGTTTTTGTATGTTACAATTCAGAGCTGATTTTTAGGTAAATGGGGACCTTTTTTTTTTTTAAAAAAAAAAAAAAAAAGATTTTCTTTCCTCAAAGTCTTGTGCTTTTATAACTAATGTAAGTTAGGTGGGGTAATAAATATAAAAGAAAAATATTTATACCATGACTTAAGAAAAAAAAATATTTATAATAATTTCCATCTCTTGTGAATAGTTTCTGAAAGTTTCATTAAAATCTGACAATAATTTTTATTTTTCAAAGATTTTCCGAATTAACGACTGTCATTAAAAAAAATGTGCTAAAATTTGCTGTTATTTAGTTGTACCCTTGGACGCAAAGAGAAACAAGATTTTTTAATGAAATGAATGTTCTGAAAATGATGGAAATTTTTTTTTTAAATAATTAAAAATACTTTGTTTTTTCCTCAAACCTTTTGACTATTAAATTTTGTTTTCATCAAGTTTTGGGGTCATTTTCATCATGCTAAGCTCTTGTGGAGGACCCTATGTGTACATAAATTTATGTTTTATTTTAATTTATAAATTATTGTTTTAGTTTTACTTATGATTCAGTTTCTAAATTTCAAGCTTGTCTTATTTTTTTAACTTAGCTGTAAACTTTTTTTACATGTTTAAATTTTGTATTTTTCGAGGCCTCGGTGCGTTTGCTGGAGATAACGATTTTTATTATGAAAACATTTATTTTGCGTAAAAACCAAAAAACAACACGCCAAAAATTCAGGAGTTACGTAACGCTAAAAAAAGCAATAAACAAAAGACCAGTAAAAATGAAGACTCTTACAAACTTTTGCATACGATTCCTATATAAATAAAACATTACTTACTAATGTCAAAGGTGCTTTGTAAAGTCTCGGGGTTTTCCTGGCTGCAGCCGAAACAGCTCGAACCGTCGCCCCAACGGCATTGGAGGCCATGTTTGCAGTTTTGATTTTGATGGTTCTATTCGTCTGCAGAGGACATTTCATGTTCACCAAGACGTTTTTAGAGTTCTTCAGTCGAATAGCTTTTGGCAAACTTTTACTTTGTTTATTGCACAAATGTGCCACATGGCCTAAAAAGTAGATGAAGAAAATTGGTCTTCATCTGTCTTAAACTTAAACTTAGCTAGCAAGTTAGTTCGAACTAACTATAGTTCTTTTAGTTCTAATGTAAAAATATATACAGGGTTAGTCAATTCAAAATTATGTTAGTTAGTTAATAATTAACATTATAAAGTATTTTGCGGGCCTTTCCGTTGGCATCCACAATCCTCTGATTTGACGCCCTGTGATTTCTGCTTATGTTTTTTTTTTTTTTTTTTTACAGCAAGGTTCAGTCTGTACAAGGCCCGGGGGGCACTCGAAGTAGAGGGTATAGTGGGTTATCAGTTATGGTGAAGTGTATGAGTGTTGAAACAGATTAGTAGTTTGATTTGGCCTTGTTAGTTAGATAGCCCACCATAAGAGGGGTATAAAACAAGAAAATCAAATTGTAAAGTGAAACAACAAATTTATATACATATAAATCAATTAAGGACTCTGCAAATAAAATTAATGTATTTTGGTTGATACAAGTTCGTCAAAATGTTGCAAGAATGAGTTTATGTGTACGTAGGCAGGAACGTATGTGTATATGTATATATGAGCGAAGGGTAGGAATATCTTTGCAGTAATTGCTCAGTCTTAAAATGTTCTGTTCGTTTATCAAGTATAAAAGAGGTGAGGAAGAAAGGTAGAGATAATAATAACGATCGCTTGACGGGGCCGTGTTAATATGCTCGTCTCCTTCTCTCTGGTGACAGGCAAACTTAATCGTCTTTTATTTTGTTTGTGGGGCTCGAAAAGGTCATTTGGGAATTCACTCCCGGATATGCCCTTTCCATTGGACGACGAACAAACTTCGCGTCGGCTCACGAAAAGGTCCGTAACAGAATTTGTTTCTGAGAATTGAAGATTATTTGAATTTTGTTTTTAAACGTTTCTTAATTTTCTATTGACCGAAAAACATTTTGCATCAAGGTGTGAAATTTCACGAGTTTTGTTTTGGATTCACTTTTGTGTGTGTTAAGCAAAGTTTGTAAATTCGGGTCTTTTTAATTTCTAACAAAATCAATGAGTCAGTGCTTAGCATTTGAATTTTAAATCTAGATCTTGTTCTGTTCACTACAAGGGTTACGTTAAGGGGGTAGTTTATATGAATAGGAGGGGAAGATAAAGATTGAATCTAGACTTGAACAGGTTAAGATTGTAGCGATCGGGGAAACCTCTTCCATAGGCTGGTGGTCCGCGGGAACAAGCTGTTTGAGTGGAGCTTACTTCCCGCCGATGGAATACGGAGGGAATGTGGGTGATTTGCTACTATGTAAGTGACATGGTGGGTCCTAGCCGTGAAGGTTAGATCTGGTGGAATCAGGAGTTGCATTTCATCCGAGCACTTCCCGTGGTAGTAGTGATAGAGCAGTGAGATACTCGTCACATCCCGTTTGTGCGAGAGAAGGTTGGGGTGTGAAAAAAAAAATCTTCTCCAACAAGGACCCGGAGGCGCTTTTGAACTCTATCAAGACAGGAAAGTGAGGTCCTTAGCAGCTCCCGCACAAATATGGCAGAAGACTCCTCCATTTTCGGCCTGATCTGGCTCTCAAAGGTAAAGGACAGCACGATGAGTCAGGTACTTACTAAAACGGTACAAGGTACATTGATAATTTTACCAGCATTTTTCGCGATGGAGTTCCAGTTGAGGTCAGGTGTGAGTGAGGACCAACATTCTCTCAAGGCACGGCGATGGAATGTAACAAGTTTGGTTGTTGAGGCATTGAATGTGTAGGGTATATTTTATTTTATTTTACAGCGAGGTTAACCTTTTACAAGACCCAGGGGTAACTCGAGGTATTTATATATAATATATAAATAATATATATATATAATATACATATATATATATATATATATATATATATATATATATATATATATATATATATATATATATATATTCATATTTATATATACACACTTTTCACACACACACACACACACACATTTATATAGAGAGAGAATTTAAAGGAAAGCAAATAACTTAATTAATAATTTAATTTTAATTCTTTTTTTTGGTTTTGATTGTTCTAAAAAGGATTAAAAATATAATTTAATAAGAAAAATAATTTGGTTTTTCCTCTTAACATAAAGATTCTGACGATAAAACTTTGTTTTTATTAAGTTTGGGGCATTTTTCATCATGTGTGCTCATTTTTTTAAACTAATCTTTGAAGGCACCTAATCCCTAGGGAAAGTAAACATATTCTCTCAACACTAGTCACTTTTTTTTTTATCGTTGATGAAATTATCAATCATGGAAAAGGAAGATAAATTAATGATTTTTTTTTTTTGTCACAGTAGTTTATTGTTCGATTGAGTGCCTGTATAATAATGGTCAGACCGCGAGAGGCAAATTATTTAGAGGACAAATCTTCACCTCTGGTAATTGTTTTGTTTATATAACTCAGTTTTCTCCCCCACAACCATTCAGTTAGAAAGGAAGATCTTGTAGCGTCATGGGTAACTGGAAACTAGAAATATTTAAAGTAAGTCACTTATTCATTTTTGTACGCCATATTCCATGTGTTTTTTTCGTTCAAGATTTCTCATTAAAAAAATGAAAGAAAGAATTCACTATTCACTTGTAAACTTTTAATTTAAAACTGGTTTTTTAAAGGGCCCATATTTTTCAACGGTCAGTCTAGTGATAGTTTCGTGATGGTTTTTAGTTTATATATATTTTCGATAAATGCAACATAAACGTAAAAATAGCTTATCAGCTCTTTTTGCTTAAAAAGAAAAAAAAAAAAGGGGGGATACGATACCCTATTTTCTTAACGGACAGTCTAGTAAAAAAAAAAAGTCAATGATTTATTTTGTTTTGTGTTACAACTTCCTAATTTCACCTTAACAAACCCTTTTTTTTTACACAGTTTAAATAATAAACAGAGAAAAATAAAATCTTGTGGCATTGTTGATTTTAACGTCCGAAACATGAATTTTTAACTCCCTTATTTTCTTAACGAGCCTCATATTCTGAGCTCTCCTTTGAATTCGAAAAGTCACGTAGCAGAAATAAAACGAATTCCAAATTAAATTTATTTCAACTCATTTCGCCAATCTAAATAAAAACTGAAATTTAATTTAACCTCCACGGTGAAAAAAAAATTGAATTTAATGAAATACTTGGCACAACTTAAATAGACTGGTCCACTTGTTAAAAATAAAAAAGGGGAGATAATTTGAGCTTGACTAATACTGATGACCTGTCCTAGTGTTGCCATTGTCAGGTGGATGAAGTTTCGATCCTTGACGGAAGCACATTCTCTTAAGATTTCTCGAATGCACAGGCTGATAGACATATTACACATTGTTTAAAATAAAATAAAAAAATAATGGGGGCATCTGATTCAAGTACAGATATCCACTAATAAAGTTTGATAGCAGATTTTTGGTAACTAGTGGTCCTGTTTAACAAAAAAAAAAACAGAAAAAATTGATGATTTAAATTCTTTAAAGACTTCTGCTTATAAGTAATAAACACTAAGCAGTACAAAAATTAATTTCTCGAAATTTCATAAAATTAGATAAGTGGGGGTTTAACAGATGTGAAAAAAAAATATAGTTACCAAGAGTTTCTAAAAAAACATTTGTAAAATAATTAATTTGTGAATAAGTCCTGAAAGTTTCATTAAATCTGACAATATTTGATTTTTACAAGAATTTCTGCATTAATGTATTTTTCACTGCAAAAGGATGCTAAAATGTCCCATACTAATTTATGGTCAGCCCCTGACACAAGAAAAACAAAATTTTAACTAAAACTTTGAAGTTTCTAAGAAGGATTACAAAATATTTAACAAAAAAATACTTTGCTTTTTCTTAATGATAACAAAAGATTCTGATGATAAAACTTTGTTTCTATTAAAGTTTGGAACATTTTTTTCATCATGTATGCTCAATTTTAGTGAAGCTTTGGAGGTACACACACACACACACACACACACACATATATATATATATATATATATATATATATATATATATATATATATATATATATATATGTGTTTGTGTATTTGGATGGTTAATAAAATTTGAGAAATAAAAAAGACAACAAAATGATAAAAATATTGTCAATAAGACAGATGATATGTGCTGATCTACTACACATGAACATACATACATACATAAAATACAAATCACATACCATGCCAAGCATTCATTGGTTAATTAATCACCACTAGGTTATTATAGACAATTTACAAATTGCAGCAATGCGACAATTTTGTAATTGCTCTATTTTCATGTAGTCAGTTTTGTGGACTTTTGGGAGAAACAGATCACAGAAGCTTTCTTAAGTCTCCCCAAAGTTCGCTCGCTGATTGGTCAATGCTAACCAATCAGATCACATGCACGTCAAATATGAATAATAATGACAATGCTTTATCTAAGAAATTCACACAATTTCAGATTATTACATTGTAGGAAATTCATATTTTTGTTATATTAAAATCCAAATGTCTGAATTTCAAACAGTAATAAAATAAAAATAAAGAAAACATGGGTGTACCTGTTAAATAAATCATTTGTGTTTGTAAACATATGTACATGAATTCAAAAAGAAGTTTGGTTTGTTTTATGGCATATCAACCTCAATGGGTTATTTAATGCCGACAAGATTTTTATTGCTAGTAATATTTCTTTTTTTCAGAAATCTGTTGCTGGTAATATTTTTTCCAGAAATGTATTACTGATAATATTTTCTTAAAAAATTCAATACTCGTAATAAAATCTATTTTTACATATTTTGTCCCCAGCTTTAAGGTTAACTATTTGCCCATAGCTAGGACCCTAACAGGTGCTACCACCCCAGGTTAGGATGGACCTGGTAACACCAGCAATTAAGAGGTGGTTCCACGCTCCTCAAAACCTCCTGAGCAGAGGCCTTGCTGTTGGATGTAGTTTATCATCAGGATGCTCAAAAAGAAGTAAAAATAGTATTTAGTTCAGTTTAAGTCTGTTGGTAATTGGTACACAGTAAAACCTGGTGTTTAGAAAAGACTTTTAAATATTTGATGCACAGGAAAAAAAAACTTATCATTAGTGAAGATTCACTGTCTTTGTTGTTGTTGGAGATGATTCGTTCGAAGTCACCAACACAATTTTTTTCAATATGTGCTGGGGTGAGACAGTTGCATATTTGCTCCTTGATAGTAAAGATCTGTGATGTATTTTTAAGAAATCTTTCCTGAAAGTAGGCTCAGGAAAAATAGGGTTTTAGTTTTCTCTGTTATAACCTAGGGAAGGTTACTGAATAGAATAATCACACGAAGGTTGGTAATGAATGATAATACTTAGGACAAGAACAACACATAGAAGATTTGCAAAACGGTGTGTAGTAGTAGTCAACCGCTAGAAGTGAATCAAGTGAATTCCACAATGAATCTTCATCTGCAGGATATCTACTAACCGCTCCATGTGGTCAGATGTGGCACAAGGCCGAATTTAATGTGTGGTATCCAAGCTCGTAGGCTCGACCAAAAATTTCCCGTAGGGATGGGGTTGGGTAGCTGTTTCCCAAGACGGAACTCTGCCTTTGACATAGCCTTGTCTAGGGATCCTCTCTGCCCTGAGGCAGGGAGCTTGACCAGCAAAGCTGGAGATGAATCTTCAACTGTAGACTAACATACAGTATTTACTGCTGTATTTATGTGAATGGGTACATACCTGTTATTGTCCGTAGGTATTCTACAACACTCTGATTGGTCAAATATTTCACATGGTGCTAGGAGGTGTAAACAAGCAAATAAGATGAAAGAAAGATGTGTCAAATATGAATAATAATGACAAGGCTTCATCTAAGAAATTCACACAATTTCAGACTATTACGTCTTATTGCTACAAGGTGTAAAGAAGCAAGAGAAATAAGATGAAAGAAAGACGAGTCAAATATGAATAATAATGACAAGGCTTCATCTAAGAAATTCACACAATTTCAGACTATTACGTCTTATTGCTACAATGTGTAAACAAGCAAGAGAAATAAGATGAAAGAAAGACGAGTCAAATATGAATAATAATGAAAAGGCTTCATCTAAGAAATTTGTAGACTATTATTACATCAGTATTATAAGATATATGTAATGTATATTTTTCTCATATTTTGTGCCATTGAAAAAAGAAAATGAAACTGTTGTGTGATTGTTGATGTTCATGATTTGTCATCTCCTTTCATTTAGATGGCGGTCTATATGGGATTCCCTGTTGGTTTGTTCTATTATTTCAACCAACCCGCATTTTTTGAAAGTTGGATGATGGAAAAGCGAGTGAGTTGGAAAATTTTTTTCTTTCAGAACTGATATTTTCTTTTTTTTGTGCTAATTTTTTGGATAATTCTGAAAAAACTCTCATTAAAACATTTTTCTTTTCCCCATAAATTGTTTGAATTCGTCCTTTTTGTTGCTTTTCTCTATCTAGCTTTTTTTGGGGGTGTGGAGGTAAGAAAGATAAAGAGTGGCAAAGAAATGGTGGCAGATATAACTGACCGGTTCAGCTCATTTCCAGCAATGAGATGTTTCTAAGTTTTGTGTAAAAGGCCAAAATCTTGGGCCATCCTCTGGATTTTGAAGAATCTCCTAAAAATTGAAGGTTGCATGTCTTTTTAAAAATTAATATACATGCTCACACTTCATCAGAGAGACTTTCTCTCCTTGAAGTATTTTATCATAAATTTAAGGATAAGTGGGAAATGACTGGATATTCAGTCATAAACTGCTATGGTTTCAAACTCTCACCTGCTTTCTTTGTAAGAAATGAGTTTGCAGGTTAGTTTCGGTGTCCACCATTTTTGACAAGGCCCAGACATTTAGGAGAACAGGCATTTTTTGGGTTGTCCTTTCATACTTTTTTAGAAATCAAATTAAAAAATGCAGGATTTTTTTTTAAAACAACTATTTGTGGCCTTTGAACCAAGGTCCACAGGTTCTGACATCAATTTCTGATTATGAAACTGGTTATTAACTAACTTGTGTAGTAAAAAAGATAATCACCTACCTCGAAAAGGAGTTCATGTCTTGTGTGCGATCTGCCAAAGAAAAAAAAAAATGACCAAAAGTAGTTAGCAAAAAACTACTACTTGAAGTATCAGAATCTATGCTAATGTTCTTTCCTCCCCTGAATGGCATGGCCAATCGGAAAAATTGCTTGGTAAATAAAAGCCATTGTTTTTTGCTTATGAGAGGAAGATTGTTTCTGACCTTGGTGGATGAACATGCTTTTATGCTGGTGAGAAGTGAAGGTTGGATTTGTGACCCCATTTTGTCATTTCTATGATGCCTGTTGGACTGTTACGGCTGACTATCGTTCAAACTGATTTGGCTACAAGTGTTGCAGTTGAGAGACAGAAGAAGCTTATTGCAGGCTTCTATTGCTACTATAGTTTAGTTTTTTTTTTCTTTTCTTTACTATAACAATTTGGCATGTGTTTTATGCAAAAATGGTCATGTGCACAAGTCAATTAGATTAATTTTTGGCTTTTTGAAACAATTCACACCCTAAAATTAATCAATTTTGCAAAGTTAAGAGCACAGAAGAATGAAATATAGGCCACACACATTCAAATTCTTATTTGAACCCAAGTTAATATCAATGAAGATTCATCACTCAGATTGGTAGCTATAGGTGAATTAACTGTCTTTTTTTTTTTTTTTTACCTGATCATTAAAAACAGGGAAAATGACTGAATGAATGACAGTCATTTTTTATCCCCCACTCATCATTAATAATACCAGAATTAATGCATTAACCGCATAAAGTTTTCTTTAAATTTTTGCCTAATCTACCTAACTGGCTAATGGGGTAATCTGGGATTGGTGAATTTTAAATTTAAGGTAACCCTTTTCTAAAAAATACAACATATACAAATGAGATAGAAGGTACAGTTGAAAATTTTGGTGGCATATAAAGAGGGGGTAAAAAGGGCTGAAGATGCTAACGTAGTAAGAAAAACAAGATTAAAGAGCAAATAACCTACACTCTTCAGTAAATTAATTGAAACAACCACTTTAGTTTCCTTTCTTTCACCATACGGTCAGTTTTAGACCCACTAGAATGACAGGGTGTAATTGATTTCTATTTTTTTCTTCCGATTAGGCCATTTACAGTGGTATGCAGTAATATGAATCTATTTTCAGGGTGTATGATAAAATTTGTTTGGCCTTGAAAAATATTGTGTCATCCATGATTGCATCAGATTTTTATCACGCCCAGACACTATTGTCTTGACTATTGATTAGTTGTTCTATGGCCATTGTCTGTGATGAAATTTGTAGCGCTGCATGAACACACTGGCAAACCTTTCCAGTAAGTAAATCAAAGTACTATTGACTGACTTGGAAAGTCTCCTGATTTAAATCTGGGGTCAATCTGCAAGGATTGACTTTGTGGAGTGGACATATGAAGTACTAACATGTGCACTGGGTCATGTTTCATTAGAAAACTATGAAAGAAAAATAAATAATGGAATTCATTTTGTTTCAATTAATTTGCACAAGGGTGTACTTAACGAGTTTTTGTGAATGTATGACAAAGCGAGAGCAAAAGACAGAAATTTGTGGAGTGAAATCATGCAGTACATGAAACAAGTAATTCCATAGACATATTCCAACATTAGAATGAGAAAATGGAAAAAGTTCTGTGTAATGCATTTCTTCCTCTATAAGGACTTCATCAGACTAAGGTGATGGTTTTGTTGATGGAATTATACGTATGTGTAAGAAAGGGAAATATAAAACCGCAAATGTCAACAAAGTGACTGACAAAGTTTTTGTTGGTTGAAATAGGTCTATACCCCATATGCAGGGAAAGCTGAAAATGTTGGAATTTTGAAACTTTTGATTTTCTTCAGATGTGTCTGGGCACGTAGTTTAGCTGATTTCATTCAGTTTCCTTATGCTTTTGTTTTTATCACTTTACTTAATTTACAAAGAAAACAATGTAGGAACCTAACCTTATATATATAAAAAATTTTTTTATAAAACTCCCTTTTCAGTCCTATTTTAGTTTCATATTAACACTTCATAATTCATATGATCCCAATTCAATGTCATAAGGTTATTATCCAGGTTTGATTTCATAAAATCTCTTCCCTTTAAGACAAATACCTTTCACCCTCCCCTGATCACTTTCTCATGCCTTTTGTCTGACTGAAACATTGAAGTGGATAAATTCAGTATTAATTTTTTGAATGTTGCCACAGTTAAATTTCTAATTCCGATGCAAACTCAGTCTGTATGCCAAGGTTGAATAAGACTGATAGTTTTTGTTGGTTGAAATAGATCTTTACTCCATATGAGGTAATTTTGAATTTTATAATTTACTACTATTTATTTGCTCTGTATAATAAATACACTGAGCTCTTTTTGTGAATCAGTTCTGATATTTCATATTACTAGGATCCACTTGGACTATATACCAAAAGATTTATTACCTTTACTAATATTTATATATATATATATATATATATATATATATATATATATATATATATATATATATATATTGTCATCCACAGACTGTTTCACAGCTCATAAGTGTAACTAGACAACCGATTGACTCAAGCCGGGATGGAAACTTGACTGATTTGGTATCAGTCAGAAATTTTACCCCTAAGCCATTGGTGCACGGCAGGGATGAAGGTGACTTTAGATGTATTTATTTTTAGATAAACATGCCAGTGACTAGAGAACTCGATTCATCTTAATGAAGAGTCTTGCATCAGCAGCAGTAATAGTCACTGTTTACAAATTTGTTTTTCTCCCCGAAGAGCTCAACCGAAATAATTTTTTCAGGAACATATGTGTATATACCGCCACACACTTAAACATATACATATAGACATACAAGAACAAATATATATATATATATATATATATATATATATATATAT
Source organism: Acanthosepion pharaonis (assembly GCA_903632075.3). NCBI lineage: Eukaryota > Metazoa > Mollusca > Cephalopoda > Sepiida > Sepiidae > Acanthosepion > Acanthosepion pharaonis. Next base: position 2,751,900 of record CAHIKZ030002401.1, read on the forward strand.
ATACATGCACCTAAAATTAGGAAACCAGCTGATTCTGCTGCCTTGGTTTCACTCTTTCAGTATCTTTAATCGATTTCAGTCAATTGATTTTCTCTCTTTATTTTTTAAAAATAAAAAATTTATGAACAATATAGTTTTAAAAAAATGAATACGTGCATGACGTGAGGTGTGATAGCAGGTGAGGAGTAGGAGGAGGAGGGGAATTCCTCTTCCTTCTCCTCCCTTCATGTTGTGTGCTTTATTCATTAAAATTATTAGCTTGACTCACATTTACTGAGTACGCATTTTGACCAAAACAGTTGACTAAGTAGGAACTTGTGAAGCTGATTGATTTTATTATTTATTTTTTTTATTCTTTTACAGAAAGTCGTATTTCCTCAGGATTTATTATCGAGTGTAAGTTGAAACTTTTTTTACTACTTTTTTTCTGAAATTACGGTGAGGCATGTCATCATTATTATCCTGAAATCTGTTCAGTCGAGTATCCTCATCTTGGTTGGTACAGTTGCTGTGTTTCAGCCATTGTAGCCAAATACCTTCTGTCAGTGTCTGTCATATTCAGTAACCTTTTGTGAATTCTGAACATGAAGGTAGTTTTCTCTTCCCACTGTCATGCTGGGGTGTGTCTCCTAACTGTATTAAGTATGTGTGGATGGTGAAATGGATAGTGGCTCAAACTGTGAAATTGGAGAGCCGTATTCAAATTTGAGTGGAGTTGGTTGCATTCACTTATGCACAAATACCCTTGCAGAAGGTATGAATACATCTATTCCCCCAGATATGGGTTAAATAGTATGGTTTGTATCTGGGAAAATCATTATCTCTAATACATTGTTCAAATTTCAAAAAAAATATTCTTACAATCTAAAATGTTTCAGCTTTACATAACTCACAAAGGGTTGATAAACTGTATGAATTTTCCAATGAAAATGGAGATCAACTGCCCTCTGTGAGATCAGGTTGAGATCATAGACAAAAAACACCATTGGAAAATTTGTAAACTTAAGGAATCAGCGCATATGCTAGGCCACAAAAATCTCCTGAGCCGACCAAGCATAGAAATGAATACAATATGGGAACCAGTAATAAGGAATGCCAGAGAAAAAGCGATAATAACAACAAATGTTGCAATATGAGCTCTGGTAAAAACATGAATTGATAACGGCAAAAAAATTGCAATATGAGCACTGGTAAAATATGGTTGCTGATGACATTGGGTTTATAATACCCAGAAATTCATACACAGATGTCCTCAAGGACACATGGCACAGTAGATAAAGGTGTTGGTTAGATCCAGTGACAGGACCCAAAGAGTGTGAGTTCAATACCCGGTTAAGGCAGTGGAGAATTTGGAGACTTAACAGGAGACAACTGACAACAGTGAGCAAAATAAAGGGTTCAGTTCGACATTCCAACCACCCGAAGATGGCCGAAGCGTACAATGGCCAAAACGTTGTGATAAACATGGCGATAAAGATGAGGACAATAGTCCGAATAATGTAAATAGTATATGATAAACTACATCTGATTTTGAGAAGTGTGGAACCACCTCTTAATTGCTGGTCCCAATTAATTGCTATGGGCAACTAGCTGGGACCAGCTATGAAAGTATAAAAATACATTTTAATACCAGCAATACATTAAAAAAAAATATATTATCAGCAATAAAAAATCTTGTTGGCATTAAATGACCCACTGAGGTGTTGATATGCTGTAAAACAAATCAAACCAAACCAATCACTTATTTTTCATTGACATTATCAGTTATAGCAAATTAATTCCATATGGGAAAGTGATCTCTACCCCCCCCTTATATATTTTGATATCAGAAATAAAAACAGAAACAAAAAGCAATAGTAAAAAAAGAAAAAAAAAGTCATTAACCTTGAGTTATTTCCAAATCTTAGTAATTTTTCTTTTCTTTAGAATTGGAGATTTTAAAAAATGACATTATCCATATCTCTTGTCTTGTGCTTCAAGTTTAACACAGTGATGACCAGAGATTAATAACAAAATCTGACTTTATATAATTGCCAATTTAAACAATAAAAAATTTTCTTGAGTCTGTTTATCACCCCAACTGAAGTTTTAACGTTGTTTTCACACTAAAAGTACCAAAAAGTATTGCTACGAATAATCTATTGTTGTTTTCACACTAAAAGTACCAAAAAGTATTGCTATGAATAATCTATTGTTGTTTTCACACTAAAAGTACCAAAAAGTATTGCTACGAATAATCTCAATGTTGATGATTTTAGTAAGTATTGCTGCACAAGTTTGAAAGCATTGAGTACCAAATGAAGAATGAACTCGCTACTCAGTTGTAATTGATCTAGTAAGACAAATTTGCTAACCATTACAACACACCAAAGTGGTTCAAAATGATTTGTTAAGTGTAGCTTAGATATGGCACAAGGTCAAAAGTGTGCAGCATTTGGTAAGAGTCAAACTCATGGATTTAACAAGACAAGTTTGCTAAAAACTACACCATGCCGAAATACCCATAACCGCGATGTTTCCTCTTGCAGCTAAAAATGTATCAGGAAATACCAAGCACTCAATAACTTGTAGTCGACTCATAATAAAACTGCAACCATGCTTATCAATTCATGTTATAACATTTACATTTAAATGGCAACGCCTAACGGATTCAAGGGAGAACACTTCTACTTAACATTTACAGAGTTACTTCCCTTTGAAGCTCGTTAACTGTGTAACTTGAACGAAAAATACACGATTTAAAAAAAATACACAAACCGTTTATCAGTTGGTATCCTCATATTTGCGTTTAAGAAAAACGTAAAATGAAATATTTACTAAATAAAAAATACTAAAATTTACTAAATAAAATTGATACAAATTCTACCAATTCTTTTAGTTAATTACATTGAAATGTCCTTTTTTTATTGATTCGTGACACGAAACGCGTTTTAAAAGAATTGTTTTCCTTCTGTAAACTCTTTTTAAATATATATTTTATTTATAACTGAATATATGACAAAGTGGGAAAATTTTTTGTGAGACACGTTTCGTCCTTTAAAAACGAAGATGAAAGTTAATTAGTAATAATGGCTGGGAATACGGAATCTAATGAAGAGTAAATCCTAATCCAAAATGAATAATAAACGTTGACAACGCCTCATCTAATAAAAAATGTAGATGAAAGTAAATACTAGTCACAAATTAATAATTGTTGTGATTACATAATTTAATGAAGAAATATTCCATTCTGTATCTATTTGTTTTACGACAACATAGACGCTTTTAGTAAAGCGTATTTGAACAATTGTTTATAATTGTCTTGATTTTTGTTTTCTTCTTTCAGAAAGAACAGATCGAAAATGTGAAAAAAGTGATGGAAGAGAAACGAATCGCAGAATGGGAGCAGATGACAAAATAACTAGAACCAAATTTAAGACCTTCCAAACTTTACTGCACAGAGAAAATTCCTTCCAATGAGCGGACAATGAAAAGAGAATGAATGTGCATTTTGCATGTCCAGAAAACGGGCTTTGTGGCGGCCATTTTTATTGGCTGAACAAAAGGAGAAGTGACTGTACGAATGTGTCACTTTCCCCAGCGCTGATTATCAGTTGGAAAACTGAAAAAAATATTTCTTTGCCAGATGAATTGAGAAGGACATTATCGTCTATATTTTGTCTTGGTGTGATAGCCTGTTAATGTTCAACATTGAACGCATTGTCTTCTATTTGCTCAGAGGAGGTTTAATTTTTGTGAGAAATAAATGGGGTGGGATGAAGGGAAGCTGATCACTGGGTTTTATTTTTTTTATATGGCTAACATTAATTATTAATCAATTATCGTTATTATGGCGTTATGTAATGATATTTGTCCTCTTGTAAAAAGTAGGGAAAATTTTTGTGAGGAATAATTTTTCTAGATTACCATTCATTAAGACTTTGTCAAGGCATGACATTTGATAGAATCTGAAAATATTGATTTTTTTTTTTTTTATTTTTTTTTTTTAAAAAGTGTTTTGAGTGCTCTTGTTGATTAATATTGGTACAGTGCAAAATTAATCCTTGACTTTTGACAAAGTTATCTGTTATGAATATAAAAAGACATTTTTTAAAAATTTTTTTAAAATCTTTTTTGCGAACAGATTTCTTTCAAGTAAAGACAAATAAATATATATTTTTAATTAAAAATAAAAAATTTGCATAAATTCATTAAGGTCTGATCCATGTGTTCTTCATTTAAGATAAGTAATTATATCCCCAATGTGCTTCCAAAAAATTACCACCCACATTATTATTATTTTTTTTTATTTTTTTTTTTGTTTTTTTAGAAATGTGTATAAAAAAAAAAAAAAGAAAAAGATTAAAACGATATTATATTATAAGTTTAGATATAAATAACATAAGCAGAATTTCAAACTTGACATTTTAAAAAAAAAAAATATCTATATCCAGATAATTATGCAAAATATCAGGGATAGATTTGTGACTGTATTTATATTAGGAACATTACCCACACTTCTAAATTGATAAAAAAAATCAATATTTTTTGATTTTGACAAATGTTGTGGAAGGCTTAATGCAGGCATGGGCAGCCTTTTTTGAATAGTGGGGCTGCATGAAGTACAGTATGTCATAAGCAGTACGTCATAAGCAAGTCGCACTACTAGACAAATTAAATTAAAGATAAATTTTAATTAAAGATATCGCAATAATTTCCCCAACAAATGCATCTGCTTTTGGGGAAATTTTCTTTTTGTTTGTTTTTTTTTTTTTTTGTTTTTTTGAGAAAAGATTCCTTTAAAAAAAAAAATTGAAGCCTTGTTATAATATTTATTATCAATGAAGACAATTTGATTAACATGCATTGCTGGATGGGATTTGTTTCTGATTCCTTCATTTGAGTAGACAAAAATATTTACTTACATTATTTCGACTGTTATCTTCATTGCCATATTCATAATGTTTCATGTTGTATGCTCTGGCCTTCTTCAGGTGACTGGAATTTTGAACTGAACCCTTTATTTTGTAGATTGTTCTAGTTCCACATGCCATACCTCTTCTGGATGTCTCAGTTATTTCCCTTTAACTCAACTCTCCAAGTTTTGGTTCACCACTGCTGTAGCCTGGTATTGAACTTGCAACTCTTTGGGTCTAGTCACTGGATCTAACAAACACCTTTATCCACTGGGCCATGTGGACATCTGTGTATGAATTTCTGGGACTTATAAACCTAATGTTTCTGCAACCTTTTTTACCAGTGCTCATCCTAACTTGGAGAGTTGAGTTAAAGGGAAATAACTGAGACATCCGAAAGAGGCATGGCACGTGAAACTAGAACAGTCTACCCTGGTGGACGAAATAAACGATTCAATCACCTAAGAAGGCCAGAGCATACAACGGCTGAAATGTTGCGAATATGAGAATGAAGACGAGGATAACAATCTAATAATGTAAATAATGATAATACCTCATATCAGAGATATAGACAGGAAAAATATTTGTAAAAGAAGCTGTTTCTGAAGCAAAAGATGTTTACACATCAGGGGTCAGTTGGATTAGGATTTTAACCTTTAGCACCCTACATTATTAATATTATTTCTCTTTCTACTTCTTTCTTTTTCAAGGACTCTCAGTTGGAGTATCCTTATTGTTAATTTCACTCAAAGTTGTTTTCTGTTGCCATAGCAGGATATGACAACACAACTATGAAATGCAAATACACTGTTGCTCAGGGATCAAAGTCACATTCAGTGGAAGGACAAACATTTTGTACAGCAAATGAAGTCAGATACAGCATGATGGAAGTTAAACTGGTAATTTAAAGATTTGATTAGGATTTGAAATCAATTTCAGAAATGAGATTGGGTTATTTCTAACTAAAATTTAACTAATCCCTTTGTAAAAAGTAGGGAGACATTTTTTTTTTTTCATGACTAATTTTTCTTGTTTAAAAAGAATGTTTTGTCAGAACATATTTATTCAGATTTGAAAGAGAAAAACAATTCCTAATTGTAAATGGGTGAAAAATCAAAAATCTTTATCTCGGTTACAAATGTTGTGAATACAATTCAAATTTTACATTTGTAAATAAAAACAAGGGAAAGGTACCATTTAAAGACGTTTGAAATAATGTTGAGATTATTTTGGAGTTCCAATTAAAATGATAAAATATCAATAATTTTTTATTCTGACAAATTTGCTGATTCTAGGAAGGTCTAAGGAAGTAAAATATTAGTCTTGAAAATAAAAAAAATTCCTTAACAAAGGTATTAGTTATGTTTAGAAGTCCCAATTAATTACCAAATAATATCAGAAAATTCCTATGAATTTTTGCTGATAAGAAATTTAAAAATTCTCTAAAATTGAAAACTTTGCATAATCAATTTCAACCAGAAATAAAACCAGTTACTTTTAAATACAGCCCTTAAAAAAAAAAACAAAAAAACAAAAAAAAAAAAAAACAAATTTGAAAATAAAATGAAAACATATTTGACTCATAGAAAATATATATTATTGTCAATCTGGAAAATGTTTTGGAAATTGATAAAATTATATAATAAATATTACAGAAGAAGCACTTAAAAATATTCCATTAATTAATTACAAAATGACTTCTGAGAATTCTATCAGAAACTTAAGGGATTTTTACAATTAACGTATTTTCAGCGCAAAATAGCCTAAAGAATTCACATATACATCTAATGTTCCCTTCTTGAAATGAAATATATGAAATCAATATAAAGATAATATCAACAAATAATGATTATACAAATATAATAACACAAAATATAAATATAATATAATATATATATATATATATATATATATATATATATATATATATATATATATATATATATATTTTTGTGACCCTGGGTTTCATACTGTTCTGATCATCAGAAAATAGTTTAATTTTTAAAAATTGGATCTATTTATGCCTGTTTGTGTTTTGTTTGGTGGTGGGAGGGGGGAATTCTCCTTTGTGTTCATTTGGGATGACACTCAATAATATGTTAGCTCTATCACTGATATTGATCACTTTTCAATAAGTTCTGCACATATAAAATTATATATATATAAAATGGACTCTCCTGTCATTTTTGACATATAAGGATCGGACAACCAGTTGATTTGGTTATGAATTTTTGTATATAAGTCATGACCATCCTACATTCCTGCAGCCCTGATCTAACTGGCTGTAAATTAGGATCTTGGGTATCCTATCCTGTCATCAGACATTATCAAGGCATGGCCAGTCCACTGTAACAGACTGTATGAGAAAAGTTTTCTTTATGCTAAGTGTAAGACCAAATGCTTTAAATGGAGCAAAGAAACGAAAAAAGTATGTCCTCCGCGTAGAGAGTTGGTTTCTTCGTTGCTACTTGTTATACTGTGGCGAATGAAATTTTTTTCTTCCATCGAATGAATTCGAATCTTCGTCGCCACTTGTTATGGTCCGGTTCGTTGTACCACGGTGATAGTCAAAGGTAGGACCAATAAACAAGAACTCGAACACAAGTATGGAATAACACAGATATATTACAAACAGGAATATATACAGAGAAGTAGAAGAGTTAGTACGAACAATCAGGTTTAGTAGAGAGAACAATGTAGTTTCGACCAGTATCACTATTCCAATGTCTTGCAGTAATTGTCTGAACGCGACTCTGTTTCAGACTGCCTCTGACTCGGCTCTTGACTCGACTTGAACTACTGACACACTTGAACTACTGACTGACTTGAACGACTGACTATATTCAGTCTCCCCGCCACTGGGGCAACATGTGACACAAGGTCGGTTATTTATTGTGGGTTCTCCGAGCCCGTGGGTTCGGCCCAAAAATATGCCCATTGAACTCGTATAAACGGGCTTAGGGCCGGTTTACCTCCCCGAACGAGACTCCGCCACTCGGCGTAGCCTCGCTCGGGTTCCTCTCCGCCCGAAGGCAGAGAGTTCAACCGAACAGTCGCTCAGGACTCGAACGACTGACGATATTCAGTCACCCCCTCCCCACGAGGGTGTCATGTGGCACAAGGCCTTTTTAACGTGGGCATTCCGAGCCCGTGGACATTCCGAGCCCGTGGGCTCGGCCAAAAATATGCCCATTGAACCCGTATAAACGGGTTCAGGGCCGGTCTACCTCCCCGAAAGAGACCCCGCCCTTCGGCGTAGCCTCCTTCGGGTTCCTCCCGCCCGTAGGAAGAGAGTTCAACCGAACAGTCGCTCAGAAAGTACTGACTCGACTGACTGTCTCCTTGCCTACTCCTGAGGCGCAGTATTTATCAAGTATGGTATAGTCCATTATTATTATTATTATTATTATTATGGGTAAGATCCCATAACAGTAAGGAAGGCAGTGGGCTAGCAAGGTCTGACTTGATGGCTCTTTCTCAGTCTTGCCAGACCATAAAAACACGTATCCACCTTTTTTTTCTCACTAAGTTGAGAATTGCCATCCAGATGTGTTTTAATAATTGCCGCTATGTCGATGTTATACTTCTTCAACTCGAGAGACACAAGAACTGTTTTACGCACCTGGTGCAGAATCATTGTCTTGGAAAGTGCAGACATTCCAGGTTCCAAAATGAAAATTCTTCTTATATTTCTTATCATTCCTGCTGTTTCGACTGCATCATTAGATAACCAGACAGCTGCAGCGAGCTGCCAAGTCACCGTGTAAGCAAGCAATATTTAGGGCTCTTTTTTATCACCCCTTCCCACAGTAGGGAAAGCAGTGCAGATCCCAAATACGGCTGCTTTGTCACCGATGGAGGACACGGACATCACAATTGTCCATGGGTTTGTGAAAGAACGGCCATCACCCATCGGTCTGCCACTGAGTAGAGCTCCAGCTAGAACCTTCCAATAATATCCTTTACCTGACTCCGTCGCCTTCACTCTCTCGCCAGCGGACCTTGCAAGTGAACTGTGTGGATAAGAACGAACGAATCAGGTGAAACCGCCAGAAAATACACACACACATATATATATTAATTATAATAATAATTATTATAATTATAATTAATAATAACAATTAGTAATTATAATACAACGTAATATAAATATAATAAAAATGTGTATGTGTGTGCACGCGCATTTGTATGTGCGTTCCCTAATGAGAAACGCGTTTTAATGGCAGATCTACATTCTAGCGTGATTACGGAAAATAGGAAAAAAATGATAGAAAATATGCGTGTATTTATAGGTTCAAAATGTGTACCCTAGTAGCCTTTTTTTTTTTTATTCTTTTTAATTTTTTTTTTTTTTTTTGTGGGGTTAACTCGACAGGAGTGGATTATCACTTTTTTACTCCTATAAAATTGAGTGGTTCTAACTTCCGTTCCTTACGAAAAAAAAGATTGTGCTTCAGGAGGACTCCTTATATATATATATATATATATATATATACGGTTGCATTGATACTAGTTTGTAACTCCGACTTCACGCTTTCCAGACTTTGCCTGAAGATCGCAAAATCGTGAAACCGGGGTTACAATGTACTATCTATGCAACGGCATATATTAGCTTTATCACAGATATTGAGCACTTTCGGCTGAATACCACACACACACACACATATAACAACGGATCTGTGGAAAGCTCTGATCGTCTACATAAAGGGCATGGCATTAAAAAAGTGGCACAAAACCAAATACCCTGTAGGAACCAAATAAATGTTCATTTTAGCGTCGCATTGGTACAATCTTTTTCGTTTCTCTTTATGCGCACGTTTGTAAATTTTAAAAGCTTTGTATGAGAGGATGGGACCAAAATGCAAATTACAGATTAGAGATACCAAAATCAGTGAAAGGTCTAATGTATCCTAATCCTTAAAAATTACCCCCCACCCAATTGGGTACTCGGAAATTTGGCCGACGGACATTTAACCGAATGGATATTTAGCCGAAAATGTACTGACATACTTACATGTATGTCACACTCTTTAGCGTTTTGTACTACATATTTTTACTGTATTAATTTATATTTTTTTTTGTTTTGACAGGCTTTTTAAAAAATCTATTTTGTATATATTAAATTTTACTTCAAATATTACTGTAAGATGATAAGTATTTTGAGAAAACTCACATTTTACTACAGCAAAAATCTTAAGCATTTATGATATAAAAGATCTTTCAATTTCGCTTTTAATGATCATTATCTTAAAGGGATGAACTAGCTTTTATCTTACTGTTAAATACGAATTTAAATAATTAGGTGCTACTTTTTTACCCAATTACACTCAAATGTTTTAAAAAAATATTAATTTCAATAAACAAATATTGGAATAAGGAAACTTTTAATTTAGATTTAGTAATTTAATCACTTGAAATTCATTAGTAATTATTCTACCTTATAATACTGCTAATTAAAATAATTAAAGTATTCCTTGTTACTATTTTTACTTGTACTTTTTCGGTGTAATGTCCGTTCGGTCAAATGCCTCTCTGCCAAATGTCCGTCGGCCAAATGTTCGGCCACGACCCAATTGCCCTTGTTTCGTTTGGCACCATCCAACACGAGGGAATTGGTTCATGAGATAAGTTTGTTGACCATAGAAGTCCTTATAATATGATTTATAAGTCACTGTCGTAAAGCAGAGTACTAAGGACATATGCCTGGAATACCTTTAGTTTGGTCCACAAGGTCAGCTGACTGTTGTTCCATACTCTCTTGCTCAATCTGGCTATCATTGCCACTGCTTTGGCGATGCGTTTGTTAATTTCTATGTCAATCGATAGGCCGGTGGTTGTGGTAGGACCCAGGTGTGTGAAGTGATCTGCACCGCGTCATTGATAAAGATTGATGGAGATGCAGAAACATCTTGACCCATGACGTTTTTGTTTTTATGTTATCTTCAATCTTTTTTTTGTACAAAGCTACCCCAAAATGGTGAGAAAAACCACTTACCGTAAATTATCTGATACGAAGATTTAGATACCGAAATATGGAAATCTTGTTCGGTGTGCATGGTCAGAGCTGAGTCATTAGCTGGTGAGTAAGGTATGCACCTTGGTCTTTGCCCTCAGGCGGACCAAGTTGGATAATTTACACTTGCTTCTTTTGTGTAAGTATACGTCTTATGCCGAACAAAGTTGGTTCTAAAACGCATCGTTGTTTTACGCCACTCTGTATCGTGAAAGAAGGTGATAATGCTCAGCAATTATCGGGGACAGCCAATTTTTATTCGTAACTAAAACAGACCGGCTAACAAAGTCGAACGACTTTGAGAGATCGATGAATGGCGATGTATAGTGGCATTATCCTCATTTCTCCTGGAGCCGACGTCCTGGGTATGACGATAAACTACATTCGGCAGTAAAGCCTCTGATCAGGTAGATTTGAGGAGCATGGAACTACCTCTTAATTGCTAATGTTTCCAGGTCCACCCTAACCCGGGGTGGTAGAACCTCTCAGGGTCCCAGCTATGGGCAAATAATTAACCCCTAAAAGGGGGTCAAAACACTATGAAAATACAAAAATAGGTTTTAATACCAGCAATACTTTTTTTGGAGAGAAAAAAGAGAAGAGATTTACAATAAAGCTTAACAGAGAGATATCCCGGTAGATATTCCAGCCATTGTGGTCGCCCTTGTTTTCCATACAGGGTAATTCGCTTGGCATTGCGCATGTCCTGAAGAACCTTGCCTTCTCTTCAGCAGAGACTCAAGACCATCGAGGGGAATTAACAGGAGATAATTGATAACTGACATCCATTAAAAACATGGCACGTGAAACTAGAACAGTCTACCCCAGTGAGCGAAATAAAGGGTTCAGTTCGACATTCCAACCACCTGAAGAAGGCCGGAGCGTACAACGGCCGAAGCGTTGTGATAAATATGGCGACAAAGATGAGGACAATAGTCTGAATAATGTAAATATTGTACATAATACATCATCTCAGAAATATAGACAGATACTGAAAGACCGAAACATTGTAATAAATATGGCGGCAAAGTTAAGGTAATAACTTAATAAATAATAATTTATATTATTATTTATTTATATATTTATAATATTTATTTAAATATTTGTCAGTTATCAGTTATCTCCTGTTAATTTCACTCTGAAAGTTCTCCACTGCCTTAACCGGTAATTTATTTATATTAATATTTATTATATATTATAAATTTATATATTTATTTATTATTATTTATATTAATATTTATATAATTATAATAAATAACTTAATAAGGCATATAAGGTAAATATTGTACATAATACCTCATCTCAGAAATATAGACAGATACTGAAAGGCCGAAACGTTGTAATAATTATGGTGACAAAGCTGAGGACAATAGTCCGAATAATGTAAATAGTGTACGTAATACCTCATCTCAGAAATATAGACAGATACTGCAAGGCTGAAACGTTGTAATAAATATGGTGACAAAGATGAGGACAATAGTCCGAATAATGTAAATAGTGTACATAATACCTCATTTCAGAAATATAGACAGATACTGAAAGGCCGAAACGTTATAATAAATATGGTGACAAAGATGAGGACAATAGTCCGAATAATGTAAATAGTGTACATAATACCTCATCTCAGAAATATAGACAGATACTGAAAGGCCGAAACGTTGTAATAAATATGGTGACAAAGATGATGACAATAGTCCGAATAATGTAAATAGTGTACATAATACCTCATCTCAGAAATATAGACAGATACTGAAAGGCCGAAACGTTGTAATAAATATGGTGACAAAGATGAGGACAATAGTCCGAATAATGTAAATAGTGTACATAATACCTCATCTCAGAAATATAGACAGATACTGTTCTATCCATCATCTTATTTGTTTGACTTTTTTCGTAATTAATTTCCTTATCTTTGATTTCAGGGGCACAGGCATCTTTGTTGGTTTGCCAGTTGCTTGTCCTCGTACATCTTGCGGATGTTGCCGTTGACCGAAGCCTGTTGGGTGCTATCTGACAGATGGAACCAGTTGTCATTTGCACAGCGACGTGCAGTTTGCTGGGGCTTGCTACGCACAGTTTTCAGAGTCTCTAGATTTTGCTGGCTAGGGTCACGCTTGAATCTAATCAGCCTGCTGCACTTAGCGTTGATGACCGGCTCTAATGCGAAGATGCCAGCCTCAAACAAGTCTTTGTTCTTGTGTATCTTCTTTGCATAGGTTGAAATTGCAGCATTGTAGATTTATGTGTTCCGAAGGGAGTTCCATTTGTCTTTTACGCACTATGAAGTGTCTCCACAAGCTTCTCTGAGAACTTTTTTTTATCAGGATAGGCAATCTAGAGTTAATTCTCAACTGGTTTGGTTTGGTTTTTGTTTTACGGCATATCAACACCTCAATGGGTTATTTAATGCCGACAAAATTTTTATTGCTGGTAATATTTTTTATCTATCTATCTATATATTAATTTGGTTTGTTTTGTTTTACGGCATATCAACCTCAAAGGGTTATTTAATGCCAACAAAATTTTTATTGCTCGTAATATCTATCTATCTATCTATCTATCTATCTATCTATCTATCTATCTATCTATCTCAGTATATATTAATTTGGTTTGTTTTGTTTTACGTCATGTAACCTCAATAGGTTATTTAATACCGACAAGATTTTTATTACTGCTAATATTTTTTATCTATCTCAGTATATATTGGTTTGGTTTGGTTTGTTTTACGGCATATCAACCACAATGGGTTATTTAATGCCGACAACTTTTTTTTTTTATTCCTGGTAATATTTTGTTTTGTCAAAAGTCTAATTCTGGTAATATTTTTTTCCTCGAAAATGTATAGCTGGTAATATTATTTTAAAAAATGTATTGCTGGTAATTTTTTTCGAAAACGTATTGCTGGTAATATTTTTTTTTTCAAAAATATATTGCTGGTAATATTTTTTTTTCAAAAATATATCGCTGGTAATAGTTTTTTTTTCTTCAAAAATTTATTTCTGTTTACAATTTTTTACAAAGTATTTCTGTTATTAAAACCTATTTTTACACTTTCATAATGCTTTTTACCTCAGTTTTAGGGTTAACTATTTGCCCATAGCTGGGACCCTAACAGGTGCTACCACCCCGGGTCAGGGTGGACCTGGGAACACTAGCAATTAAGAGGTGGTTCCACGCCCCTAAAAAACCTCCTGATCAGAGGCCTTGCTGTTGGACGTAGTATATCGTCTTACCCTAGACGCGGATGTAGTTTATCGTCATGCCCAGGACGCAATTCTCAACTGGTATTTCTTGTTTGAATGATAGAGATTCTTAGGTTTTAACTATTCCTTTTGAGGAAATCAGGGAGTGGACAGTTCGCGCTTCGGTGTTGCGGATGTTGTCTAAGGAGTTGCGTCTGCTGCCAATGATTTGGCATTGGGTGTCTCCAGGATGATTCGGGGCAAGCCTTATTCTAAAAATAGGTGTTTGTCACACACCATTTATGATAAATTCTAGGAGTCTTTGGCCATTTTCATTCATTACGCTTGACGACGCTATCAAATTGAGCGTAGAACTGCTCTTTGAAGTCGGGCGTGGCTTGGTGCGTAGATGCGCACGTGGTGTACAAGGCCTTCATATATAGAGAGTTATCGTTGTGCCAGGTGCTAGAGCAGCGTTTCACAAACGGGGTTCCGCAAAAGGTCCCTAAGTGTTCCGCGAGAACGGGTGAGATAAGCTAATGCACTTTTGAGTTTTTATTTAATTTCATATACGTAATATTACTAAACACACAATATATTCTTGATTATTGTAATATTGTAATATAGACCTCATCCTATCTAACCTATTATGTTATTAAAAAATATAACAATTGGGAATATATTTAGTGATGTCTGTACGGAGCCAGTGTGAATCAACCTTCACAAGTCAGTGCCCACTCACCGAACGGGACACGTATTTAAAGTTACTTATTTCTTTGTTTTTTCTTTATTGTTATTTTTTTGCGTTTGAATTTAGAATTTTTTTTTTTGTGAATGAAAACTCTCTGATGAAGTATAATAAACAAACAGTAGTAACATTACCGAAAAATTTGACAAAGCAGTATAAATTTTTCTTTAAACCAGTTATTCAAAAACATACAATATTTACCACCTGAACTACGATGAAAATAAGATGAGAAAGACATGGCATATAATTTTGTTTTTGCAAGGGGTGTTCCTTGAGACGTGTCATTTATTTTAAGGGTTACACAAGGGTTGAGAAACGCTGTGCTAGAGGTACAATCATATGGAGCAGGGTGTTGCTGACAGCGAATCCAACTTCATTTTTTCTGCATTCAGCGATTTCTCTCCTCTGCCAGAAGAAGGTGCAACGATCTTCCGTTAGAGATCCATTGACCGGAAGTTGTGTTTTCCGTCAATGTTTACTCTGTTTAGCTTACGATTGATGACTGCAGTCTTGCGAGAGTCATCAACCCTCTGTAGGGGATCGGATATACCTGTGTGTATGGTTCGTACGTTCCAGATTGCGATAAGAAGAACTGGATTCTTCGTTCTTTTATCATTTTGCTGTTGGTGCATGGTTATCAATATGCTTGTTAAGCTAGCAGTTATAAACTTCACACACCCACTGAAGCAGGCAGACCGCGAACGGTCAACACCCTACTGTCCACGGTCTGCCCGACGTGTAGCAGGCGGTAGTTGGCCAGTGGAATACAGCGACCCTCCTACCATCGAAGACAAACCGTGGCGTTCAATTCAACGCCAGTTGCTTATTGACTTATAACCCGTAAAATGTTGTCTCCCATGTTGTGCTCTCGCCGAATGGTGCGACTGGAGTGACTTCTCCAGGATTTAAGCCTGGGTGATGCTATATAGAGGCCATGAACTGCTCGGATCACATGATCCAACAGAATACAGGATTACATTTTGGATGCAGGTGTTGCCAGAGGTTGTCAGAGTCAACAGTCTTCGAGACTCTACTCCGGAATTTCTGTCTAGATTTACTACTATAGCTTTGTTTGTGTTTGGATATGACTATAAGGCAGCGGAGGCTTAAAATCAGAGTTTTCCTTCTCCTAGATTAACTTCCGTCCCGAGTTGACGAGCTTCATCTTCTCTGGTTATGAGGTACCAGAGGTCTGCCTTCGCTCGTTCTCCGGTTTAGTTGTCAGATGCTAGCTGAGACTCATGCCATGGGAGCACTTTATAGACAGTAGGAGCTTGTTCACACTACCAACCACGGCTACGAAAACCTTAGCAACATATATAATGTACATATTTTTTTAACATTTCACCCCAAGCAAGGCAGGAGTGCCACTAATACGCAATGGGCCACAGAGAGTGAAAATAACGAAAAAGACTGGCTATAGGTGGATTGAAGGAAGGAAAAAAGAACGGGGATCAAGGCATCAGAAGATTTCGAGTGACATTAGACTTAAATTTTTGAAGATTATACTTATCATGCAATCAACTAAGGGGAAGGGAGTTCCACTGTCGGGAAGTGCGAGAGAAAAAGCTGTTGGCGTAGAAGAGGCGGTTACATTTAACTGTTTAGACAGTAAAAGGGTGCGACCGAGATGCCAACCTCGTAACACGATTAAATTCATTGAGTCGGGGCACCAGTGAAAATACCTCCTCAGAGAAGATTCTTTGAAAATATTTATAGAAAAGACAGAGGGAAGTCACATTAAGTCTGTGAGAAAGTGACTGGAGTCAAGACCTCAGGTCAGGACCGATCACATTGCATATATGTCTATGGATTTTGCATGAAAATTACATATATTGTGCATTTTAGAAGCTTCCCAAAAATTAAGTTTTTTTATAACAAAAACACGTGAAATCAAAGCAGACTACAAAATATTTGTAGCTAAATAAACAAACATAAATATTGAAATGTTTGATAACCGTGGAAAAACGTAATTCGGGATTTAAGCCCGAAATAGACGGAGATTATGACGTCATTGTTTATAACATCAAAAGTAATCTACTATTATAAGATTATTGTTATGATAAGCATATAGTAGCAGAACAAAGAAAAAGCAACAAAAATTTAAAGAAATAAACAGTTGTATGAACGTAAAAATACAACAAATGATAACTCAGTGTGGATGTCTCTCGTTGAAAAAGAGATATGTGGAGTTGTAAAAAGGTGTGAGGTGAGGAGAGGGTGGATGAGTTGTGACGGTCTGTGAACTTGAACCCAGATAACGTTCAACTGCCTAAAATGTCCCTTTGATGGTAATTTATGTTCTTTCTTAGGTATCAAATCGGCTAATGTTTTTATTTGGTTTCTTTAGGCGGGAGTGGGTGCTATTGGGTGGAAATTCTGGATTGTATTGCTTATTTTTTCTTTGAGTGTGTGACTAAAAACGGAAGGTATGTGTGGAGCCTATGCGCAGTTGACGGGATTTTAGTTCAGTTTTGGGTGTTCGGAGCTTTAGCATCCGGCCAGTGGTGGAAATTAGTGCAACATGAATCAGAAAAGATCTGGTTTTAGGAAGAACTTAACAGTATTAACACCTAAACTATTAATCGATAAAATAAATGAGTAGAAAAAGAATTGATAAATCCAACTTTAGATAAGCAAAAACAGAAAACCAAAGTAAAACAAACAATCCTTAAGATAATTGAACAAAAAGAAAAACTAAAAGAAAAAAAAGAACATATTTACACCCTTGTGTAAATTACTTGAAACAACCGCTTTAGTTTCCTTTCTTTCACCATACGGTCAGTTTTAGACCCACTGGAATGACAGGATGTAATTGATTTCTATTCTTTACTCAGATTAGGTCATTTGAAGTTGTGTGCAGTAATATGAATCTATATTCGGTGTGTATGATGAAATTTATTTGGCCTTGAAAAATATTGCGACATCCCCGATTGCATCAAATTTTCATCACGCCCAGACACTATTGTCTTGACTGTCGATTAGTTGCCCTGCGTCCATTGTCTGATATGAACGTTACTCTAAGGAAGCGTGCGAAAATTGTAACGCTACACGAGTACAATAGCAAGCCTTACCAGTGAGCAAATCAAAGTACTATCGACTGGCTCGGAAACTCTCCTGATTTAAATCCAATCGAGAATCTGTGGTCAAGCTGCAAGGAACGATTTCATGGAATGGACATGCGAAGTACTAACATGTGCACTGGGTCATGTTTCATTGGAAAAATACGAAAAACAAAAAAACAAAACAAAACAAAAATAACTGAATTATTCGTTTTGTTTCACTTAATTTGAACAAGGGTGTATATATATTACGGAATTGTCGTACATAAAAATCGGAAACAGGATCAAACACAAAAATCGAAAAGTTTGTTAATTTTGGAAAAATGATAGCAGATAGAAAAATGAAAATAGAAAAGAAATAAGCCTAAAATACTCGGGGATCATGAAATCATTATTTATCATAAAATAAAATAATTTATACAACCTTTTTTGCAGTACTAACACCTAAACTATCAACTGATAAAAAATGAACGGTAGTAGAATAATGCAAAGTTTATAAACATAACTTTAGGTAAGCGAAAACAGAAAGTAAAAATAAGACAAACAATTTTCGGGTTTGTTGTATAAAAACAAATAAATACTAATACAGAAAAACCTGCTAACTGTGGGAAAAGTTGAACAAAATGATAATAAACTATATATATATATATATATATATATATATATATATATATATATATATATATATATATATATAACTTCAAATAAATAGAATAATGATAATATATATATATAATAAATGAAATAAGATAAATAATAATTGCAAATCATATTAAATTATTTAAGGCCATATTTACGTTTTTTCAGTTAAAATCCGTTAAAGTTTTTGGATCGACAAAAATCTCCCCTTGAGTTCAGAACGCCAATATAGAAAAGATTAGATATTATTGTTATGAATAATCAAGAGTGATCTCCCCTTGTTTTGTTACTCTCCTCTTTGAGAGAGCTATTTATGATTACTAGGACTATAAAAGTACACTATATGCGAACCTTGTATTCTCAGTTGAATAAAGCTTTCTTAAAGCCTACACCTGCGTAATTTTACAATTATATAGCAGTTCAACATTCTTTTCTTTGTTTCAAATGACACTATCCAATTCATTAATACTTTGCTTAATTTCTGGAAAGCATTCGTCTTTATCGCTTCCAGTCTCTTCTTCATCTATGAGGAGATTGCCCAGCATCCATTGCCATATAGGAGATTATTTATATAGGAGTACAAAACTCTTTTCTTTATTTCCTAAGGATATTTTCTTATCCCTTAATACTTTTTTTTTATTTTCTGGAAGGCATTTGTTTGCAGAGCCACATCTCTGTTGCTTCAAGTCTCTTCTTCTTCAATGAGAAGATTGTCCAACATTCACTGCTATATAGGCGATTAGTTTTTATATAGGAGTACAAAATTCTATTCTTTGTTTCCTAAGGACATTTTTCTGACCCTTAATACTTTGCTTACTTTCTGGAAGGCATTTGACTGTAGAACGACATCTCTGTCGCTTCAAATCTCTTCTTCATCTGTGAGGAGATTAGCCAGCATTCACTGTCATATAGACGATTAGATATTATATAGCAGTTTAAATCTATTTTCTTTGTTTCTAAGAACATTTTCCTATCCCTTAATACGTTGCTTACTTTTTGGAAGGCATTTATCTGTAGAACCACATCTCTGTCGTTTTAAATCTTCTCTTCATCTATGAGGAGATTGTCCAACATTTACTGCAACATAGGAGATTAGTTATTATATAGCAGTTCAAAACCAGCATTCACAACCATATAAGAGATTAGATATTATATAGCACTTGAGAATTATTTTCTTTGTTTCCTAAAGACATTTTCCTATTCCTTAGTACTTTGCTTACTTTCTGGAAGGCATTTTTCAGTAGAACCATATTCCTGTCACTTCAAGTCTCTGTGAGGAGACTTTCCAACATCCACAACCATATCAGAGATTAGATATTATATAGTAGTTCAAAACTCTTTTCTTTGTTTCTAAGGACATTTTCCTGTCCCTTAATACTTTGCTTACTTTCTGGAAGGCATTCTTCAGTAGAACGGTATTCCTGTCACTTCAAGTCTCTGTGAGGAGACTTTCCAACATCCACAACCATATAGGAGATTAGATATTATATAGCAGTTCAAAACTCTTTTCTTTGTTTCTAAGGACATTTTCCTATTCCTTAATACTTTGCTTACTTTCTGGTAGGCATTTATCTCTAGAACCTTATCTTTGTCTCTTCTAGTTTCTTCTTCATCTGTGAGGAGATTGTCCAGATTTCACTACCATATAGAAGATTAGATACTCCATGAAACGTCAATCGTCGTCTATCTCCTTGGAACTTGCTCTTTTTTATTGCTCTTTTTCATCACACACGCTTTTTCATTTACTTTCTCTCTCGGTAACCGCTTGCCTCTTCGTGGCTTTATCGCCTTGCTCGGGGTGAAATGATTACAAAAACAAAAAACACTCTCACACTCCTTAAAGACTCCTTTAACATGCTATGTACAGAGTATTTCAATTATTCGTCATTTTAAATTACTTCTTCATCTGTAAGATCGTCCAAATTTCACTCTCATGTCGGAGATTAGGTATTACGTAGCTGCACGGCACACGTTTTCCTTGTTTCAAAGGACATTGTCCTATTATTTAATATAGGTTGTGACTGAAATACCTTCACATATATCTCCCAAATAATGATAAGCCATTAGTGCCAATGGCGTTTTATAATAAGTATCTCACTTGTTGGCTATTGTGGCATGTGGGGGCTTCCTTACTTTGCTCGATTCAGCAGTAGCAGCAAGGAAAGTATTCAGTAGTCCCAGAACTCATAAAAACACAGACCGAGTCCTATTCGGTCTCTTTTTCCACTTTTCTCTTTCAGAGGTCGCTATCATCTCTTTTCCAGTTTTCCTTTTCAGTGGCCACTACCTTCAAGGCCAGCTCGAAGAACTACTTACAATCCTTACTGCAGAAGACACCTGGCCTGTTCTGGCAGCTTGACTTGAGATTTCTCGTCCCTCGTCGGAAAAAGCAGAGAAATCTCCTTTCGAGACACCCACCCAAAGCAAAAATTACTCATAACCCTTACTAGTAAAATTTCTAGTAGTTTGACATTCAGAACGCTTGATGGGAACAAGCGGAGAAATCTCTCTTTACGAAACATCTACTCAAGGGAAGAACTGGTAAACTCAACTCTTTTTTCCACATAATACCACTATTTTGCATTCTCTTTCAATCACAAATAAAAGCTGTTAAATCGTTGCTTCGAGCTTTGCGTTTGTTAATTCCACTCTATACACTGTTGAGTACACACGCACACACACACGCGCAATTTGGTAGAATTCCGGCAGTTTTCATCTCGCTAATGTCTTACTATTATGTGGTAAGTATTTCTGGGAGCTATATGTGGGTGCTAATATCGGTCGCACTCAGTACTTTGCTTAATTTCCTGGTGCATCTTTCATTATTCCAATGAACTCTCGAATTTCTTATTTAAGCATTAATAATTTCAATTCAAGGGAAATAACCTCGAAAAATAAAAACGAGTTACCTCCCATGGATTAAAATTTTTATTTTTTTAAAACATTTTTTAAAAATTTAAATTTAAAACTTTTTTTTATATCATATGCCATCAGGATGACTGCTATCATGGCTCTCCACAGATTACATTAAATATTTTAAAAAATTGTGAATTGCTCTAACCTCTTGAGAAAAATAGCGAAGTGAATCCTTGTTGCCTTCTATATGGTTTTGGATTTAAAGTTGTGGTTCTCATAGACTGGTTGCCATTCAAGGCTAAAAACTCTACCTTGCTATTTAACCCATATGTAATGGGCTGGTTACTTTCGCAATGACCATTATTGCGAAAGTAAACACAACAGACACGCCCGAAATTTGAAGTCGCGTCTCAGTGGTGTCGAGAGTGGGTTGACAGCCAGCACAAATGTGTCGGGCCTCGAAAAAATACCTTTAGAGCTTTTATTTTTTGGTGGGGGAGGGGGCTTCTTTACAAAAAGTAGAGAGCAAAATTGCGAATCGGTATTTTATTGAAAAAATACGAAGACTAAAACCAGTTCGAAAACAGCTTAAACAGTTTTGTACGACACACCAGATCGTTTTTTGTTTGTTCCAGCATTTCCTTTTCCGACAGTGGGTAGGGACTCAAAATAATCTCCCCGGCACTGGTCGGCCCATCGAGTCCACTTTCCGTGTCTATAGCTGTTATGTTACCCGTTCAACTTGTCAACTCAATTGCTTTATAAATAATCGCACACTGAATTTCGTCTGTTACGCATGAATACAGGGAGACAGACGAAATAAATAAATAAAAGATACAAGTAGGCTGTCTTTTTTTACGAATTATCTTATTGGACGATAATAATTCGCTGGACTAAAAACCTGGTTCGATGGAATAATAAAAGTATTTCTTTTTTTTTTCTTGCGCAACCTATGAATGGGTTTCATTCTGAGACTGTTACTCATTAGAAATGACTATTATTCTTGTCTTCTGTCGAAGCCCTGTATTGCTCGTTAGAAATTAATCGATAAACCTCGCCAGTGAATTATTTTGAACACGACAAGAAGGAAACACGCGTTGTATACCTGACCAATGAAAATATAAACGACACAGAACTATTCGGTCTCTTTTTCCACGTTTCCCTTTCAGCGGTCGCTATCAACTCTTCTCCCATTTTCCTTTTCAGTGACCATTACCTTCAAGGCCAGCTCGAATAACTACTCACAACCCTTACTGCAGAAGACACCTGGCCTGTTCGTCGGAACAAGCAGAGAAATCTCCTTTCGAGACACCCGCCCAAAGCACTCACACTATCTTTCTCATTTCCCAAAATTTCTGATGAAGCTCAAATAAAAGCGAAACATGTCAAATTCATAAACGTTTCCTGTTTTTTCTTTATTCTATTCCAATCAAAATGGGATGTACTTTGTCATATCGATACTTTTTGAATTGTCATTTGTATATATTGTTGCGGATTTGAGTCAACCGACACCCCCCCAAAAAAAGCGAGAAATTTTTTTTTCAATATAAAAATCTCCATGGCACAACACAGGCGAAATACCAGCATCAGTTTACGATTAACACGTGGGTTGGAAATGTAGGTCTGGTAGGTCCATATGTTCTCCCAGCACGTCTTACGGGAGCTGTCTATAGGGAATTTATTTCGAACACACTTCCAGACCTGCTAGAGGATGTACCCCTGCTAATACGAAGTCTCATCTGGTTCATACATGATAGGGCACCAGTACATTTTAGTCACATTTTTCGCGATGCACTGGCTGACATCTATCATGAAAGATGAATAGTTAGGGGAGTACCAATTCCATGGCCTGCACATTCTCCCGACCTCAATTCTTTGGATTTTTATCTGTGGGGCCACTTACAACAATTGGTTCATGCTGCAGACATTAATAATGCAGAGACGATTCATCAATGTGTCATGGGGGCCCGTGAAACCATTCGACACCGTGTGAGAGTATTTCAAAAGGTCCGTCAGGCAGTGATCCGACGGGTGCATATATATGTAGAAGCAAGCGGATTGCTGTGTTGAGGTGCAACGATTTCCTTTTGGACATATTTTATCTTGCTTTGGTGTCAGGAAACCACCCCCATAGTATGTAAAAGTATTTTTGATACACTATATATATATATATATATATATATATATATATGAAATATGGTCTTAAGGTGTGCTATATTTATGGGATAAAGTACTCAATATCAGAGATAGAGCGTGTGTGAATAAAAGTGAACATAGAAATCAACACTTAAAAGGCGACAGTCTGTTTCATGCTAGATGCAATCGTCAGGCCACGATGATTGCATCTAGCATGAAACAGACTGTCGCCTCTTATATATATATATATATATATATTAAGAAATGGACAAAGTCCGACAATTTATTTATTAAAGACATTTTATGTTTAACGTTCTTTTATAGATACAAGTATTTAAGTAAATGCGCTGTTTATAATAAACAGTATTAAATAACATTTACCGGCCTGAATGTCCGAGAAATTTTCATAGAAAATATTCGTCCTTTGACAGGATTCGAACCTGCATCCTATACGGAACCGTCATTTACGCTGACATGCCTTGACCGCTCGTTCGGTTGGCAAGGTTGGTTGAATTTACTGCTTATAAACTTCAATCTTCCATGAATCTCGTACATTCATAACTGCTCATGGCGTACCAAATGTAAACAATTGACGTCATATATTAAGAAATGGACAAAGTCCGACAATTTATTTATTAAAGACATTTTTATGGAAGATTCGAATCCTGTCAAAGGACGAATATTTTCTATGAAAATTTCTCGGACATTCAGGCCGGTAAATGTTATTTAATACTGTTTATTATAAACAGAGCATTTACTTAAATACTTGTATCTATAAAAAGAACGTTAAACATAAAAATGTCTTTAATATATTATATATATATATATATATATATATATATATATATATATATATAATTATTTATCGACTTTTTTTACAGGTGATTGAAAAGTAATGCCCTATTTTATATGATGGCCTCTCCTGTCTAACTGTAATTTTTACAAGATGGGAGAATCCATCATACATAAAATAGGTAGTTACTTTTCAATCACCCTGCATATAAAAGTCGATAAATAATTCTATATATCCTGCATATATCCACTCACACACACACGCACACACTCACACACATAACGATAATGTATTACTAACAAAACTCAAAGTTACATTGTTGCGAGCGACAAAGACAATGATATTGTTTTTGACAATACAATCAATATGCATGAAAACATTTAAACACTAGTGAATTGTTTGTGTATATGAAATGTGTGTGGAAGCCCTAGAGTACGTGTGTGTGTGTGCGTGCACACGCGTTTGTGTGTGCGTTTCATAATGGGAAACGCGTTTTAATGGCAGACCTAGATTCTAGCATGACTAAAAAAAAAAGAAAAAAAAAGATAGAAAATATGCGTGTATTTATAGGTTCAAAAAGTGTACCCTAGTAGCGTTTTTTTTTGTGGGGTTAACTCGACATGAGTGGATTATCACTCTTTTACTCCTATAAAATTGAATGGTTCTAACTTCCGTTCCTTACGAAAAAAGAATTGTGCTTAAGGAGGGTTCCTTAAAGCCATATATATATATATATATATATATATATATATATATATATATATATATATATATATATATATATATATGTATGTGTGTGTGTGTGTATATATATATATATATATGCAGTTGCATGGATACTACTTTGTAACCCCGGCTTGACGATTTTCAAACTTTGTCTGAAGATCGCAAAATCGTGAAACCTGAGTTACAATGTACTATCTATGCAACGGCATATATTAGCTTTATCACGGATATATATATATATATATATATATATATATATATATATATATATTAATTATAATGAAAACTATTATAATTATAATAATTATAATACAACGTAATATAAATATAATAAAAATGTGTGTGTGTGCACGCGCATTTGTAAGTGCGTTTTCTAATGGGAAATGCGTTTAAATGGTAGACGTACATTCTAGCCTGATTACGGAAAATAGGAAAAAAATGATAGAAAATATGAGAGTATTTAGAGGTTCAAAATGTGTACCCTAGTGGCGTTTTTTGGGTGGGGGGGCGGATATCACTTCTTTGCTCCTATAAAATGAAGCGGTTCTAGCTCCCGTTCCTTGTGAAAAAAGTTTGTGCTTCATGAGGGCTACTTAAAGCCACACACACACACACACACACACACACACACACACACATATATATATATATTTTAAGATATTTTTATGTTTATACATTCTTTTTTATAGATACAAATATTTAAGTAAATGTTCTGTTTGTATCTATAAAAAAAGAATGCATAAACATAAAAATGTCTTAAAATAATTGTTTGTCTTTTTCCATTTCATAATATATATATATATATATATATATATATATATATATATATATATATATATATATATATATATGTATGTATGTATATATTGTGTGTATTTAGGCAGCATCTTTTCATTCATACACGTTTCATTAAATAATATAGACAAACGTTAAACACGCGCATATAAGACGCTAGAAACGAAAATCGCACCGCATCTCATGACGTCACACATGACCACACGAGAGTGAATTGGAGAAGTATGAAGTATTGAAAGCCGTTGGTATAAACCAATGGCTTCTGTTACCAATTATAGACATTTAAGAATATTTGTAGAGATGCCATAATTGATTTTGTTTAGTCATGAGATGCGGTGCGATTTTCGTTTCTAGCGTCTTATATGCGCGTGTTTATCGTTACTTAGAAATCATCTATGTAAACATTGACAGACTATCATCACTGTCTTGTCCGTATATTGATTAATATGTTGTAATTGACATCTTTGATAATGGCTTAAGTAAGCCGAAAGCTTAGATTGTATTTAAAAAAATATGGATCAATATTGTGAATTTCTTTCTTCGTTCAACGATAATGTTATTAAACTTATCAGACGCTACGAAAAAAATTTACATAAAATAAATAGACAACACTTGTCTATATTATTTAATGAAACGTGTATGAATATATATATATATATATATATATATATATATATATATTATGGGCGCATCGTGTGGTTAGAACGTTTGCTTTCGCATGAGACCAGGGTTCGAATCTCTCCATGGCCAGAAAATTAATTGACTCCTTGATATTATCATCCTGGGGAATGACTGTGGGCTTGTGAGTGAAATTGGGTAGATGGATGTGTTTCGAAGCCGTCGATTGTTGTCTTTGCACGAAGTCATCGTGATTGAAACCTGATGATGCTCGCTGGTAAAAAAACACTCCAAATGTGGCTGATTGTGTAACTCGTTTGACTTAAGCTGTAATGTTATCGGTCCTGATCTGGCATCTCGGAGTGAGCTCTCCTTACTAAGGATTGTCGTTTTTTTTTTTATTACTAACATTATTTTGTTGAGTTTCTTATAAATAGATTTGCACTCATATTGTAAATACTCATTGGGGCTAGTTTTTAAATTGTTTCTTTTATCCACCCCCAAACAAACAATGAATTGCACATATGGGGACTAGTTAGGATTTTCATAGAGACAATGTGGTATTACGGTGAATGTTGTAAGAAAGGTAAGTAAGTATGTGTTGTTTTTGTGTTAAGAATATTGTGGTATGTTTGGGTCAGTGTTTGTGGCTAGCTAATTTTAAAGTTAAGACAGAAGAAGACCGTCATTTTTCCCCCATTCCCCATTTTTGGCCTTGTGTCACATTTTCCGCATTTGAAGCGGAAATAAATATCGCTTTCCTTCGTACTTCGATCGCATGAATTTAAGCGTACTACTAGATTGGCAAGTAACTCCCATCATTTTACTTTACAAACAGCTAGACGTAACAATAAGTTCTATTCTAATAGTTTCTTTTCTCGCACTGCTCACCTGTGGGAATCTCTTCCGGTTTCTCGCTTTCCTGTCACCTATGTCCTTCAAAAATATAAATGCAACGTCAATCGTCATGTTTCTTCCTGAAACATGTTCTTTTATTATTGTAATTTTACCTTATTAAAGTCTCTTCTTTTTTTCACCCCGAGTAAACCCTTGCGTCTTAGGGGAATTATCGCCTTGTTGCAGTGAAATGATTTTAAAAAAGTAAATCCCTGTGCCCTAGATGGTGACTCGGGAGATTGGTGATTTTACCACGTTACCATATCTAGAAAGATTACTAATCAAAGTTGAAGAGATTATGGTATTATTAGCATAATTAAAATAAAACTCTCATCAGTATTAGAAAGATCTATAATATTTAGTGGACCTGAAAAGTTTAATTTACTGTAAAATTAATTTAAGAAAAAGATTTTATAAATTTCTTTCAATCGAAACACTGTTCTGTCGATTAATGCCAAAACTTTCTTCTATGGAAACCATTTATTTTACCATTACTATTACCGCAGATCCTATCAGAATCTATCGGCTAGTGGTTAAAAATTACAAACGAAGAGCATTAGCAAATAACAAAAACCATATTATTTTTATTGTTTTAAATAAAAGATAAGCATTACTTTTAGAAAATCCACTTAATCAATCCTTTGATTTGATTCGGTTTGTTTTTCAGCATATCAACACCTCAATGGGGTATTTAATACCGACAAGATTTTTATTTCTGGTAATATTTTTTTTTTTCAAAAATGTACTGCTGGTAATAATTTTTTTACAAAGTATTTCTGGTATTAAAACCTATTTTTACACTTTCATAGTGTTTTGACCCTAGTTTGGGGGTTAAATATTTTCCCATAGCTGGGACCCTAACAGGTGCTATTACACCGGGTGAAGGTGGACCTGAGAACACCAGTAATAGAGGTGGTTCCACACTCCTCAAAACCTGATCAAAAGTCATGCTGTTGGATGTAGTTTATCGTCTTACCCAGGACGCTGATGCAGTTTAACGTCATACCCAGGACGCGGATGTAGTTTATCGTCTTACCCAGGACGCGGATATAGTTTATCGTCTTACCCAGGACGCGGATGTAGCTTATTGTCATACCCAAGAGAGATCAATTCTTAATGTACAAATAGACTTCAAAATAAATATCTAGAACTGTTGGATTTTAAAGAGAATTTTAAATTTATTGATTATATTTTTCGTATACAATGGTGGCTCAATGAGTCAATGAGCGACAAAAAATAATAATACTTTAAAAATGCCGAAAATAATGTTATTTATATCCAGAACATTTTTTTTAAAATTCGGATTAGCTTATCTTTCAAGTAAAACTGCAATTTAGATTCAAAGAAAGGATTTGAATTATTCAAAATGCGTTTTTCCTTTTTTTTTTTTTTTTTTTTTTTTTTTTAGAAAGGCCGTGGCGATACCTATATACATTTTCTATATGTCGTGTTTGTCTTTTTTATTCCGAGGGGATTTGAGATGAGTTAGACAAAGTTGATACGCACAGGTAACTCGAAGAAAAATGAATGATATACAGTGTAACCCGGATATAAGAGACCCGGATATAAGAGAAACCCGGATATAAGAAAGATTTTCCCTGGTCCCAAATTAGAGCCCTTACTTACCTAAACAAAATAGACCAAACTCGGAAATAAGAGAAACCCGGATATAAGAGACTTCTTCTCCGGTCCCGACAACTCTCTTATATCCGGGTTACACTGTAATGACTATGTTAATTTTCTACCTTACAAAAAACACAAGCTTACAAGGAATCTCCCATCAATATTAGAAAGATCTATAACATTTAGTGGACTTGAAAAGTTTAATTTACTGTAAAATTAATTAAAGAAAAAGATTTTATAGATTTCTCTCATTGGTAACAGTAACTGTTCGGTCAATGACAGCCGAAAGTTTCTTGTATGGAAACCGTTTATTTTACCATTACTATTACCACTGACCCTATCAGAATGTATCGACTGGTGGTTAAAAATTACAGACGAAGAGCATTAACAAATAACAAAACCACATCACTTGAACACTCCCAAAAGTAGCAACAACAAAAATGAGAATCTCCATACAAGATTTCACAATAAATAACATGTCCAGTGTTGACATGTCGTAAAATTAACCAATCAACAAACAGTGTGGGATACTCGGTTTAGTAAGGCTCGTCTGTTTGACCATTACTACTGAGTTATGACTTCGATCTTCACTGTGTGATCCATACAAGATTTGACAACAAATAACCCAAGTGTTGACACGTCGCAAAATCAACCAACCAGTCTCCCCTGCCCAGTCCAGGGAGATATACACCAAATCCTGGCAGCTCATATTATCTTACTCCTCCAGTAGATGATCGGGTTAAGGAACATTTCTAAACAATTGAAAAGAAAAACGATCCATATCTTCTGTTTCAAGAAAATACAATCTTACTCTTTTCTTCATTGATACAGCCAGACCATATGCTGCTCGTCCAATCTGGAAAATAATAACAATTTATGTCGTATAATTTACGTGAAATAACGATTAGAATGTAATTATATGCTACTGCATGATGCCTCATTAAACTGCTCATATCTATCTATCTATCTATCTATCTATCTATCTATCTATCTATCTATCTATCTATCTGTTCATCTTTCTCAAATTCACTTTTCATATCTATCTATCTATCTATCTATCTATCTATCTATCTATCTATCTATGTTCATATTGATCAATCTCAATTCATATCTATCAATCAATCGATCTATCTCTCTTCATACTTATGTCAGTCTGTTCCTATCTATCTATCTATCTATCTATCTATCTATCTATCTATCTATCTATCTATCTCAGTCTGTTCAAATCTATCTATCTATCTATCTATCTATCTATCTATCTATCTATGTTCATATTGATCAATCTCAATTCATATCTATCAATCAATCGATCTATCTCTCTTCATACTTATGTCAGTCTGTTCCTATCTATCTATCTATCTATCTATCTATCTATCTATCTATCTATCTATCTCAGTCTGTTCAAATCTATCTATCTATCTATCTATCTATCTATCTATCTATCTATCTATCTATCTATCTATCTATCTATGTTCATATTGATCAATCTCAATTCATATCTATCAATCAATCGATCTATCTCTCTTCATAACTATGTCAGTCTGTTCATATCTATCTATCTATCTATCTATCTATCTATCTATCTATCTATCTGTCAGTCTGTTCCTATCTATCTATC